>CM060920.1:857296685-857891685 GCA_030737875.1 Allium sativum | reverse complement strand
GGTAATTATTTTTTTAAATTATTAGTGTTTTACATATTTTAAAGAAATGATTTTCATAAATATTTAACTATGTCTTTTCATTGGGACCATGTACAGTTAGTTTGAATTTTTATTTCAAAGTTGCAACATATTAGTGTGAGTTTTTGTTTTTGTTACCAAATGTATATGATGTTTATTTGAAAGAAGCTATTTTTAAGTGATACTATATTTGGTATCATATGTGAAAAAGCATTTAGAGTTTGTGCAAAAAAGGGAAAAAGAAAAAGAAAAAAAAAACATCTATTAGATTCTAAGTGGAAGCAATGTTAAATTCGTATAAATTAATGCTTTTCTATTGGACGCTCTCTTTTAGGATGACAATTATTAAAAAAAAAAAAAAAAAAAAAAAAAAAAAAAAAAAAAACTGTATACAAAGAGCAATTTTGGAAGTTAACGTTCACACCAAAAGTTTGCGCTTTCAACATAATTATCAATAAGACAAATTTTCAAAAGAGGTTGCGTTTTCAAATTAATGACACAAATAGATTGGTTTCAAAACTATTTACAAATAAAAGCTAGTTTTGGTCAGTTCAGCAACGAACTAACCTTTTTTTTATTAAAAAAAATACGGGACGCACTTTAGAAGTGTGTCCCTATTAATTTACGCTGGCGCACCTACGAAGTGCGCCATTGTAAATTAGTAGAGTTCTGGATTAAAATAATACATACGTCATCATAATTGATATTCTATATTAAATATGGAGGCCCTACTTTAAACATGTAACCTATTCATCATTGTCCTCTAACATTCCTTTAGCAATGCAAGCATCCTTAAATGTTAAAGAGAACATTTATTGTTCTTAGATATTTAGAAGACATAGGTAGGACTTTTAGTAACTGTAAACGATAAACATTTGGGCTTGCAAAGTACGTATGGCGTAGCTTTTGACTGGGTACTTGTAACCATTTACATGTTCTTTTATTCCATGTTTAACGTCAAAAGAAAGTCCTGATGGGTAAATAGTTGGGTTTTATGGTGTATTCAATGAATAAGTTCTGCCAAACATGTGCCACAGGAATTTACACGTTAGCACTTCGCACGGCTTTAATGTAAATTAATAGAGATGTGTCCGATGTAATTAAAAAAAAAAAAATCAATCAGTCCCTGAATTAGTCAAAACTAGCTTATATTTGCAAATAATTTGTCTATTCGTTTCAAAGATAGTTTTTTGTTTTTTGAAAATTTACCGTTATTAATAAAGAATATTGTCATCCTCGTGAAATATAACTTTCGTTCTTTTTATAAAAAAAATAAAACAGCAGCTCCAAGCATCTAACGGTCATAAGTGAAAATTTGCATGCACTTAGAAAATAACAAAAACTTCTACAATAAGGATTTAAAAATTGAATATAGTCTCCACGTAACTTAAACAATAAGATTAAACAATTAGACCTTTGTTATCATTAATTAAACAAATACTCGTGCGAATAAGAGGTAAGAGAGAAGATGACGTAGATAGTAAATTATTAGTTCTAAAATGAATTGGGCTCAAATGCAAGAAGCCAAGAACACTATAATAATGTAGTGGCTTGCGCGAGTTGCAAATGTTGGTCTGTTTTGGACATCGACTCTATATCAGGTAAGTAGGTAGGTATGAATCATACATTTGTTTATGGAACATGCATTACAGGGTACTAGCTAGCTTTGAAGTGGAAGGCAAATTTATTACTGACAAAAATTGCTGGAAATTATATATGCTTTTTTGTTCTGGAGAGCAAGTGCATCTTACTTGTATGATCAATGGTTGATTCAACTCACTGATAAATGCTGTGTTGCCATGTTTGTTTGAAGGATAGGACGAAGATGTTTATTAGGAGGGGATCAAAACGTTTCATATGAACTGCAGCTGACATGCACGAGAGCAAATCGTTTCCATTTTTTTGCAATTAATGGAGAGAGAAAGAAGGTTTAATTGCAAAAAGATGCATATCAGGGGTCATGATTGGTTGGGTATAGGGGGAATTAGGATTTTGGGCACAGGGGATTTGATTTCGACATGCACAAGTAGGATTGGAAATTTTTACCATATTAACACTTACCGGCCATTACCAACCGCTACCAACAAAAGTGGTACCGAACAATCGGTAACCAATTTGATTGGTACGGTATGCCAAACCACATGAAAATATGTGGTACGGTAATGGTAATTGAGCATTGAAAATGGTAATTACCATACCTACCACATATAAGTTTATTACATAACGAAGAATTTTTAATATGTAATGATTTAATAAAATACCTAGAAAAACACTATTATGATACAAGATTCAATGCAATTTTTATTATATACCTTAGAAACGGTATAATTTAAATTGTGTTTTTGTTCATCTATAAAGTTTTCATGCATTAACAAAAAAATTAATATTTAATATTTTAATGTGAAATATTGTAAACAAAAAGATTTCAAACTAGTAAACGGTAAAAGCTTATTACCGACCTCTACCAACCATTACCAACCATAAACCAAACTATTGATAACCGAATTTTTTGGCTGGTAACGGTATGATTTTTCTATTACCATATAAGGTCGGTACGGTAATGGTTTTGAGTACAAAGTTCCGGTACCGAACCGATTCCACCCCTATGCACAAGTCCTGCTGGTAAATCTACAAATTATGGTCTAAGTGTTCGCGCGTGTGTGTGTCTATATATATATATATATATACATACATATATATATATATATATATATATATATATATATATATATATATATGAGGGTTCCGCTACACCTCTTATTTTGCACGTGAGATTCCCCCTGAATCACAGCCGCACATCCACCGTTTGTGTAATATTGTGTAGTGGAAAGAGAGAGAATGAGTGGGATTTTATAGTGGAAAGAGAGAGAAAGAACGGTGGATGTGCGGCTGTGATTCAGGGGGAATCTCACGTGTAAAATAAGAGGAGGAGCCGAACCTTCCTTATATATATATATATATATATATATATATATATATATATATATATATATATATATATATATATACACATGAGATAGGATCAAGAGCACCCCAAATAGTGCAGCACCCCTTTAGTCCCATGATTTCCACCACATATTTCCGTTTCTCTCTCGTCCCACTAACTCTCTCTCCCTCCACTAACTTTTTTTAATATAATTGTATGGTCATAAATGGGGTGCATTTGGGGTGCTCTCAAATAGAGGTGCCATATATATATATATATATATATATATATATATATATATATATATATATATATATATATAAGGCAGGTTCAATGACACCCCAAATAGTGAGCAGCACTTTAGCCTACTACTTTTCCACCACACATTTCCTCTCTCTCGCCTTCCATTCATTCTCTCATCTTCCACTCACTTTCCATTCAATTTTTTTAATATAAATGTGAGGCTGAAATTGGGGTGCAAATGGGAGGCTGAAATTCACGGGGGCTCCCTGGTCCTATCCCTATATATATATATATATATATATATATATATATATATATATATATATATATATATATATATATAATAAGCCAGCTATTTGAATATAAAATTAGACACAAAGAGAGAGACATAGAGCCTCAACCGTTGAATTCTTTTGTCTTTACATGGAGAGGTGTAATTCACGGGGTGTTCCAATGGTCCAAATCAATTGTGTCACCATTTGTGTTAAAATTTTGTCTCTTTAGATTTTCATATATATATATATATATATATATATATATATATATATATATATATATATATATATATATATGTGCATTTTTGATTACTGACAAAGAATAAGTGTTTACATGATTTCATATTATAGGTATATGATGCGTTGGATTCTCGTTCTGGAAAGAAGCATCTTGTTGTATCCAGTGGCAGCCCATTGGAGTAGATTGTGCTAGCCCAAAAAAGAAAATATGTTGCTCTAAAATTTTTAATGAAAATATTTCACATTATTATAGCATAACTCATATAATTTCCACATCATCATACAACAATAAACATACCAATATATGTATTTACGTTGTACTTTATCTGTAAATTGAGAATGTTTAAATTATCAAAAGACAAAACATACAAAAATATGATATTTTTATAATGACTTTGATAAATTTCTCAGTTGATAGAATTATTTTATGTAAGTGAGTAATATATTAAAATATTTAAAAGCAAAAGAACAAGGGTCTATAAGTATTATTTTATTAATTACTTAAAACAAAAGAATG
This sequence comes from Allium sativum, assembly GCA_030737875.1. NCBI lineage: Eukaryota > Viridiplantae > Streptophyta > Magnoliopsida > Asparagales > Amaryllidaceae > Allium > Allium sativum. The sequence goes on along the minus strand of CM060920.1, from coordinate 857,887,466 downwards.
ATTGAGCTTTTAAAATAAATTTTCCGTAATGTGAAAAAAAAAATGTTATAATATAATGTTGGACAATCATCCTTCTAGTTAAATAGTAACAACATTTGTAGGACATTACTTTTAATTTTCCATTGGAACACTTACAAGAATGAAAAATATAAATAAGGTGTGTAATTCTATGATATATTCTAATTTGTCAAACGATAATTTTCTTTTTCACAATTTTTCACGTTGTTTCGAAAGGCGCCAGATGTATGCAATTTTTCGTTTTAGATTTTAATAAAGTGCAATTTATTTTTTATATGGAAATTCCGGATAACTTTCCTAATTGATATTTCTAAATCTAAAACCTTTAGTTAATATAACTTTAAAATAAAACATGCATTGGACATACAATGTCCTTATGATAAATTCGATTGTTAAGCGAGTTTAATGAACATTTCATCAACGTTTATGGGTTACACGACGATTGAGAAGAAAAAGTAATGTAATGTTGAAATGCACCATAATATGTAATAATATTTGTAGGGATCAAAATTAATTTCTTCTCTAAAATTTCAATTATAAAGTATAAAAACTATAAAGACATGAACTGAACTTTCACCTCTTGGTCACTATCTCATTATATTAATAACATGAGCAAACACCTACCGTCCATTTTTAATGCATATCATATAAATAACCAACGCGCGCGCGCGCACACACACACAAACATATATATATATATATATATATATATATATATATATATATATATATATGAGAATTAGTACCCTTTATTGCTAATACCAATAGAAAACCTCCTTTATATGTCTTGCTAAAACCCTGTAATCCCCCGAACTAAATGGGTGCCTTACAACGAAAAAAAGCACATATAAATTTCGTGTACAACAAACAAAATTCTAACGATATAAAACGAAATGAAAACAAACAGAAAGCGTCAAAAGAAATACAACAAAAAACCCACTACACAGCCCAACTCCAGGCCCATTTATTCGGATAGCAATCTTCTGATAAATTGCAATGTCTTCTTATTTTATCCTGTATCCGGTAGATCTATCCCCCAACGGTCAAGTATCATGGAGTTCCTCAAATTTCTAACAGATCTGCTTCCATTATTCCTCACGAGGTACATGACTTCTCTCTTGATCTGAACTAGTTTGTTTGATGCAATAGTCTTCTTATTTTGAAAAATTCTCAGATTCCTTTCCTTCCATATAAGATAAACTGCAGTAGTGACAGCCGCACAAGCAACGTCGTGAATTTGATCTTAAGTTTTGAATGCTTAAATGACATCCAGATGAATGAAGAAACGATGAATGCACAGCCTAGCTTCTTCTTTAATACTCGATTGAGTAGCTAAAGGGAGAGATAACTTCTGCTTAAATGACATCCAGATGAATGAAGAATAATCGCATTCGAAGAATAAATGATTTATTGATTCTGGGTAAACTTCACATAGAGGACACAAGGTATTTGACACATTTCCGAAGTGAAAAATTCTGTCTTTAGTATTTAATCTTCCCGTAATTGCTAAATAAGAAATAAAAGCCATCTTTTTGCTTTTCTTCTTATGCCACACCACTTCAAATGCATTATCCTTTTCCTCATGAATTCTGACTGATTCCCAAGCTTTGCAGTCCATTTTCTCCAAAGAGAATTTTCTGCTAAAACTTCCATAGCAACTTGATATACACAGCTTTTTTAAGATCAGAAAAGTTTTTCTAACCAATTCCTCCTTCATTTCTGGGTTTACATAAAGTTTTCTAAGCAACTTTATGAGCTGAACCACCCCAAAAAAATCAGCACATAGGGATTGAATCTTATCCAGTGTAAATTCAGGTATTTGATAAATGAATAGCCAATACAAGATAATAGGAGTAACAATTCCATTAATTAACTCTGCCCTAACAAAAAAAAGGAAGAAGTTCAGTTTCCCACCCTTGTATCTTACTTTGGACTCTTTGGATAAGAGAATTACATTCTGCATAATGTAAGTAATTGGAAGAGAGAGAGAGAGAGAAACTCCCAAATACTTAATTAGTAATTGACCTTGATCAAAACAAAGTATGTTTAATATCTCAGTAGAATTACTTACTGAAACACTAAAAAATATTCTGGCTTTAGTTGCATTAACATTCAATCCTGCATATTCACAAAGCTTTTGAAATGATGACTTTAATGCATATGCATTTTGAGAAGTAGATTTACCAAAAATCATCAAATCGTCAGCATATAATAAGTGAGAGATAATAAGCTGAACTGAACTGCTAGGTTGAAAAACTTTACTCACAGTAGCATCATCCATTAAAAAGGAAAAGAATTGCATAGCAATAGCGAAGAGATAAGGAGAAAAAGGATCCCCTTGATGAATCCCTCTGGTATAAGAAATAAATCCCTTTGGCTTTCCTTGAATTAAAATAGAAAATGTAGTCGTGGACATACACTCATATATAAGATTTATAAAATGCACATGGAACTTCATGAGTGACATAATGTGACATATGAATTCTCTATTAACACGATCATAAGACTTTTGGAGATCTACTTTAACATACATTTGGCCATTCCGTTCTTCTTAAAATCCCTTAGAAGTTCATGGGCCAACAATATATTATCTCCAATACATCGATTTTTGATGAATGCACTTTGATTCTTAGAAATAAGATACGACAGAAAATGTTTTAGCCTATTGTATAATTTTTGCAAATATTTTATAATAAACACTGCAGCAAGAAATAGGAGTGAAGTGTGAAATTGATGTAGATGTTTCATTCTTAGGAATCAAAGTTATAAAAGTGTGGTTAATTGATTTTTGCAATTTACCTGAGTGAAATATATCAGACATGGTAGCTATAATGTCATTCTTCAATGATTCCCAGTGAACTTTCATGAATTTCGAATTTAATCCATCAGGTTCAAGGCTAGTATCATCTTTTATTTAAAATAAAGCTTCATGCACTTCAATAATAGATACTTCTTTTAGAAGATAATTCTGGCCTTGTACATTTATAGTAGAAATTGGTTGGAAGTTGGGCAAGATAGCAGATCTGTTGCCATTAAATAAATCAATAAAATAACTATTCATCAATCAAAGCTCTAATGTGATTGAAAAATCTACGAGTAGACATATGAGCATAGAAGAATTTTGAATTTGTATCCCCCTGTTGTAACCAATTCACTTTTGCTTGTTGTTTGTATCCTTCAAAATGAATTTCCTAAAGCCTCTAGTATTACTTTCTTGCTTGTAGGAAGTTATCATATATCAGCAAATCATCTGGATTTTGAACATCCGCAAGTTCCATACTAGCAAGAAATTGTTCGGCATTAGAAAGGTTAGCATTGTTTTTATCTCTCACTTTGTTCTAGTTTTTCAATTCAGCTTTGCAACTCTGAAATTTTTGCAATAATCTGTAGCTTTGAAGGCCCCAAGTAGCACAAATTAAGCCTCTTTCAATTGCTTCATTATAACCAGAAATGTAATGCCAATCATTTTTATACCTGAATGGAAACCCTTTTATAATCTGAGTTGGAATTAGATCTAGTAAAATGGGATTGCGATCACTTGAATGTTGGGATAAAGATAAGGCTTTCATGTTCAAAAACTGTTGTAAACATCAATTGTTAACCAGTACCTTATCAATGTGGGTAGTAATGCCTCTACGATGCCAAGTGAATTGAAACCCCAATGGTTTAACTTCAGTCAAATCAGTTTGCAGTATAAATGTAATGACCCGGGAATTCTGGAGGATAACTAAAATGTGAATGAACTAAAAAAATTTAAATACATTAATAAATTAAGTATTAATGCTGTCAACTTATGTATAAAAGCCAGAACCCGTGAGTAGGATTTATTTACAACAAATAAAAGCGTAGCTGAAGCTTAACAACTTCAAGTGTAACTAAAATTAATTAGTAACAGCAGTAGTAAAGCACTATAGCAGCGCTACTGAAAACACTGTAGCAAAGCGTTATCAAAAGAACCGTCGCTAAAAGCGTAACAAAAACTATAGCTAAAGCTAGGCCAGAAATTAAAGAAAACATGCAACATGGAAAAACTAGACTTTATCCAACTTCTTGTGCTAGAAACTAAGTGTATTGCTGAAATTTTATAGGCCCTAACTCACGCAAGAAACACAACGCTAGACAGCCCGAAAACTATGCATTTACATAGCACAAAATGCTAACTAGAAATAGCATTTCTTTGCAAATATAAACTAGCCCAAGAATGTGAACAAAACCAACATGTATTAGCTAATTTAGATCAGCCCATTAGCCAGCTGAAAACAGCCCCACCTGCTCAAACAATACAGCCCATGTACAAGTTAGAATTAAGGCCCGTTTAAGTAGAAGACTTTATAGTAAAGTATGTAAAGTATATAGTGATAATGACATATGTATTAATGGTTTAATACTTAAATAAAATGGGAGATATTGCAAGTTTGTGCGCAGCATTCTTTGATGAATCACACTAGAGTTAAAACACTATTTAAATTTAAGTTAAATACACAAATAGGTGTAATCCTCTCAACCACTTGCCATGTATATCCAAAAGCAAATGTTGCTATCAACAAATATTTTCCCCTGTACACATCCTTGCGAAAGAACAAGTATAAGCTTTGTTTAATACAATCCATCTAGAAGAAGTTGCAAACTTTGGTATTAAGGTATACAAGTGTATGGTTAGTATTGCTCCACCATGACAAATCCATGTATTGCCAAACAACATGTTGCTTTCACCTACATATTTCCCTGCTAAAGATCTCTGCACAACATATTTGATTACGGAAGATTAAGGATTTAGTTAATTAAATGAAAATATAAACTAATATAATACAATATAAGTTAGACTATAAATGCATGCCATTCTCCATTTACTATGACATAAAAACTTAAGCAAAGGAAGTGAGATCCGGAATTTAAAGACTGGAAATCTATACACCATCACCTGCCATTAAAACAGTGAGTAAACACTCACTTTAAAACTCTTAGATCAAGTTGCTAATTATGCATTGAACTGCTAGAACTTTGATGAATGTATACTGTTAATTTTGCACTTAATTTGCCTGCTGTCTAAACTATTTTGATCTGCTTTTAACACCCATATAGTTGCATGATTAACTGATGAGAGACACTCACAAATAACACTCCACATACATGTTTAAACTGATGGCATTAAGCCTTGTTGGTTGGATTGTACACTGATGTTTTCCACACACAAGAACTTGGACTGTTTTTTTTTTTTCGATCTCTGAAAATATCTCATATATGGTTGCATATAGAATTAGAGAACCTTTGAGTACTCAAACACTCACTGATACATACATATATAAGTGGACATGATCATCATTTCATGCTAGAACACCTTTTTTTGCTTGAAAGCTGAAAAACAGACTACTGTCAAACGCTCACTGTTTCACTCGAAAATGAACATGCATATTAACATGATTCAGGATATCAGGGGGGTGTGCAACATAAATTCATGATTTTAGAAACAAGAACCATGATTTTTAGATCAATGGATAAAGAGAAAAACGGTTTTTACTGAAATATGGGTTTTGATCGATCAATGAAATTCTATGAAGTTATAAATCGAATGGTTGGGTGTATACATGCGAAACAACCTCCCGATCACTAGAAAAATAGGAAACGATTTTTATAACGTATGGATTTTTAGTTTTGGATCGTTTTGGGGTGGCATTTTCGTTTTGAACGCAAGCAGTTCAAGGAAGAATTGCACATCGACGGTGGCAGAAGGGACCGCCGCACCTGGTCAGCTGGGAGCGTCGGGTAGGGAAGAAGTCGTGGGTGAAGTCGCTCGAGGCACGGTGGCCGGAGGCGATGGGTTGAGGAGGTTTCTCTGATCAAGTGATGGTGGGTTTGTTTTGCGTTTCGGCTGTCTCGACCTCGCAGTAGTGCTGCTCTTCGGCGGAGCAAGGGGGGACCGCCGCGTTAGGTGCACTGGGTGCCGGAGGTCTCGGACGTGGTGTAATGGGGAAGAGGCGTGACATGACAGTGGTGGCACAACAGCCTCAGGATGATAGGAACATGCGTACACGGGTGCGGTGTATGGGTGCACAAGCTCGAGGCGAAGTAGAAGAAATAGAAGGGGATTAAAAGTTGTCAACATGGAACTTAAGTTAAGTATTATATTAATACATAATATTTATAACTAAATACAAAAGAAAATTGTGTGTAAACAACTGAAAGGATAGAAGGGCGAATAGGGATAAAAGTGAAAGCAAGATGAGAATGCAATAGTGGATGAATTGCTTTTTGGGAGCCCTGACGTTAACTGTAGGGATTAAGGACCAAATATGTAAACCATTAGTGAAATCCTGACAACATGTCAACACCTGTGCCATCCAAAGTGTTATAAGTTATAACACCGAGACCCTACTGTTAAAGCTGTTGTTTTTCAAGCCAGTGCTATTGCTGACATTGGTGTGATGTACACATACACTGTGCACTTCATGTACAACATAGTAGAGGTGAAAACAAACAGTATAGAAAAGAAAGCTACAAAAGAACAAAACAGGAAACAGCAGAACGCCAAGGACAGAGCTCGACTGTAGGAAGTCGACAGATTTATTTAATTAGTTTATTTAATAATAAATTAAATAATTAAATAATTAAATAAATAAAACATTTATTAATTATATAAATTTGGGAAAATTTATATATCGTATCGTCGGACATTTTTATCATGTACAAAAATAGTAATCGACGTGTAGATTATTTAAACTGAGAATAAGGCAGTGTTGTTTTATTGGATCGAGTCAAAAATAATAGTAGATCAAGAGAAAAAGGATTAACTGTCGATATTAGATCCAAATGTTCTAACCTGGGTTTTATAAAAGAAGATTTTACATGAGAAAGCTTTTAAGCCCGTGCTTCGCACACGATATAGCATGATTTTGAATAAAGAGGTTAAGTTAATATTTTTCGAAATAAAAATATTAAAGGAATGTGAATTTTTGAAATAAGAATTCAAATGGAATTACAGAAATTAGGAACTGACTAGAATTAATAAGTCGAATGATTTTCTAAGTATTTATCTGATGTTGGTTTCGGCCTTCGGGGTTTATACTTAGGAAGTTGTTCTCTTAATGATTACAGTCAGCGACTGATTGATGTGAAATGATAGTGATACGTAAACACATGAATATGAATATATATATATATATATACATATATGATGATGATTTATCAAGTAGAAATTTCAATTGGAAATAAGATTTGTTGTGTGCACACGTATTTTCATTTGATAGTTAAGTCATCGACTATCAAAGTTCTGACCATTTTAACGTTGTTAATATGGAGAGACCGGTTGGATTATTTTCCAAAGAACCACTCCGTATTAGCATAAGGCGTAGCAAATCAAATACGCTGAAGATACTTAAAACGGAGTAAAGTGCAAGGGCTATTGTATAAGTCCAAGGTAAAGATTTGCCAAGGATGGATGTACTGAATAGTGGCTTCGGTTTGTCCAGTCCCAGGACAACTTGTATGGAAGAACGTCTGACAGAGTACTCCTAACTAATCACATACGTTGATCTTTTCAAGCGTAGTTATAAGTGGTAGAGAAATTCGTTTCTCTTACTTTATACTTGTAATTTATTTTTGGAGAAGTCAATTAGTGGATTAGTGGATTTGACGATGTGACGTTCAAAGCAAATAAAAAGCATGTGTTAGGGTACGTTTAGCTTCAAGCTTCACAACCGGAAATGACAAAAAAAATCGGGCAGGCAGCATGGCTATGTTGGTAGCTTCCATTAGGATGTATCATCATCTGATCTAGAGTTTCATTTACTTCTAAAAATCTATTGTCGATTCTGACCCGTTTCGGGAAACGGTGGGTAGCTCCCAACCGTTGGTGATATACATTCGATACACTCAAGAGAAATGAGTGGTCGGTCATGTGTGGCCGGGTTACAAGATGTTCTTGTTGAACCCGTGTATTCGTATCTAGAGATACATATCCGGAAGGTGATCCCATACCTTGTCATATTTGGAAACCCAATATCCATAAGCACTTAACGGTTTTTGTTTATAGACTATAAGTAGAATGTGAGATGAAAGCATTTTACTAGATTATGAATTATTTGTGGACACCCTAGACATTATCATAATATCTGTTTAAATATGCAAACTATTGTGATCTCATAAGGTAAAAACCCGTTCCGTATTCACGGCGTGGTCTTATGAATCATTGTGATTTATTGAAACTTGTTTATAAATCGTTTACTCATACCAGTCCATGACTGACCCGGAGTTTATTTTCTGTGTTTTCCTTAAACTCTTGGGTGCTCATAATATTTATTATGAGTAGACAAGTGATCCAGGTTTTAAAGTAACGTTGGAGTAGCTGGATGGCATGATCTGAAGTGTTGGCTTATCTATCATATGTTATGTAGAATTATCTGCAAGTTAGTATCACAAGTGTTAAATATGTAATTGTGATGACATGTATCCCTATGTATGAAGTATTTCAATGTGCTTGACTTATGTTATGTAATATTTTGGGTTATAATATTTTGTTTCCAAGTTCCGCTGTGAGATTCTGATGTCTTTTCTTAGTTCTATTCTTCTATCTATTTCTTTTCTTAAATAATGATACAACTTCCAAGGTACTGGAAAGTTGGGTCGTTAAAATAAACTTCTAAAATTCTCTTATATACTGATATGGAACTGATAGACCACCACATTTATCATCGGGTGAAAGCACATTATTAAAATCCCCCATATGAATTCAAGGCCCATCCACTATAGCCGAATCATTTACTTGAAACTGCCATAAATCTAATCTTTCATAGAAAGAATTACTTGCATATATCATTGAGAGTGTCATAGAAAAACCCCCTTTGTTAATAGTAGAGATAGTTATATATATATATATAATATGTATATATATATATTATATATATCGTCGATGTACTTTTAAAACTTATTTTATAAATCGTTTTAAATTCGTTTTCAAAACGATTTCAACTTCATATTCAATTTCTAATCAAAATTGAATATTCCGTATCATCGATATATAAATGATAATATTTTAAAAACATTCGATTTTGAAATCAATTCTTTTTCGATATTCACTATAAAAAATGAATAAAATCGATATAAATATTGTTCACGTCAAAATGGCGTTAATCTAATCAACACGGCTTTATATATTTAAATATTTTCGTGTCCATCCTAAATTGGACATCAAAACCAAATTTTGATTCTTTATTGAATATTATTTGAAAATATTCATTATTTTAAAATAATCGTTATTTTAAAATATTCATTCTTTCTGAACTAGAATCAGACACAGTCAATTACCATATAATTTGATTATATGGATTTCATATAACACACGTATACAACAACAATGATAAATAATCATCCATCATCCAGAGTGCATTCTACACTGTATAAGCATTAAATAAAAATATTCAACGCTTATAACAGTCTGTCAACTGATCGATTGACATACAACTAAATATTGGGATTAGTGTATGTTCAATATCATCCTAATACCCGTGTGGGGTTTCAATTAATCAAACACAGGCAGTTAGGAGATGTGTAAAATTTATCATCCCAATGAATATCAGTCAAATGTGTGTACATAGACAAATCGTCCAATTTGTTTATAAATATTTATTTTATTCAGACACACGTTAAAAATTATATTTTCAACTATAAAATATTTACAACTATAAAATTGTTTATTCCATTCCACATCACACAATCAATTTTCAATATATAACCAAACAAACAAACAAGTCATCCATGGTCTGCGGACAACGGGTGTCGGGTGCTGCTAAGCATCGTCTGCATCCTAGTATATATTTTTTCTGGAAAATAAAATAAAAGTGAGAAGTTCTCACCTTGGGTTTCCACTCCATCCGTCTCTAATTGAATGGTTTGGATTATGTTTCTCGTCTGTTTCATCTCAATTCATTTTCACGCTGTCCATAAAAATCACATTTTTATATTGATGTATACATTATAAAAATCATATGTTTATATCTTTACCTAAAATAAAAATCACATTTCTATTTCTCTACTCATGTAAAAAATCATATTTTTACTATGCTAATATATATATATATATATATATATATATATATATATATATATAAAGATGCCACCTTAATCATATCACTATTTATATAAAAATCAAATTTTTATACTATAACTATATAAATAAAAATCATATTTTTATTCGCTAAAAATGTAAATAAAAATCCTATCTTTTCATACATATATAAAATCGAATTTTGATAACTTTTTATATAAAAATAGTCAATCCTTTTCATATTTAAAAATTCAATCCTTTTATTTTATAAAAATTCGATCTTTTCACTTTATAAAAATTCAATATTTTCACTTCATTCTTATATAAAAAAAAACTAATTTTTATTTGCTATCCTTATATAAAAATCTTATTTTTATACACTATGTTTTCTATAAACTAAAACTGATTTTAAAGGATATTTTATATAATTAAAATCAGAATTTAAACTGTGCTTTTTATTGAAATAAACTAGGAAGGAAAACTCACTGTTATTCGATTTTCTTCATAGGAGGACTTGGTCCGACGTCGAGGCAGCTGCTGGTGCTAGGGAAGAGGCGCGGGGTGCTGGAGCATGGCGGGGTCGACGGTGGGCAAGGGGAGTGGCGGCGGCTTCATGGAGGTTTGGGGTTTGCGTTGGGTTTCTTGATTTAGGGATAGAGGGAGGGCGGTGTTCGGATTCAACCAGATGGAGAGAGTGGGAAGCGAGAGGGTGGAGGCCGACGCTTGGCAGCGGTTGGTGGCATAGCTCCGGAGGCACGACGGTGAACATCGAACGACGGCTTGGTCGAATTGCGATTTTCCCTTTTTTTTATTTCGATCTGTTATGAATAAAGAGGGGAGAGAGAGTGGGATATGAGTTGACTAGATTTTATATTATTTACTTTTAATTAAATTAAACTCTAAAAAGTTACCTTTTTATTCTAACTCCAATTCAAACCCAATGATTGTCGTCCATAACAAATTACCCTCATTCCGAACACAATGGGACATGTTTTGTAACCCAATTCTGCTGTTACGATCAGTTTCCGTTTAAATTAAAATATAAATCGATATATATTCAATTTAAACGTACATTTTAATCTACCAGGGCCACATACTGATTCTCAAAATTCCAGAAAAATTATTTCTAGCTTCGTATTGACGATACGGTCCTAACAAAACTAATTTCGTCAAATTTGAAGATTGTTTGAAAAATGACCATTTTCTGGTCGATCCAAATTGATTGAAACTATTAAAACACGTTTTCCTTTGCCACGCTCACACATTGATTTCAAAAATTATGAAAATAGGAATCTAGAAATAATTTGACATCCCGGATCCAACAAAAGTGGTTTTATTGAAAACAGAGGTCGTTTGCAAAATGGCTATTTTTAAGGGTTTTATATATATTAAAATATATATAAATTCCACAGCGACTTTTCTGAATTTTAAACTGGACATATCTTTCAACTTCTAAAGTGAAATCTCAGTTTCTTACATCCGTTAGAAAGATATGATTAAAAAGATTCAAATATTTCTTGTTTCGTTCAATTCTGACTTATATTGAATTCTGTATATTCATTTGAAATTAGAAATCGGATTTTCGAACTGCTGCTCCATTTCAGGCTCGTTATATAATTAAAAGAAAATTTATTCGTTCTAACTTCTTCGAAAATAAATTTTCCAACGTTAATATTTAAAATAATTCAGTTTAAATATTCAAAATCTGTCAAAATTGCCAAAATAAAAATTTTAAATTTGTTCGGATTTTCCGGGTTATTACAATCTCCCCCAATTAAAATCTTTTCGTCCTCGAAAAGGAACGAAGCTGAAAGTTGTTTTACAAACCAACTCAACTTTCATTATTTTCATTATGGCTTAAGTTCTTCAACTTTTCAGTTTCTAAAAACTTTTCAAAAATTTGGCTAACACCCTAAATTTTCGAGAAATTTCGCCATAACCTCCCCTGTACGGGAGCACCGGGAAAATCCCGAAATTTCCATACAGGCCTTTCCAATCCAAAAAGAAAAAGAAATAGCCAAGCGGCTAGCCAATCGACTCATAAAATCATCAAAACCCCAAGAAATACAATAAACATGTACCTATTTGTTGGGCAAACAATTTTATTCCTCTTCTCTAGCCTCCTTGCAATGACCTGTTCACACATGATGTACATGCATGCATTTCCAAACAATTTTCAATATAGTTCAAAATTTGATACAATTTGGTCTAAATTTACCTTTCGTTCACATAATGGTTTAAATGACTTATCACCCAACACAATCATCAATCAATTAATAAATTAACGTTTCAAATTCATAATTTTGATACATATACAGAAAATCATGTTTTTGATGCCAATTCACACAATAGCCTTATCTACTTTTGGTTCTCACACTAGTCAATTGGAAATATATAGAAATTCCACTTTCGAAACTCGACCACAAACTGCTGATGCTACGTAGTCATCAACAGAATCATCTCCGAGCGACTAGAGTGTGGTTCTATATCTATCCAGTATATTAAAACTTTGAATATACGTTTGCAAGGCCTATATGCAAAATCTTTATATATTGGATTTTCCAAATTCAATACAAATAAAATATTCAAATACGTATCATAAGGTTCAATTTTTAAAAAAAAATTTTTTTTTCACTTTTATTTTTAAAAATAATACTCTTCACACTCGTTCTAGGATACTACTAATCCTATATTTAACGAGTCATTCTCATTGGATATTACTAATCTAATCTCTGATAAATTCTTTTGTATGGTTCTAATTAGTCTTGTTCTCGAGCTCTATAAACCAGTGCTCTGATACCAAACTGAGACGACCTGACCTTCCCCGTGAAGTAAAGAACAGATTGAATTGAGGATAAGATGAATCAGAACACAAACAGAAGAACATTTCATTACTTATTACAACATTTCCATCAGAATACAAGAATATACTAGAGTATGAATCAATATTATACATTTTACAAATATCAGAGATTTAAATTACATTTAAATACATAGCAGCGGAAAAATAATACAAAACACAACTGAAAAGAATATACAGATACAAAGATTTTCGAAAATCATTCCAGCTGTAAACCAAGATCCTGTGAATATAAATCTGCAACACCAAAACCACTAGCTGCCCGTGCGGAAAATAGGGGCACCCAGAGTTTAGGTTAAAACAGTAAACTCCAGGTCAGTCATGTGACTAGTTTGAGAACTAAAACAGTTATTTTAAAGCTTTTAGTTTAAATCAGATATATCAAGGGACCATGCCGTATAACACGGAACAGGTTTCCTCCCAAGAATACCAGTGCATGTAACAAAACAACGCAATGCTTTTTGGAAAAATGAGGATATTATAATACCCAGGTCCTATCACGCAATGCAACGCAAGCCGGTGGATAGGGTTTTCCATTATAATAGCCAAACATGTTTGGTACGTTAAAACAAATCATTTGATACTATTATAAGTGCATAGTATAAAAAACAACTTCAAATATAAATGTATCAATCCTAGATGACATAGGTACCATATATCATGTCGCCAGTACTAGGCTCTACAATCAAAACCGCAAATGTCACATATTGGAAGTTAAATTTCCATCTGTGAACCAAGGCAAGGGATCGTCCTTACCGCTTCGAGACGCTCTAGCCCGTGTCTAAGGACCCAAACTCAGGTGAGCCCTTGGATTGTCAGGGCCAGTCCACTCGATGTGCATTAAAATGCCTGAAAATTGCGTTTCCCCGCCCTATGGGGCATCAATGAGCAAAATGACTCCATGGGTCCCGGATCGACCGATATAACCGAGGCTCCTTGGTATCCATCATCCACATAAGTAAAATGTCAGGGCGTGCAAAATGCTGACACCACTCCTAGCTAGAAGGAAACACATGCCCTCCCTGAGGTCCTCTCCCTTTTCTGGTTCACATCGATATGTGAGGCTCGTTAATTAATGCTACACAAAGCCGTGCTTTGATCATCAACCACAAGACTCTACTTTTCAACAAAAGCCTTGATCATTTGCATCTCAGCATGCCACATAAGCAATTCACGCTATGCAACCGATGTCTATCAATCACACAGAATGAAATCTGATGTCAGACACGCATCCATTTACAAGTTCATTCTGGGTCTGAACGAAACCGAAGGCACCTTATTCCTCCCCTATATGTCCAATACAGGGGAGAGGCCCTCGCATATCCGTCGATCTCCAAGTACGTCTGGACGATCACCACTTATTACCTTGCCTTGGGTGTACAGCCCAATCAAGACATCAGTAATCATCCAAACGATGTGAAGACCTCCGGTCGTCAACTGTAACACCCACCTCCGCCAGGGTAACTCTTGCAAGCACACTAGCTTTGGAGGGGCGTTAAACAAGGTAAACATGCATGCAGATATCACAAGACAGAACATATAAGTAAAACAGAGTAGTAAAGCAGCGGATAAAACTAGCATTTCAAAACCATAGTCATATTACAACAAAGTACTTGGTCATTATTTGCCAACAAACAAAGTCTAGAGAAAGCATAAACTGAAAAACTGAAATACATAAAGTACTATCCCCAAAGTGAAGTGATAAACCATAGCTAGCTCAATATCCAAAGCCGTACATGAGCAAATCCTGTAAGCAAGCTATAAAGATCCAAGCTACGCTCCAATGTTCCCACCCTGAGGACCTGAGGGGGGGGGGAACGGAAGAAAAGAGGCGAAAGAAAACAGGTCAGTCAAAAAGACTGGTAAGCCCTAACTACTATTAGTCCATGAACTAGTAAAGTTAACTGGCATGAGAAGCTGAGATGAACATAAGGATAACAACATACTGGCATGATGATTAACTAACAAGATAGATAAAGGTGTCATCGCATAATCAAGGTTAAGTTTTGCACCACGGGTGTACTAGCATTCTAACATGTCAAGTAAAAACAAGAATTGATCCCTTGGCCCAAGCTTGGCCCAATATCATGAGGTGACCTAAATTAAGGTCCAACTACACGGTCTAGTTGATCGGCTCCCTATAAGCCTAACTCGTCAAGTGTCAGTGTCATACGGCCCAAACATGCAATGTAGTTAAACTGCGCTAGGTACACCCTAGGGTGTATCAAGTCCTAGGGTGTCAACCTCAGACACAAATCAAGTATGCACAGTCTAGATCTACTGGTACCCGTGCCTGATTCTCCAACTCCGGACTATGTGCACGACCATAGTCCGCCTGGACCTACACCGGCGTACCTACTCAGCCGTCGTTTTGGTCGCTTACATGTCAGCCCAGTAATCGTGCCCCACCCTAGCCTAGTCCTAGGGTCTTATGATACTATCAAGAGGGTTACTGCTGAAAAGGACCACGCAACTAGGGTTTCTTAACGGGTTAAATGTGGTTAACCCGATCCAAACGTGGATTAAATTGGTTAAGTGTACCCAAGGTTCATGACTTAACCCCGATTAACCCATCAAGCCCAAATTGGTTAAGTATTAAGTGGACCATGACTTAACCCTAATCAGGAGGCATTCATTAACTTAATGTGCTTTAATCTCTCACATTAGACCTTGTTGTGGTTACTAGTTAAGCCGAGCGGGTCCGGGTAGCTTTACACCACAACTTGGTCTAACCTCGGCTTCAAGCACAACATGACCAACTTCTCACATTGGGTCCTATTGTTTGTAGCCACTAGTTAAGCCGGGCGGGTCCGGGTAGATTTATGCTACAAACTCAACCCAACCTCGAGTTGGCCACACTCATATTTTCTAAGTGTCATGTCCATTATGTTTCCAAAACATAATTACATATCACGTCATGTTATAAAAACCATGTTCATGTCATAATGTTACCCAACCCCAATGTAATCCCATCGTTTACATAATCGCAACACGCATAAAGGATAAAATAGGGAACTTGACATAATCATGACAAAAAGGCGTTGAAGCCACAAGTTTAACATGGTGGCATATGAAATGTACATATGTTCATATACTTGCATATTGCATTATTAGGCTTCAAAAGTATGCATAAAACCAAACTTAGCATATAAGTGATACATGGTGATAAATGACATGTAGAAGTTGCTAGAAGTTCGCATTTAGCCTCACATGCAAGTTATCATAAGGGATATGATAACTTCCATGTTGCCAAAATGCAACCTTTAACATAAAGCTCGAAGCTTTAAGCTCACAAACTCAAGTTTAACTTGCATAACATGATAACATGATCAACCCAAACTTGCATAACATAGCAACATGTGTCATACATAATGATTAAACCAACTTGCATAATGATCAACCAAACTTGCATATCATAATGATCAACCAAACTTGCATATCATAATGATCAACCCCAAACTTGCATCATTCATTTAACTTTAGAGTTCAAAAAGAAAGTAGAAAAGGGCTTACAATGCTATGAAGACACAAATAAATAGTTATTATAAAGATTGAGACGAGGCCCTTATGCAATCACCCAAATATGCAAGCTCCAAATGAAAAACCCTTGAGCCAAATCAATAAAAACCCTTGCTTTGTAATAGAAATGTTGCAACTTGACTTGAATGCAAACTAAGAACACTCATACAAGCTTGAAAACACTAGTATGCACTCAAAATCTCTCATATAAATAAACTTAGAAATTTTAGCAAGAGAGTGGAGGCCATGAGAGGAACAAATTTGACATAGTTTAGTTGTAGGATTGAATAATGGTGATTTAGGCTAGGCTTAGGGGTCTTTTTATAGAAGATTAGGATAGTATTAGCCATAGGATTAACCCTAGATTCAATCCAAGCCATCAAATCCCGTCACAAGCCTCCAAAACAGGTCCAAACACCCCAATCAAGTGCACCAGGCCGACTTGGCCGACCAAGGAGGTGTCGACTCCCCAGTTGACCTGGTGGGCAGGTCGACTCCCTAGTCGACCCCCAGGTCGACCCCCTGGGTCTGGCGGGAATTTTCCCGTCACTTCTGAAAATTGAAATTTTTGTATTTAAATCTGTTTTGAATTTTTCTAAAACTTCTTCGGGCCTTATTTAGGTCATACCGACTCCGTTTTTCGAAAACTCGGACTCTATTTCACGTATTTTTCCGAGACGAACGCAATGGCACAGCCCGTTTCCCTTGATTCAGATTTTACAGTTTAATTCTGCCTTGATTTATGTTATAACATGTTATTCAAAAATACGGGTTGTTACATTCTCCCCTCCTTAAAGGATTTCGTCCCCGAAATCTCCAAGTTAGGAAGAACGTATCCTGCCATCCATCATCCATCTACTCAAGACGTCATCCACGTGCAGTCATTGTCCTTAAAGGATTCTAAAAGCTGTATGATCATATGCAAAGGTGTGTGTATATGTACTTATCTAATGCGAAAATCAGGAGGTTACTGATTCAGTAAACCCCCTTAATGCAAAACATGTTAGTGAAATGAGTCCATATGTATGCAAATTCCTAACATAATTTATAATCTCTACATGAGTGCACATAACATTTATCCATATGCAACAACCACGTGATAGCATAACAAGTTTCATCCATGAATAAGTATAAGCACTCATGCATATGCAACATGAAAGTGTGTGAGCCGATCTTAGTGCCTAATGTGTATCATGCATCCACGAGTATCCACGTGCAAACACTTGCAACCACTTGCAACCATCAAGCATAACATGTTTCAAATACATGTTTCATCCAACGGGTTTCTACCTAAGGTCCTCATGACATGATTAACAAGATAAATAAGATAAACATGGATAGCAAAAGAAAGATATGCTAATTAAGAAAGAGGTCGAGAATGTACCCTCAAAAAGGAATGGATAAAGCCCACGCATCTTCTCCTCAGTTTCCCAAGTTGCATCTTCATCGGCTTCACTCCACTGAACTTTCACCAACTTGACTTCTCGATTCCTTAACTTCTTGATCTCTGTTCCCAAAATACGAATCGGAGATTTTCTCAAGGTTGCTTCTTTCTCTACCTCAATGTCCTCAAGAATGCTTGGTTCAACCACCTCAGCGGACTCATGTAGGCACTTTCGGAGATGCGAGACATGAAAGACATTATGCACTCCGGCTAGCTTTTCGGGCAATTCCACCTTATAGGCCATCTTCCCAATCCTCTCTACGATAGGGAAAGGTCCTACGAACCTTGGTGCTAGCTTCCCAACTGCTCCAAAATGTACCACATTACGCAAAGGGGAAACCTTCACGAAAAATATGTCTCCAACTTCGAATTCCAAATCAGTCCTTCGCTTGTCTGCATAGGATTTCTGTCTGTCTTGGGCCGCCTTCATCGGTCTTCGAATCAAATCAATCTTCTCTGAAGTCTCTCTAACCATATCAGGCCCAAGCAAGATCTTATCCGTAGATTCCCACCAACATGTAGGTGATCGGCAAGGCCTTCCATAAATAGCTTCGAAAGGAGCCATACCAATACTAGACTGAAAGCTGTTATTATACGCGAACTCCACCAATGGAAGATGCTCTTCCCATGTACCTCCAAAATCCAAGATACAAAGCCTCAAAAGGTCTTCTAGAACACGATTCACCCTCTCGGTCTGGCCGTCCGTCTGAGGATGATATGCGGTGCTCAAACACAAATGAGTCCCCACTGCTTCTTGCAAACTCTTCCAAAACTCGCTAGTGAAGATAGGATCTCGATCACTCACTATGCTAGAAGGTACCCCATGCAATCGAACTATCTCTCGAAGATAAACTGAAGCTAGCCATGGAGCAGTCCTCTTGCTCTTCACGGGTATGAAATGGGTGCTCTTAGTAAGTCTGTCCACCACAACCCAAATTCCCGTATTACCCTTCCTCGATCTCGGTAACCCATCAATAAAATCCATCGAGACGCTATCCCACTTCCATTGCGGAACTTCCAATGGGTGAAGCAACCCGCCGGGTTTCTTTTGCTCCGCTTTCACTTGTTTACACACCAAGCATCTAGCGACATACTCGGCCACATCTTTCTTCATACCGGCCCAAAAGAAAACTCGCTTCATGTCTTGGTACATCTTGTCCCCACCGGGATGAATGGTCATTTTAGAACGGTGTGCATCATCAAGAATAGCCTTCCTCAACTCCTCATTTTGCGGTACACAAAGTCTACCGTCTCTACGCAAGCACCCCCTATCGTCTAGGGTGTACCTACTCAAATGGCTGGACGACTCCCCCCCTTATGAGCCTCTCTACCAACTCAACCAACTGTGGGTCGTCCCGTTGTGCCTCACCAATCCGTCCCAAAAGAGTAGGCCTGACCTCCAAGGATGCTATCAAACCGGGTATATAGTCAACGGAAGGTCTGAAATCAAACATCGAGATATATTCCAAGCTTCGTTGTTCCACGAACAATGGACTCATGGACAACCTTTTTCTACTCAAGGCGTCCGCCACCACGTTACCCTTGCCAGGGGTATACGCTATCTCGAAATCATAGGATGCTAAGAACTCCATCCACCTTTGTTGTCTCAAGTTCAAATCCTTCTGAGAAAACAAGTACTTCAATGATTTGTGGTCAGTGAACAATTCGAACATCTTTCCCAGAAGGTAATGGCGCCAAATCTTAAGCGCAAAAACAATAGCGGCCAACTCTAAATCATGGGTAGGATAAATTTTCTCATGCGCCCTCTACTGCCTTCCACCGTAGGCTATTACCCTTCCCTCTTGCATTAAGACTGCGCCCAGTCCTTTCCCACAAGCATCGGTATAGACAACGAATGGCTTACTCCCATCTGGCAACACTAAGACTGGAGTTGTGGTTAAAGCTCTCTTTAACCGTCGGAACGCGTCATCACAATCTACGTCCCATGCGAAGACTAGATTCTTCTTTGTCAAGCGAGTTAATGGGGCTGATATCTTCGCGAAGTCCTTGATAAACTTCCTATAGTAGCCAGCCAACCCCAAGAAACTCCTTACCTCGGTAGCATTCTTTGGAGCCTTCCAATCTTGGATGGATACTACCTTCGCGGGATCCACAGCTATCCCTTCCTTGGAGACCACGTGCCCTAAGAACCGCACTTCCTTCCTCCAGAAGTGACATTTAGAGAATTTAGCCTTAAGGCTATGTGCTCGAAGAGTCTCCAATACCTCCCTAAGATGTAGGGCATGCTCTTCTTCACTCTTAGAAAATACTAAGATGTCATCCACAAAGACAACCACGAATTTGTTAAGGAACTCCCTGAACACCCTACTCATCAAATCTACGAAGTAGGCGGGTGCATTAGTCAATCCGAATGGCATGACAAGCCATTCAAAGAATCCATCTGGAGTCCTAAATGCAGTTTTATCAATGCTATCCTCAGCTACTCTAAGCTGATGGAATCCGGTGGCTAGATCGAGCTGAGAGAAAACAGAAGCACCAACCAGCTGGTCAAAGAGATCATCAATCCTCGGTAACGGGTGCCTATTCTTCTTTGTTAGCTTGTTCAACTCTCGATAATCAACACATAGACGAAGCGAACCATCTTCCTTAGTAGCGAATACCACCGGAGCACCCCATTCAGAAATGCTTCGTCTAATAAAATTCTTCTCAAGCAGCTCCTTGATTTGCTTACTGAGCTCTCTTCTTTCTCGTGGAGCCATATGCCTAACGGGCAATGATACTGGCTTGGCATTATCGACTAGATAAATGCGGAAATCTATCTCTCGTTTAGGGGGTAACCCCTTAACTTCTTCAAAGACATCAGGATAGTCTCGGACCACCCTTACAGATTGCAGATCATCAATGGACGAGTCGAGAGATTCAAGATAACATAACATGACGGGACCTCTAGGGTTACAAGAAATTTCTAGGGTATTACCGAGGCGAGTCATGAGCCTCACCACCCTATGCTCACAATCGAGGATGGCTCCATAACTGGACAACCAATCCATGCCCAAGATCAACCCATATCCCGTGAATCCGAGAACATAAGCATTACACGTGAATTCTACGGCCAAGATAGAAATCGTCAAATCCACACAAATCATAGATAGATGGGCGGAACCCCCAATTGGATTTGAAACACAAACGGGATCCTCAACTAGGCTAGTACTTAGGTGCAAACTTTCAACAATGTCAGAAGAAATAAAACTATGCGATGCGCAGAATCAAATAAGGTGCGAACATGATAATCAGAAATATAAACAAGACTTTCTACAGAAATACTACCTCGGTCCTGAACTGGAGCAGCATTGAGAGCATGCACTTGCCCTCCAGAAGGTCCTGCACGCTGATTCTGCCCTTGCTTCTTGGGGCAGTCCTTGCTAAAATGTCCGGTCTCTCCACAATGAAAGCATTCGCCCGACTTCCTCTTCCTCTTCTTACAGTCTTTAGCTATGTGCCCAACATTCCCACAGTAGTGGAATTTTCTTGGATCCTTTGCCTTGGCCTTGTTGCCCTTGTTGTTCTTGTTGTTTTTGTTGTTCTGATTGCTCTGATTTCTTCCCCACTTGGAGTCTGTCTTCTTGGCTTGGGTCTCATTAGCCTTGACTTCCTTCTTGCCATTCTTATCGTCTCCTTGAAGCAATGCCACGTCTACTAGTCCCTCAAAAGTGGCCCCCATGGGTATATGAGATTAGGCTAAACCTTGTGATGGCTCATTCAACTCTCGTGCAAAGCGTAAAGCCTTCTTCTGGGGAGTATTAACCATGTCCAAACCGAATCGGGCGAGCTTGTTAAACTCATTCACATACTCCCTCACTGTCATGTCCCCTTGCTTCAAAGATATAAACTTCTCCAATTGCAGATTCGCCTCAGCTGATGATAGAAACTTAAGCCCAAATCTTGTCCTAAAGTCGGCTCAAGTCTCTATAGGCCTCATAGCATTGGTGACCTCCCACCAATAAGCAGCTTCTTCTTTTAATAGCCATGCTGCCAATAAAATCTTTCTATGGTCTTCCACATCAAAGATAGCGAAAAGATCTTCGGTTTCTTCCAACCAATTTCGTGCCTCCACAAAAGTCTCCGTCCCAATGAAATTCTTGCCACCCGTCGCCTTAAAGTCCTTGCAAACTTTAGCGAAATCTGCTTGTGGATTCTAAGGAGGGGGAGGAGGAGGAACCTCAGTTATGTTGGGGGTATTTGCTGGGCCCACATCGTTGGCCCTAGCTTCCAAGTACCTCCGGAACCATCCGGGAATGGTAACTCCCTCGGGAAGGTTAAGATCGGCCATACTGAAAAAGAAAAAGATAGATTCAGAACGAGGAAACGAAGGATAGTGCTATGGCTTTTGGGGAATAGCCTTTTAAAATAACTAGACTTTTCTTGGAAAATACTTAATTGGTTTTGAAAATAGTTTTTCAAAAGGTAAGTTTTAAAAACACTTTTGCTCAAATCTTGTAAACCTGGCTCTGATACCAAATGTAACACCCCACCTCCGCCAGGGTAACTCTTGCAAGCACACTAGCTTTGCAGGGGCGTTAAACAAGGTAAACATGCATGCAGATATCACAAGACAGAACATATAAGTAAAACAGAGTAGTAAAGCAGCGGATAGAACTAGCATTTCAAAACCATAGTCATATTACAACAAAGTACTTGGTCATTATTTGCCAACAAACAAAGTCTAGAGAAAGCATAAACAGAAAAACTGAAATACATAAAGTACTATCCCCAAAGTGAAGTGATAAACCATAGCTAGCTCAATGTCCAAAGCCGTACATGAGCAAATCCCGTAAGCAAGCTATAAAGATCCAAGCTACGCTCCAATGTTCCCACCCTGAGGACCTGAGGGGGGGCGAGGGAGGGGGAACGGAAGAAAAGAGGCGAAAGAAAACAGGTCAGTCAAAAAGACTGGTAAGCCCTAACTACTATCAGTCCATGAACTAGTAAAGTTAACTGGCATGAGAAGCTGAGATGAACATAAGGATAACAACATATTGGCATGATGATTAACTAACAAGATAGATAAAGGTGTCATCGCATAATCAAGGTTAAGTTTTGCACCACGGGTGTACTAGCATTCTAACATGTCAAGTAAAAACAAGAATTGATCCCTTGGCCCAAGCTTGGCCCAATATCATGAGGTGACCTAAATCAAGGTCCAACTACACGGTCTAGTTGATCGGATCCCTATAAGCCTAACTCGTCAAGTGCCAGTGTCATACGGCCCAAACATGCAATGTAGTTAAACTGCGCTAGGTACACCCTAGGGTGTATCAAGTCCTAGGGTGTCAACCTCAGACACAAATCAAGTATGCACAGTCTAGATCTACTGGTACCCGTGCCTGATTCTCCAACTCCGGACTATGTGCACGACCATAGTCCGCCTGGACCTACACCGGCGTACCTACTCAGCCGTCGTTTTGGTCGCTTACATGTCAGCCCAGTAATCGTGCCCTACCCTAGCCTAGTCCTAGGGTCTTATGATACTATCAAGAGGGTTCCTGCTGAAAAGGACCACGCAACTAGGGTTTCTTAATGGGTTAAATGTGGTTAACCCGATCCAAACGTGGATTAAATTGGTTAAGTGTACCCAAGGTTCATGACTTAACCCCGATTAACCCATCAAGCCCAAATTGGTTAAGTATTAAGTGGACCATGACTTAACCCTAATCAGGAGGCATTCATTAACTTAATGTGCTTTAACCTCTCACATTAGACCTTGTTGTGGTTACTAGTTAAGCCGGGCGGGTCCGGGTAGCTTTACACCACAACTTGGTCTAACCTCGGGTTCGAGCACAACATGACCAACTTCTCACATTGGGTCCTATTGTTTGTAGCCACTAGTTAAGCCGGGCGGGTCCGGGTAGATTTATGCTACAAACTCAACCCAACCTCGAGTTGGCCACACTCATATTTTCTAAGTGTCATGTCCATTATGTTTCCAAAACATAATTACATATCACGTCATGTTATAAAAACCATGTTCATGTCATAATGTTACCCAACCCCAACGTAATCCCATCGTTTACATAATCGCAACACGCATAAAGGATAAAATAGGGAACTTGGCATAATCATGACAAAAAGGCATTGAAGCCACAAGTTTAACATGGTGGCATATGAAATGTACATATGTTCATATACTTGCATATTGCATTATTAGGCTTCAAAAGTATGCATAAAACCAAACTTAGCATATAAGTGATACATGGTGATAAATGACATGTAGAAGTTGCTAGAAGTTCACATTTAGCCTCACATGCAAGTTATCATAAGGGATATGATAACTTCCATGTTGCCAAAATGCAACCTTTAACATAAAGCTCGAAGCTTTAACCTCACAAACTCAAGTTTAACTTGCATAACATATAACATGATCAACCCAAACTTGCATTACATAGCAACATGTGTCATACATAATGATTAAACCAACTTGCATAATGATCAACCAAACTTGCATATCATAATGATCAACCAAACTTGCATGTCATAATGATCAACCCCAAACTTGCATCATTCATTTAACTTTAGAGTTCAAAAAGAAAGTAGAAAAGGGCTTACAATGCTATGAAGACACAAATAAATAGTTATTATAAAGATTGAGACGAAGCCCTTATGCAATCACCCAAATATGCAAGCTCCAAATGAAAAACCCTTGAGCCAAATCAATAAAAACCCTTGCTTTGTAATAGAAATGTTGCAACTTGACTTGAATGCAAACTAAGAACACTCATACAAGATTGAAAACACTTGTATGCACTCAAAATCTCTCATATAAATAAACTTAGAAATTTTAGCATGAGAGTGGAGGCCATGAGAGGAACAAATTTGACATAGTTTAGTTGTAGGATTGAATAATGGTGATTTAGGCTAGGCTTAGGGGTCTTTTTTATAGAAGATTAGGATAGTATTAGCCATAGGATTAACCCTAGATTCAATCCAAGCCATCAAATCCCGTCACAAGCCTCCAAACCAGGTCCTAACAGCCCAATCAAGTGCACCAGGCCGACCTGGCCGACCAGGGAGGTCGACCCCCAGGTCGACCCTAGGGTCGACTCCCCAGTCGACCTGGTGGGCAGGTCGACTCCCCAGTCGACCCCCAGGTCGACCCCCTGGGTCTGGCGGGAATTTTCCCGCCACTTCTGAAAATTGAAATTTTTGTATTTAAATCTGTTTTGAATTTTTCTAAAACTTCTTCGGGCCTTATTTGGGTCATACGGACTCTGTTTTTCGAAAACTCGGACTCTATTTCACGTATTTTTCCGAGACGAACGCAATGGCACAGCCCGTTTCCCTTGATTCAGATTTTACAGTTTAATTCTGCCTTGATTTATGTTATAACATGTTATTCAAAAATACGGGTTGTTACATCAACCACCGTCTTCATCCTCGACACATCGTCGAATCAGTTATTCAGAATGGTATAAACCTGGTCTTTCTGAATAACTCGCGTATATAATAAACAAGTGTTATAAAAACACAACATGCGCCTCATTCCAATCCAGAATATTTCTTTATTCAAATATTCTTATACTTTGGGGAAGGTTCCTATTAATTTTATCAAAGATAAATTCTTTAAATTTATTCTTTAATCTTCCTTTGGATATCATTTCAATCTAATTAAAGATGCATTAAAAGACCACTTGGTTTTAATCTTCCCAAAAATCAATATTAACGATTGGTTAACTTGGGAAATCATATCCTGTCTTTAACTAGGTTAAAGAACCAATGTCATTTAAAACACAGTTCACGATAAACCCAAAATCACATTACATTCCATCAGCCTTTAACCTTAAATTAGCAAGTGAACAATTCCCTAAGTATTAACCCCGAAGGCCGAAACCAACATCAGATCAATACCCAGGAAACCATTCAACTTAACTAATCACCAGTTAGTTCCTGATTTTCTTAACTCCATTGGGTCTAAGAACAGTATTATTAAAGATACCATTCACGACAACCCAAAATCTTATTCCATTGTTAATCGGGTTAAAGAACAAGTGTTATTTAAAACACCATTCATGATAAACCCGAAGACCAGTTTCATTTCCATTCCAATTAAATATTGATTAATTGGTATACTTCATTAAATCTAAATAAAAAGATTTAATCTTTTCTCAACTGGGTTCAAGAACAGTGTTAATGAAGACACCATTCACAACAAACCCAAATCACATTCCATTAATTATGGAATCTTCATGGAAAAAAAATCAATATATAATCGATATCAATTTCCATATCCGACTAATAATATAAATGGAATAACGACAAAGCCTTTTAAATTCCATATGTATTAACAGTCTTCCTCCACAGAATTTCATTTCGATTATTATCAATCTAATTCCATTCAATTCGAATTCAATATATTAAATGGGAAAACGTTACTTTGGAAAATTCCTGTTAAATCTTAATAAAAAGATTTATAAATTCCAAATCACATTTCAGTGTAAATCGGGTTGAAGAACAAATGTCGTTAAAACACAGTTCACAATAAACCCAATTCACATTCCATCAGTCTCTAACCTTAAATTTGCAAGAGAACAATTCCCTAAGTATTAACCCCGAAGGCCGAAACCGACATCAGATCAATACCGAGGAAACCATTCAACTTAACTAATCTCCAGTCAGTTTCTAATTTTCTTAACTCCATTGGGTTTAAGAACAATATTATTAAAGATACCATTCACGATAAACCGAAAATCCTATTTGATATTAAATACAGGGCTCTGAATAGAAAATATACCGGCTTATATTTAACATCAAATTCTGAAATCAACAAATACCGTATTGGAATAACGATATATATGTCTTCCAAATTCCTCTATAATATCTGTATAATCACGGAATCCAATATCGAAATATTTCGAAGATTATTTTGATTCAAATCTGTTCCAATTCATATATTGGAAATTCCGGTTATTTTTAAAACCATTTCAAATCCAATTTATTTTAAAAATAATTGAATTATAATTCCAGTTCAAAACTAGTTCATTTCAATAAAAAACTATTTTTAACTTTTCAGATATGGAATTTTTCATCCCAATTCTTTCTAAATATTTCTGATGATTTTACACTAATTATTGATATTTTAATAATTTTATCAAGACCTGTACAGTCGATTTCCATAACGGCCATCGAACTGCACTTACAATGACCTTTTCTAAATTTGACTTGGACATAATTCCAAATCCAACCGTTTGATTTCTAATTTCTAATATTCGTTGGAAAGCCCTTTTCGATACGAACCAAACGGTTTCGGTTTTAGGAGAATTCGATAGTCGGATCTCCCATAATATCCATTTGAAGTCAATGGTCGAAATTCGCGAACTAACGCAGCACGACGCGTTCTATTCAGGCCATTATATATATAATATATATTATATATATTTCATCGATTTCCTTTTAAAACATAATTTATAAGTCATTTTAAATTCGTTTTCAAAACGATTTCAACTTCATATTCAATTTCTAATCAAAATTGAATATTCCGTATCATCGATATATAAATGATAATATTTTCAAAACATTTGATTCTGAAATCAGTTCTTTTTCAATATTCATTATAAAAAACGAATAAAATCGATATAAATAGCGTTTACGTCAAAATGGCGTTAATCTAATCAACACGACTTTATATATTTAAGTATTTTTGTGTCCATCCTAAATTGGACATCAAAACCAAATTTTGATTCTTTATTGAATATTATTTGAAAATATTGGTTATTTTAAAATAATCGTTATTTTAAAATATTCATTCTTTCTGAATTGGAATTAGACACAGTCAATTACCATATAATTTGATTATATGGATTTCATACAATACACGTATACAACAACAGTGATAAATAATCATCCATCATCCGGAGTGCATTCTACACTGTATAAGTATTAAATAAAAATATTCAACGCTTATAACAATCTGTCAACCAATCGACTGACATACAACTAAATATATGAATTAGTGTATGTCCAATATCATCCCAATACCCATGTGGGGTTTCAATCAATCAAACACAGATTTTATTTGTGTAGTTGGGCGATGTGTAAAATTTATCGTCCCAATCAATATCAATCAAATGTGTGTGCATAAACAAACCGTCCGATTTGTTTATAAATATTTATTTTATTTAAACACACGTTAATAAATATATTTTCAACTATAAAATATTTACAACTATAAAATAGTTTATTCCATTCTGCATCACACAATCAATTTTCAATACATAACCAAATAAACAAACAAGTCATTCATGGTCTGTGGACAACGGGTGTCGGGTGCTGCTGAGCACCATTTGCATCCTAGTATATATTTTTACTAGAAAATAAAATAAAAGTGAGAAGTTCTCACCTTGGGTTTCCACTCCATCCGTCTCTACTTGAGCGATTTGGATTTTGTTTCTCATCCATTTTGTTTCAATTCATTTTCACGTTATCCATATAAAAATAACATTTTTATATTGATGTATACATTATAAAAATCATATTTTTATATCTTTACCTACAATAAAAATCACATTTCTATTTCGCTACTCATGTAAAAAATCATATTTTTACCATGCTGATATATATATATATATATATATATATATATATATATATATAAAAAGATGCCACCTTAATCATCTCACTATTTATATAAAAATCAAAATTTTATACTATAACTATATAAATAACAATCATATTTTATTCGCTAGAAATATAAATAAAAATCCTATCTTTTCATACATATATAAAATCGACTTTTTAAACCTTTTCATATAAAAAAATCAATCATTTTCATATTTAAAAATTCAATCTTTTTACTTTATAAAATTTCAATCTTTTCACTTTATATAAATTCGATCTTTTCACTTTATTCTTGTATAAAAAAACTAATTTTTATTTACTATCCTTATATAAAAATCTAATTTTTATACACTATGTCTTCTATAAACTAAAACTGATTTTTAAACGATATTTTATATAATTAAATTCAGAATTTAAACTGTGCTTTTTATTTAAATCAACTAGGAAGGAAAACTCACTGTTATTCGATTTTCTTCATAGGAGGGCTAGGTCCGACGTCGAGGCGGCTACTGGTGCTAGGGGAGAGGCGCGGGGTGCTAGTGCACGGCGGGGTCGACGGTGGTCAAGGGGAGTGGCGACGGCATCATGGAGGTTGGGGGTTTGCGTTGGGTGTCTCGATTTAGGTATAGAGGGAGGGCAGTGTTCGGATTCAATCAGATGGAGAGAGAGAGAGAGAGAGAGAGAGGGGAGCGAGAGGGTGGAGGCCGGCGCTTGGCGGCGGCGGGTGGCATAGCTTTGGAGGCGCGACGGTGAACATCGAACGATGGCTTGGTTGAATCTTGATTTTTCCTTTTTTTTTATTTTGATCTGTTATGAATAAAGAGGGGAGAGAGAGCGGGATATGAGTTGATCAAATTTTATTCTATTTACTTTTAATTAAATTAAACTCTAAAAAGTTACTTTTTTATTCTAACTCCAATTCAAACCCAACGACTGTCGTCCATAACTAATTACCCCCATTCTGAACACAATGGGACATGTTCCGTAATCCAATTATGCTGTTACGATCAGTTTCCGTTTAAATTAAAATATAAATATATATGTATTCAATTCAAACGTACTTTTTAATTTACCGGGGCCACATACTGATTCTAAAAATTCTAAAAAAATTATTTCTAGCTTCGTATTGACAATACGGTCCTAACAAAACTAATTTCATAAAATTTGAAGACCGTTTGAAAAATGGCCATTTTCTGGTCGATCCAAAATGATTGAAACGATTAAAACACGTTTTCCTTTTCCATGTTCACATATTGATTTCAAGAATTATGAAAATTGGAATCCAGCAATAATTTGACATCCCGGATCCAACAAAAGTGGTTTCGTCGAAAACGGAGATCGTTTGCAAAATGGCTATTTTAAAGGGTTTTATATATATTAATATATATATATATATATATAAATTCCACATTGACTTTTCTGAATTTTAAACTGGACATATCTTTCAACTTCTAAAGTGAAATCTCAGTTTCTTATATCCGTTAGAAAGATATGATTAAATAGATTCAAATATTTCTTGTTTCGTTCAATTCTGACTTATATTGAATTATGTATATTCATTTGAAATTAGAAATCGAATTTTCGAACTGCCGCTCCATTTCAGGCTCATTATATAATTAAAAGAAAAATTATCCGTTCTAACTTCGTTGAAAATAAATTTTTTGTCATTATTATTTAAAATAATTCATTTTAAATATTCAAAATCCGTCAAAATTGCCAAAATAAAATTTTTAAATTGGTTGGAATTTTCCGGGTTATTACACATAAAACCCTAGAAGGTATGAATCTTCGATTTACTTAATTTTGCATAGATCCATAAGTGCTATAATAGGCCAATGATTAGTTCAACTAAACCATTCAGTGGTATCAGAGCCATGGCTTTCAAAAGTTCGGTATTTTAAAGATTGATTTATTTTGGTACTTTTCGATCTGTGTTATGAACACAAGAGAAAGTTAGAAATAGTTGTATGGACTCGGATTTAAGAAATATTTTAATATAAACAAAATTTTGTTTTATTACGTAGTCTGAAAAGATTATGACTTAATATGTGATATTAATTATGCCATTTCTTACTTATTAGAATCTGAAAAACATGTTGATCAATTTGATTGCCTTTGCATGTTTAATTTAGACACGAACTGATATTAGATGCTAATTCTGCTTAAAAAAATTACATGATTTTAGATCTGTTTATATGAGTAAACAATGCTAAAATTATAGTCAAAGTTTGTTTGATTTACGTGCATTAAAATCATGACACATTCATATTTTTTTCAGACGAAACCAAATTTACTGATTGTTAATCAGTACTGCAATTTTCAATCAAATTTGATTTACTGAAATCAATTTGTATGAAAATTATCAGAACACTGTTTTCTGATTTTAATCTATGAGTATAAAATCAGAAACTTGATTATGTTTTGATTTTAGATCAAATAATGGTCAATTGATTATAGAACATGAATTAGAGATTCATATATAAATTCCATGTTTTTTTGCGTTTTCATTATATTGATAATTACCAAAATGATTTTAGGTCTTAACAAATGCATTTTGATTTGTTTTACCATATAAAATTTGTATATGATATAATTTTATGAACAAATCACATATATGCATTGATATATATATATATATATACACACACACATATATATATATATACATATATATATATATATATATATATGATATGTTATGTTGAACATTAAGATTAGTGGATTGATCCAATATTTATAATGATAAATATATCTATATACTACAATTATTTTAAATTTTTAGTAAAAATGATTTTCTATTTTGTTTATACTGTTTATATAGATAACAGTATTATAAACTAAGTTGTCTTTAAAAAGTAATTAAAATATTGGTGTAAAGTTTTGTACCAGTATATATACGGTATTCCTATGAATGTGCATATGTGCCTAGATTGCTTATGAATTAAATATGGATCATTGTGAAGTGTTCATATTAATTGATGGATAACACAACACTTGATGGTATGAGAATACACATTAGAATAGGCAACTTATACATAGCTTAATTACAGTATACATATTTCATTTTATTAATCACTGCTTGCATTTCAATGGTATCATATGAATATGTATATTAAATCTGTTTACAGATGAATTCAATATATATATATATATATATATATATGTGTGTGTGTGTGTGTGTGTGTGTGTAACCCATTCTAAGTTGATTTTGAAAATGAGTAAAATGTTACTTGTTTTAGATCTATATATAGTAATAGTTACACACATTGATGAATGAATGGAGTGTTGTATGTTCATACCGATTTGAACAGCTCATGATAGATTCACACTAAATATGGAATACACACACACACATTAGCTGGCCTGAACATAAATATAACAAAAATGATCATGTATTTTATTTGTATTTGTCATGTTTATAAAACTGAACCGATATAAGTATAACAATGAACATCATGAAAGGCTTAACCCTTTTAAATTTTTATTGGCCTGATATGTTCTGTTGTATTTAGTAGAGACTTGACATTTTGTTTACTTCAAATTGTATAAGATTGAAAAGTCATATAGACTATACATTGATATATATATATGTTTTATTTCCTTTTATGCTATCATGATTTACATATACGTATGGATTGCACACAATGATGTAGGAGTAATAGTTTAAATATAACTAATATTCAAACCATTTGATATGTATATACACAATAGCAAATGTGATTGCCAACTGCATAATTACATAAATGTCAGTGTTGGATTGCTATAAGAAATCTCATAATGGTGTTATAGTTTTATTCTGGGATCAAAACCAACCATTTTGATTAGCTATTAAATCTAAAAAAAACCAGTGTTTTAAAATAATGATGAAAATATGATTTGAGATTAAACAAGTATGACTTGTTTTAAATGTTGAATCTTGACCATGTGAATGTTGGTTACATCAGACTATTTAATATTTATATATGTGTGATGGATCATAGAATTTATGTTAAGAAATGAGTCAAATTGTTTGATATCTAAACATAGTACTACTGTTTTTATAATCAGATTGAAATTTTGATCTACAAACTATTTTGATTTTAAAATTCAGAACTGAGATTGTATGCGTTTGCAAATTGAAGTGCCTCATAAATGTATATTTAATATGATTGTATGACATTCATATGGACATTTATGATTTTGAACCTCTAGTCTAATATATTAATGTGTGTATTATTGATATATAGAGATTAAAATACCAATTTGAAAGGGCATATTAATCTGTAGCTTCCTCGATCCATATGATGGGAAAAATTCATTTAAAAGATGCAACAAAAAATTGCAAGTATTTAAAGTGTTGAATACTGCAAGTCTAACGACTTGGCAATGTATATATATAATTTGACATTTGATCTAAACTAAATGTACATTTGGTTACACAGCAATATGCTTGTGATATATATATTTAGATATATATAGTTTGTATCGTGTTGAACCAAAATGTATGTTCAGAATTAGGCAAGAGTCTATTTTGTAAAACTGACAGTATTTAAATACTGAAATGATATTTAGTTAATGCACACGTATGTTATATATGTACATGTATGTGTGTGTGTGTGTGTGTGTGTGTGTGTATATATATATATATATATGTATATATGTATATATATACATACACACACGTTTGATGTATATAACTCACTGCATACAAAATATGCATACATTTGATGTATGTATGTTGTTGCATATATATAGAATTCATTCGATGTATTTGAATCATGTTCGCCCTGTAAATTAAAATTGTTTTAATAGGATAGAAGTGATGCTAGCTGCAACTGTTTCAGTAGGAGGCAACTCAATTATTCGGGGTCAGAAATATCAACTGCTGCAAATTTGGCATATATAGATACGTATATATAATTATGTATGTTTGATTGTGAACACAAGTTAAGTTTTAGTGTTTTGTATATTGCAAAATTGTTCACTTTATATGTTTATAACTATATTTTTGAGCAGATCTTATATCTGTTACAAGAATATAGTTTAATGTGTTGTAATTATATATGAAATCAAATGATACTTGTATTGTTAACATTTAAGACCCGTTTGGACTATGTATATTGACATATTAGTGCAGTTTAACTCTTTGTACGTATGCCTAGAACTACAGTGCGGTTTTTAAAGGTGTATGGTGTGTGTGTGTATAGTGTTGAAATATGATGCGTGAACATCAAATAGTCTATGATCAAGATCAAGATTTTTCGTTTTTAAAATGGGCCTTCACATTTATATATGTATATACATATATAATTTTGAGAATTATTACAGGCTCAATATCCTTGTTACATAACTGAGCCTTAAATTGTTTGGGCCTAGATGTTGTATAAATCTAAAAACCACATTGATTTCTTGTAATTAATTTCAAATTTATGAGTATAATTTTTGATACACTACATGCACAATTTAAGTTAACCTTTTTTTTGAAACATTCAAATAAACTTGGTTCTTATATATAACATTGATTTAAATACATATATGCGTTTCGTTTTTTTAAAATCCAATTGTTATTACCAATGTGAAATATATATAATTTGAGACATGTAAATGACACTAGATATGACTTGCCACCTCGAATTATAATATCCTTTTAAACCAATTATTCATATTAAGTCATGGTGATATCTTCTAATAAATGCACTCATCAATGCCAAAATCACTGGATGTAGATAATGCTAAAGCGTTGTACACCTTTTATTTTCGTTATATGCGGAGTAAATGTGATACTCAACTATATTATTGGGTCTGATTTAACTAGGCTGTAACACCCCGTGTATTCTATAACCGTGAA
This sequence comes from Allium sativum, assembly GCA_030737875.1. Classification (NCBI taxonomy): domain Eukaryota; kingdom Viridiplantae; phylum Streptophyta; class Magnoliopsida; order Asparagales; family Amaryllidaceae; genus Allium; species Allium sativum. Next base: position 857,853,190 of record CM060920.1, on the reverse strand, counting down.
AGTCATAAATTAAAGTATAATTAATTTCAAATCAAAGAATTAAGGGAAACGGGATACGCCATTGTGTTCATCTCGGAAAAATACGCGAAATAGAGTCCGAGTTTTCGCAAAACGGATAACGTGTGAAGAAGATATCTTTAATTTAAATATCGCAGCAAAACATGAAAAAAGAAGAAGAATGGGAAACGAATAATGTTTAGCATTGTTCTAGGGTTTGTAAGCAGAAGACTTAGTAGCTCATTTGGTTGGAACACATGACTTGCATACAAGAGGTACAGAGTTCGATCCCCGCCAGCGCCCTATTTTTTTGTTTTAGGCGAATGGCTTAAAACAGCCTAGTGTGAACGCAGTTCAAAAAGTGGTTTAGTGTGAAAATGGGTAATTGGGAAGGTAGAGAAAAAAATGAATATATATAATATATATATATATATACATATACGCATATATATAAATAAATAAATATATATATATATATATATATGACGTGTACGCATCATGTAGCGTACGTTGCGCATTTTTGGTTGTCAAGGATGGTTTTTTTTTGGCCTTCTCCAGTTTTTAATTATGACAAATTAAAGGTAAGAAAATATTTATTCATATATAAATAATTATTTATATATGGGTAATTAATACGGTAAAGGGGAAAATGTATTTATTAAATACGTATTTACGTTTGAATTGGTGAACATTTAATACGCTGAGTCATTTCTGACTCATCGCTGAGTCAATGCTGAGTCATTTCTGACTCATGGCTGAGTCAATAGGATAACTCTATCCTGACTGAACGGTTGTGGTCATTTCTAGGATTAATCAAAAGGCCTAAATTAATCCTAAAATTCTATATATGCAACTCAAACCTAACCTAAACTCACACAAAAAAAAAATAAGAATGAGGCCATCATGCTGCTGAGGAACGACTAGGAGTAGCCGCCAATTTGAGAGACGATTAGGAGGCAAACTCTAAAGCATAAAGCAACTGCAAGTTAGACTTAAACAAATCAAATCAACGCCTACGTCAAAGGAGCCGCATCTCCAAATTCCTGAATTGGAGAATTCGCCACACGATTGTAAGTAGAGTATTATTCTGGTATGAACAAATAACTGTGTTGGTTTGTACACTTGATTTGTGGTGATAAGTAATTCATATTTGTGCGTTACTATGATTCTTATCGATTTGGAATATTGTATAACGATTGGATATTCGCAAAGTATGTTATTCATTATAAAAACTACATGTTTGCGGTAGTTTTATGCAAGTATACGATTGGATATTCGCAAAGTATGTTATTCATTATAAAAACTACATGTTTGCGGTAGTTTTATGCAAGTATACATTTGGATATTCGCAAAGTTTTTAATTCATGTTGAAGCTACATGTATGTAGTTCTTTAATTGAAATTCATGCAAGTTTGTGGTTTTGCTACTATGCCATCATAATGTGTATTTCTGTACAAAAATCATTTTGTGTGTAATTGGAACAAATTTGGGTTATTATAATTCATATGAAATTATGTTGAAAATTTGGCATCATGATCTATATATTAAGCCATACTTTTGTACTCGAAAACCTCTTTGCGAACTTATGAATATGACTAGGCTATGATTGATATTTTGCATAATTGAAAAACATGTTAGGTATATATTGTTAACAAGAATTATATGATGACACATGTGGTACATAGCTAGGTTAGATTTAAAATCCCATTTGCAAGTTTGCATGACTAAAGTAAAAATCATGATTTCATGTTTAGAAATATTTATGCCATAAGTATATGTGTGCCATGGTTATGTGAATAGATTTAAAATCATGATTAAGTTGGAATAATTCTAGTTGAACTATACTTTTGTATTAGTAACAAAAGTAAGCACCCTTGTAAACATGTAGTAACCTTATGAACATGATTTGCTTATGTTTGACATTATGCCTAAAGTAAAAATATAGGTTTATGTTGTAGTTAAGACTATGTGTCAATAATGATATCTAATTTAGTTAGATTCTTAACTTAACTACAAGTTTACATGGTTTGATTCATGTCACTTATGCTTTATGACCAAAGTATATGTTACCACAATGCAAGTACACCAGTTTCTATTTTGTATTTCCAACGTTATGTTGCAAGTTCATGCGTTCACATTCCCCTTTCTGTGTATATAATCACGTTTTAAGCCTCCCCTTTTTCACGTGGCTAAGTTGGACTTAAAAGGCTAAGCCCAACATATATTATAATAAACGAACGTATTAAATGGGGGAAATAGCGTTGGGCCAAATTTATTAATAAATGAAAATATAAAAGTAGAGGGGCCCAAATTCAAGAATGGGTTGGGCCCATGATTGGTGTAAACCTTTACACCATTAGCTTAAATTGATTTTGAATAATGGGCCGCAAATATTTACATATAAAAAGAAGAAAGACAAAATATGTAAATGTAGAAAATACGATGTGTTTAACCCGAGGTTGGATTGAGTTGTGATGTAAACCTGCCCGGAACCGCCCGGCTGTCCAGTAGTCACAACAATACCTATCCAATGTGGGTGGTTAAACATGGAGCCCAATAAGGACCCGAGGTTAGACTGAGTTGTGGCGTAAGACTGCCCGGACCCAACCGGCAACAGGCAGCCACAACAATACCTGTCTAATGTGAGAGGTCAAGGCTTTAATAAGACAATTAAGGCTGAGTCAGGATTGATAGGATTAAGTAAATTATATTGATACTTAATCAAGATGGAACATGCTAAACAGACTGATTGGGGGTTAGGTTTATAAAACACTTAACCAACTTAGCATGTTGGCTAGAAATAGAAAACCTAGTAGCGGGGGACCCTTTTCAGCAGTAACCCTATAAGGTGTATCATGATACCCTGAAACTAGGCAGGGTGGGGCACGATTACTGGGCTGATTGTAAGAGGTCAAATCGACGGCGGTGGTGTAGCAGTGTAGGTTCTAACGGGGTGCGGGCGTGCACACACTCCGGCGCAGAAAAATAAAGCACTGGGCACCAGTAGCATACCTGTGCATTCTAAGGTTGTGTCGGGCCGCTGCCATGGGACTTGATACACCCCATGGTGGGACCAGCATAGGTAACTACAACATCGGGGGGCCGTAAGACACATGTAACTATGCGAGTATGAGCCGATCATCATAGAATGGATCACTTCACCCTGATTATGGGGTGCCAGTTGGGAACTAGTTTATATGGGTTCAGAGATTAACATGGGGTACGATAGTATATTCGACCCTAGACAACTTAACCAAGTTTATAGTGCTTTCCCACTTCTTGTTTATACTTATCATACCCAGTTCTTTATTCATAGACAGAATAGTCCTAGACTTACTCAGGCTTTATGTCTGACTCTACTTTTCTTTCGTCTTCTTTTCTTCCGTTCCCCCCCTCCCCCCAGGTCCACAGGGAGGGAACACTGCAGCTTGACCAGCCTTCATATCCAGCTTGAAGAGAAAGAATGTATTGCTTGGACCTTTTCGTTTTGAACTATGGCTTTGGACAACCACTATGGGGCTTTTGCAGTTTATTTATGTTTTCTTTATGCTTCTTTAAATAATGTAATCAAGACAGATTGAAGGAGTTATGTTTTTTTTTTGAAAGGATGTAAGACAATCATGGTGATGTTGCTGTAACACGTATTTGCTTTTATGAAATAAAAGTTGTTGTTTTTCCGCTGTTTACAAATATGTGTTCTTATATCTGTCTTGTATATCTGTGACTTATACTTATAAACCTCCACCAAAATTAGGGCATTCCCTTTGAGAGTGACCCTAACGGAGGTGGGGTGTTTCACTTGGTATCGGAGCATAGGTTTACCAGATAAGATAAAAAGTTTTGAGAAATTATTTTCAAAAAGGAAATTTAAAGAAGCATTTTTAAAAGATAAAATATTATTTTGCTTTAAAAGGCAAAGTCCCTCCAAAGCCATAGGTACTATATCTTATCCTTCGTTTTGAATCTATCCTATTTCTCTCCTCGATCCTATCTTGAGAACCATAGGTAGAATCTTTTTGGATGTAAACATGTAGTTGAAACATGTTATGGATGATGGTTGCAAGTGGTTGCAAGTGATTGCTAGTGGTTGCTCGTGGTTGCATATACACACACAATCTAGGTTTTAGATCGGCTCAGTCACTTCATATTGCATATGCATATATGTTTGCATTCGTATATGGTTGAACTTTAATGTGTTGCCATATGGATGTTGCATTTGTATGAATGATTGTGCACTCATGTAGAATCATGAATAAGAAAATTTTGCATACATAATGGATTCATGGCACTCACATAATTCGCATTAAGGAGGTCAACTGAATCAGTAGACCGCCTGATTTTGCATTAGATAAGTACATGTACACACACACACTTCGCATATGATCATGAAGCATTAGAAGTCTTTTAAGGACAATGGATGCTCGTGTTTGATGGATGAGTAGATGGATGATTGGATGTTAGGATATACATTCCTCCTAACTTGAAGATTTCGGGGACGAAATCCTTTTAAGTGGGGGAGAATGTAACACCCCGTGGATTCTATAACCGTGAAAGTCATAAATTAAAGTATAATTAATTTCAAATCAAAGAATTAAGGGAAACGGGATACGCCATTGTGTTCATCTCGGAGAAATACGCGAAATAGAGTCCGAGTTTTCGCAAAACGGGTAACGTGTGAAGAAGATATCTTTAATTTAAATATCGCAGCAAAACATGAAAAAAGAAGAAGAATGGGAAACGAATAATGTTTAGCATTGTTCTAGGGTTTGTAAGCAAAAGACTTAGTAGCTCATTTGGTTGGAACACATGACTTGCATATAAGAGGTACAGAGTTCGATCCCTGCCAGCGCCCTATTTTTTTGTTTTAGGGGAATGGCTTAAAATAGCCTAGTGTGAACGCAGTTCAAAAAGTGGTTTAGTGTGAAAATGGGTAATTGGGAAGGTAGAGAAAAAAATGAATATATATATATAATATATATACATATACGCATATATATATATGACGTGTACGCATCATGTAGCGTACGTTGCGCATTTTTGGTTGTCAAGGATGGTTTTTTTTGGCCTTCTCCAATTTTTAATTATGACAAATTAAAGGTAAGAAAATATTTATTCATATATAAATAAATATTTATATATGGGTAATTAATACGGTAAAGGGGGAAATGTATCTATTAAATACGTATTTACGTTTGAATAGGTGAACATTTAATACGTTGAGTCATTTCTGACTCATCGCTGAGTCAATGCTGAGTCATTTCTGACTCATGGCTGAGTCAATAGGATAACTCTATCCTGACTGAACGGTTGTGGTCATTTCTAGGATTAATCAAACGGCCTAAATTAATCCTAAAATTCTATATATGCAACTCAAACCTAACCTAAACTCACAAAAAAAAAAAAAAAAGAATGAGGCCATCATGCTGCTGAGGAACGACTAGGAGTAGCCGCCAATTTGAGAGACGATTAGGAGGCAAACTCTAAAGCATAAAGCAACTGCAAGTTAGACTTAAACAAATCAAATCAACGCCTACGTCAAAGGAGCCGCATCTCCAAATTCCTGAATTGAATAATTCGCCACACGATTGTAAGTAGAGTATTATTCTGGTATGAACAAATAACTGTGTTGGTTTGTACACTTGATTTGTGGTGATAAGTAATTCATATTTGTGCGTTACTATGATTCTTATCGATTTGGAATATTGTATAACGATTGGATATTCGCAAAGTATGTTATTCATTATAAAAACTACATGTTTGCGGTAGTTTTATGCAAGTATACGATTGGATATTCGCAAAGTATGTTATTCATTATAAAAACTACATGTTTGCGGTAGTTTTATGCAAGTATACGTTTGGATATTCGCAAAGTTTGTAATTCATGTTGAAGCTACATGTATGTAGTTCTTTAATTGAAATTCATGCAAGTTTGTGGTTTTGCTACTATGCCATCATAATGTGTATTTCTGTACAAAAATCATTTTGTGTGTAATTGGAACAAATTTGGGTTATTATAATTCATATGAAATTATGTTGAAAATTTGGCATCATGATCTATATATTAAGCCATACTTTTGTACTAGAAAACCTCTTTGCGAACTTATGAATATGACTAGGCTATGATTGATATTTTGCATAATTGAAAAACATGTTAGGTCTATATTGTTAACAAGAATTATATGATGACACATGTGGTACATAGCTAGGTTAGATTTAAAATCCCATTTGCAAGTTTGCATGACTAAAGTAAAAATCATGATTTCATGTTTAGAAATATTTATGCCATAAGTATATGTGTGCCATGGTTATGTGAATAGATTTAAAATCATGATTAAGTTGGAATAATTCTAGTTGAACTATACTTTTGTATTAGTAACAAAAGTAAGCACCCTTGTAAACATGTAGTAACCTTATGAACATGATTTGCTTATGTTTGACATTATGCTTAAGTAAAAATATAGGTTTATGTTGTAGTTAAGACTATGTGTCAATAATGATATCTAATTTAGTTAGATTCTTAACTTAACTACAAGTTTACATGGTTTGATTCATGTCACTTATGCTTTATGACCAAAGTATATGTTACCACAATGCAAGTACACCAGTTTCTATTTTGTAGTTCCAACGTTATGTTGCAAGTTCATGCGTTCACATTCCCCTTTTTGTGTATATAATCACGTTTTAAGCCTCCCCTTTTTCACGTGGCTAAGTTGGACTTAAAAGGCTAAGCCCAACATATATTATAATAAACGAACGTATTAAACGGGGGAAATAGCGTTGGGCCAAATTTATTAATAAATGAAAATATAAAAGTAGAGGGGCCCAAATTCAAGAATGGGTTGGGCCCATGATTGGTGTAAACCTTTACACCATTAACTTAAATTGATTTTGAATAATGGGCCGCAAATATTTACATATAAAAAGAAGAAAGACAAAATATGTAAATGTAGAAAATACGATGTGTTTAACCCGAGGTTGGATTGAGTTGTGATGTAAACCTTCCCGGAACCGCCCGGCTGTCCAGTAGTCACAACAATACCTATCCAATGTGGGTGGTTAAACATGGAGCCCAATAAGAACCCGCGGATCTCGTTCGCCCTCCCCTTGGAGGCGTCGCCGCCGCCAGCACTGGCGTGGGCCACCGCGCCGCCCTGCTTCTCCCTCTCCCCCTCCGTTCGACCTTCCTTTCCAGCAGCACCCCGTCTCCCCTTTCTCTCTCTCCTCCACCGCGAAGAGCAGCAGACGCCGATCCCCCCCTTCCGCCGTTCAACCTCCGCTGCCACCCCATCGCGCCGCCTGACCCCGCCTCCTGCAGCTCTCCTCGCGACAGCCCCCCCCCTCGACGTGAAGAACCGCAGCCACCCCCCCCCTCCATCGATTTATACAGTAAGTTTTATGATTTTTATTTGCTTATTAAACTGTTTTTTTTTAATTACTTTAAACTGATTTTTTTTTATTACTTTAAAACTGAATTTTTAGATTTTTAATAAAAGAAAATTACGATTTTTCATTAGAAGAAAAATTAGATTTTCAATAGGAAAGACGATATTTTGAGAAAGGTTTGAACTTTAAAATAGAAAAGGCGAAATTTTTATTAAGTAAAAGATGTAAGATATGATTTTTTTATATTTTTAAAAGCAATAAAAATATAATCTTTATATTGAACTTCGATAGAAAAATAGAATTTTTATATATTGAACTTCGATAGAAAAATAGAATTTTTATATATTGAACTTCGATAGAAAAATAGAATTTTTATATATTGAACTTCGATAGAAAAATAGAATTTTTATATATTGAACTTCGATAGAAAAATAGAATTTTTATATATTGAACATCGAAGTAAAAATATGATTTTTATATATTGAACATCGAAGTAAAAATATGATTTTTATATATTGAACATCGAAGTAAAAATTCGATTTTTATATATTGAATAGCATAGTAAAAATTCGATTTTTACATATGTAGTGAAAGCGGACAACGAAAGCGACAAAAGGCGAGTTGGCGAAGATTTCCTGCATTAGAAGTGCCGTGGAGCTAGGATAGCTATATGTGAGAATTTCTCACCTTTCAATTTCTTTTCTAAGTTATATATATATACTAGGATGCAGACGGTGCTTAGTAGCACCCGACACAATCGTCCACAGACCATGGACTTGTTTGTTTGGCTGTTTGGTGATTGATTGCGATATTGGTTTGAATGTGGTTTGTGGTGTGAAAAATCGAATCGATAAATTGGTTAGGATTAGACGTGCGCCGTTATAAGGCGAAGGAGTAAGGCTAGGTTAGACTCTTACTCCAAATTTTGTGGTTTACATAACGAATTGATTTGATTGATGTGTGAATGGCGTGGGCCTTCACTAGACCGGGGATAAGGCTAGGCCTCGTCCCGTTTCTAGTATCGTGCCGTTATGCCGCCGAAATTTTCTAAAAATATGTTAGAAAATAAAAATATCATTTTATTGTGTAAATGAATAATAGAAATTCATATGATAGAATAAAATGTTTTATCGTTAAAAATATAATTTTTAACGTGAATATGAATATAGTGAAAGTGAATAAAATAAATATTCATTTACAAACCAGACGGTTTGTTTATGTACACTTATTTGAAGGACATTGATTGGGTCGATAAATTTTATACATCGCCCAACTGCACAAATAAAATCTTTGTTTGATTGTTTGAAAACCCCACACGGGTGTTGGGATGAAATTTGAAGTTCACTCATCCTGATTGATTAAATATGTCGATCGATTGATTGACAGGCTGTTATAAGCGTTGAATATCTATATTTGATGCTTATACAGTGTAGTGCACTTTGGTTGATGGTTGATTATTTTTCAATGCTATGATATATATGTGTTGTATGAAAATCCATATAATTAACTTTATATGGTAATTGATTGGGCCTCATTCCAATTTGAAAAATAAAGAATATTATAAAATAAAAGTTCATGTGTTGACAGTACTCATTCACTGAGATTGGTCATGTGTTGAACGAAATGTTTTAGTAATAAAATTTACACCTTTATCGATATGAAATAAAAGTTCATGTGTTGACAGTACTCATTCACTGAGATTGGTCATGTGTTGAACGAAATGTTTTAGTAATAAAATTTACACCTTTATCGATATAAAATAAAAGTTCATGTGTTGACAGTACTCATTCATTGAGATTGGTCATGTGTTGAACGAAATATTTTGATAATAACAACTATTTTGAAAAAGAAATATTTGAAATAGAATATTTGAAAATAGAAATTTATGAAGCCGTGTTGATTAGATTGACGCCATTTTGACGTGAACGATATTTATATCGATTTTATTCATTTTAAAATGAATATTGAAAAGTGATTTCGAAATCGAATATTTTAAAATAGAATAGAATTGAAAATGATTTCGAATATGAATTGAATTGAAAACGATTTCGAATAGAATTGAATTGAAAACGATTTCGAAATGAAATGAATTGAAAACGATTTCGAAAAGAATTGAATTGAAAACGATTTCGAATATGAATTGAATTGAAAACGATTTCAAATAGAATTGAATTGAAAACGATTTCGAATAGAATTGAATTGAAAACGAATTCAATTTGAATTGAAAGCAAATTGAAATGAATTCAAATCGAACTGAAATTTGAATTGAATAGAAATGAATTTTAAAACGATTTATAAAATTCGTTTTAAATAGAAATCGACGAAGTATATATTATATATATTATATATATAATATAATGGCCTGAATAGAACGCGCCGCGCCGCGGCAGTTCGTGAACTTCGACCATTTATTTCAAACGGACATTACGGGAGATCCGACCGTCGGATTCTCCTAAAACCGGAACCGTTGGGTTCGTATCGAAAAGAGCTTTCTAACAAATATTAGAAATTAGAAATCTAACGGTTGGATTTGGAATTATGTCCAAATCAAATTTGAAAAAGGTCGCTGTAAGTGCAGTTCGATGGCCATTGATGGAAATCGACTATACGGGCCTTGATAAAATTATTAAAAATAGTAATAATTTGTGTAAAATCATAAGAAATGATTTGTGAAGATTTGGGATGAAAAACTCCATATTTGAAAAGATAAAAATAGATTTTTATCGAAATGAACTAGTTTTGAACTAGAATTATAATTCTATTTATTTTTAAATAAATAAATTGAATTTGAAATGGTTTTGAAAATAACCAAAATTTCCAATGATTGCATTGGAGTGGATTTGAATCGAAATTGTCTTCGGAATATTTCGATGTTGGAATTCGTGATTATATAGGTGTTGTTATGGAAATTTGAAAGATATATATTTATATCGTTATTTCCAATACGGCATTTGTTAGTCGTAGAGTTCGATATTGAATATAAGCCGATATATTTTCTATTCAGAGCCTTGTATTGAATATCGAATGTGATTTGGGTTTGTCGTGAATGGTGTCTTCACTAACACTGTTCTTGAACCCAGTTGAGAAAAAGATTAAATCTTTTTATTTAGATTTAATGAAGTGTACCAATTAAATGATATTTAATTGGAATTGAATTGGTATTGATTTTTGGGTTTATCGTGAACAGTGTTTTAAATAACACTTGTTCTTTAACCCGATAATTAATGGAATGTGATTTTGGGTTTATCGTGAACTGTGTTTTAAATGACACTGATTCTTTAACCCAATTAAAGATTAAAACTAAGTGGAGTTTTAATGAGTCTTTAATTAGATTGAAATGATCGAAAATGGAGTATCACCAGTTTTGCTCCAGGCGATAGTTAAATCTTTAATTAGATTTGAACGTGAAATGGTAATTGAATTTACCGATAACACTGTGGTGTTAGATATGAAGTATTACCAGTTTTACTTCATGGGATGAATAGGTTGGGATTGGGGAATTAAAACAAATGATTACTTCGATAAGTTTCGTTAATCCCGACTAGTTGAATCGAAATTCAAAAGATGATAAAAGAGTAAATTCAGGAAATTATCTTGGATAAAATTAATGGGAACCTTTCCCTATGAATGTGAAAATTAGAAACTAACTGTCGGTTAGCTAAGCAGAATGGTTTTCTGAATATTGATCTGATGTTGGTTTCGGCCTTCGGGGTTAATGTTTGGGGAATTATTCTCTTGATTAATTTACGGTTAGTGACTGATGAATTGGAATGAGGCGTATGTTGTGTTTGTGTAACACTTATTTAAAATATACGCGAGTTATTCGGAAAGGCCGGGTTTAACCCATTCTGAATAACTGATACGACGATAAGTCGAAGATGAAGACGATGGTCGAAGACCGGAGGTCTTCAAATCGTTTGGGTAATTACTGATGATCTTGATTGGGCTGTACACCCAAGAAGATGGAAACAGTTAGTGATCGTCCAGACGTACTTGGAGATCGATGGATATGCGGGGTACTAGGTGCCTCCGGTTTCGTTCAGACCCAGAACGGACTTGTAAATGGATTGTGTGTCTGACATTGGATTTTAGTCCGTGTGATTGATCTCTATTAAATATATATCTGTTTGGCGGCGGAGAATTTATTCTCTTGCTTAACGCCCTTCTCTGAGACGTACGAGCTCAGGGGTTATATATTGATGGATATCAATCGCATGGAGTGAATTGCCTGTGTGGCATGCTAAGAGGCAAATGATCAAGGCTTCTGTTGAAAAGCAAAGTCTTGTGGTTGATGATCGAAGCACGGCCTTTGTGGCGTAGCTTTGTGTAACGTTGATTCGCGAGTATCACACCCGGTATGAATCAAAAACGGGAGACGGACATCAGGGAGGACCTACGTTTCTTTCTAGTTATGAGTGGCGTCAGTGCTTGAACTGGCTGACGAGTTTGACTCATGTGGATGTTACTTATTATTACTTGCTGAAAAGCGAGGCGCCTCGTGATATCGGTTTCGGCCGATGCTTCTGGTCGGCTGACGGGCCAGGCTTACGCCCCAAAGGGCGGGGAAACGTAGTGTTCAGGCATAATAATCCACATCGGTGGACCGACCCTGACGATCCATGGGGCAGTTGCGGCTGTTCCTGAGGCTCGGACTAGACAGTCTCGAATCGGTTGAGGATCTTGCCCCTAGCCTCGGTTCATACCATAAATGATAACCCAACTTCCAATACGACATTTGCGGTTTTGATTGTAAACTTATATATGGCGACATAGTGTTATGGGCCATTCATGCCGCCTATGATTGATACTTATGATTTGAAGTTGTTTTATACACTATGCACTTATAGTAGTATCAAATGATTTGTTTTAAGCGTATCAAGCATTCTTTGGCTGTTATAAGGGAAAACCCTATCCTCGGCTGCGTTGCATTGTGTGATGGGACCTGGGTCTTATAACAGCTTCATTTTTCTTTATTTAGCATTGCGCTGTTTGTTTTATGCACTGATATTCTTGGGAGGAAACCCGTTCCGTGTTATACGGCGTGGTCCCTTGATTTACCTAATGATTTAAAATAAAGATTAATTACTGTTTTAGTTCTCACACCAGTCACATGACTGACCTGGAGTTTATTGTTTTAACCTAAACTCTGGGTGCCCTTATTTTCGACACGGGCAGCTAGTAGTTTTGGTTTTGCAGATTTATATTCACAGGATCCTGGTTTACAGCTGGAATGATATCCGGAAAGCTTTGTATCCGTATATCTCTTCTAGTTGTGTATTGTATTATTTTCCGCTGCGATGTATTTAAATGTAATTTAAATCTCTGATATTTCTGTGTAACATTTTTTCATTTATACTCTGTATATTCTTGTAATCTGATGCATTGTTGTGATATACAGTGAAATGTTCTTGTGTATGCGTTCTGTTTTGTCGTGTTCTCAAACGATAGGGCGTTTCGAACGGTCTAGATCGGTTTAGCGACTGATTCGGACCGAGCGAAATTCCTTGCCGTCACAGTTGGTATCAGAGCTATGGTTTACAAAGCAGAGAACAAGACACATTAGAACCGTACAAAAGAATTCATCAGATACTGGATTAGTAATATCCAACGGGAATGACTCGTTAGAGATGGGATCAGTAGTATCCTAGAACGAGTGTGAAGAGTATATTAATAAAAGTGAAAGCAAAATTTTGTTTTGAAAATATAAATCAATTATTCGTATTTGATTATTTATATTGATGTGGACAATCCAGTATATATAGATTTTGCGTATACGTCTGATCCACGTGTATTCGAAGTTTTAATATACTGGATAGACATAGAATCACACTCTAGTCGCCCGGAGATAATTTTGGTAATGCGGCCGCATTATCAATATTTATATTCGTGTTACGAAGGTGTGTTTTCTATATATTTCCATTAGACTGGTGTGAGAACCAAAACTAATATAGTTAGAACACATTGTTGTGATTTGGCATCAAAATTTGATTTTTGTATATGTATCAAAATTATGAATTTGAAACTCTAATTCACAAATTGATTGATGTTTGTGTTGTTTGTTTAATTGTTTGATAATTTTGAACTATTATGCCTAATTGAATCAAATAATGAATTGTATTGAAATTGGTCGCATTTGCTTGCATATACTTGTACTTACATTGAACAGGTCATAGCAAGGAGGCTAGAGCAGAGAATAAAATTTGTTTGCCCGACAAATAGGTACATGTTTACTACATAATTTCCTGTTTTGTTTGGGTGATGATGATTTTGTGAGCCTATTGGCTAGACGCTTGGCTTTTTCTTTTTCTTTTTGAGATCTGAAGGACCGGGGAAGCTATTTGAAATTCCCCGATGCTCCCGGTGCAGGGGAGGTTATGGCGAAATTTTTCGAAAATTTAGGGTGTTAGCCAAATTTTTGAAATTTTGAAAATTCTCAGAAACTGAAAAGTTGGAGAATGGAAGCCAGATCGAATGTAGAGCTGAATAATCAAACCACTTTCGACTTTGTTCCTTTTCGGGGACGAAAAGTTTTAAGTGGGGGAGATTGTAACAACCCGTAAAATGCGGGCCAGTTTGAAATTTTTATTTTGGCAATTTTAGCTGAATTTTGATTATTTAAAATGAATTATTTTGAATAATATCGACGTGAAATTTATTTTGAATAGAATTCGAACGTATATATTATACGCGTCGTCGTTAGAATATATAATAATTATATATAATTATAAAAGGAATAGAAAATGGCGCGGTAGTTCGAAAATTCGATTTCTAATTTCAAATGAATATACAGAATTCAATATAAGTCAGAATTGAACGAAACAAGAAATATTTGAATCTGTATAACTATATCTTTGTAACGAAGTTAACAAACTGAGATTTCATCTTAGAAATGATAAGATATGTCCAGTTTAAAATTAGAAATAGTCGCTGTGGAATTTATATATATATAAGGCCCTTAAAAATGGACATTTTGCAAATGACCTCGGATTTCGACGAAACCACTTTTGTTGGGTCCGGGATGTCGAATTATTGCTAGGTTTCAAATTTCATAATTTTTCGAATTAATATGTGAGCGTGGCTGAGGAAAACGCGTTTGACCAGTTTCAGTTGATTTTAATCGACTGGAAATTGGCCATTTTTCAAACGGTCTCAGAATTCGACGAAACTAGTTTCGTTAGGACCGTATCGTCAATACGAAGCTAGAAAATATTTTTCTGGAATTTTTCTAGTTAGTATGTGACCCCGGTAATTTGAAATGTACGTTTAAAATTCAATATAGTGATTTAAATGTAAATTTAACGGAAACTGATTCAAATAGTGGAATCAGCCTACGATACATATCCCATTGTGTTCGGAATGGGGGTTAAACGCTATAGGCGACAGGCGGTGGGCCTCGTTTCGAGGTCGTATGAAAAAGTCAACTTAAGGTTGAATTAAATAATTAAATAATAAAAAAAAAAATATAAAAAAAACCCTTTCCCCTTATCTCTGGCCCCCCCGTTCATTCTTCAGAATCAAAAAAAAAAAAAAAGAGAACCCGCGGATCTCGTTCGCCCTCCCCTTGGAGGCGTCGCCGCCGCCAGCACTGGCGTGGGCCACCGCGCCGCCCTGCTTCTCCCTCTCCCCCTCCGTTCGACCTTCCTTTCCAGCAGCACCCCGTCTCCCCTTTCTCTCTCTCCTCCACCGCGATGAGCAGCAGACGCCGATCCCCCCCTTCCGCCGTTCAACCTCCGCTGCCACCCCATCGCGCCGCCTGACCCCGCCTCCTCCAGCTCTCCTCGCGACAGCCCCCCCCCCTCGACGTGAAGAACCGCAGCCACCCCCCCTCCATCGATTTATACAGTAAGTTTTATGATTTTTATTTGCTTATTAAACTGTTTTTTTTAATTACTTTAAACTGATTTTTTTTATTACTTTAAAACTAAATTTTTAGATTTTTAATAAAAGAAAAATACGATTTTTCATTAGAAGAAAAATTAGATTTTCAATAGGAAAGACGATATTTTGAGAAAGGTTTGAACTTTAAAATAGAAAAGGCGAAATTTTTATTAAGTAAAAGATGTAAGATATGATTTTTTTATATTTTTAAAAGCAATAAAAATATAATCTTTATATTGAACTTCGATAGAAAAATAGAATTTTTATATATTGAACTTCGATAGAAAAATAGAATTTTTATATATTGAACTTCGATAGAAAAATAGAATTTTTATATATTGAACTTCGATAGAAAAATAGAATTTTTATATATTGAACTTCGATAGAAAAATAGAATTTTTATATATTGAACATCGAAGTAAAAATATGATTTTTATATATTGAACATCGAAGTAAAAATATGATTTTTATATATTGAACATCGAAGTAAAAATATGATTTTTATATATTGAACATCGAAGTAAAAATTCGATTTTTATATATTGAATAGCATAGTAAAAATTCGATTTTTACATATGTAGTGAAAGCGGACAACGAAAGCGACAAAAGGCGAGTTGGCGAAGATTTCCTGCATTAGAAGTGCCGTGGAGCTAGGATAGCTATATGTGAGAATTTCTCACCTTTCAATTTCTTTTCTAAGTTATATATATATATACTAGGATGCAGACGGTGCTTAGTAGCACCCGACACAATCGTCCACAGACCATGGACTTGTTTGTTTGGCTGTTTGGTGATTGATTGCGATATTGGTTTGAATGTGGTTTGTGGTGTGAAAAATCGAATCGATAAATTGGTTAGGATTAGACGTGCGCCGTTATAAGGCGAAGGAGTAAGGCTAGGTTAGACTCTTACTCCAAATTTTGTGGTTTACATAACGAATTGATTTGATTGATTTGTGAATGGCGTGGGCCTTCACTAGACCGGGGATAAGGCTAGGCCTCGTCCCGTTTCTAGTATCGTGCCGTTATGCCGCCGAAATTTTCTAAAAATATGTTAGAAAATAAAAATATCATTTTATTGTGTAAATGAATAATAGAAATTCATATGATAGAATAAAATGTTTTATCGTTAAAAATATAATTTTTAACGTGAATATGAATATAGTGAAAGTGAATAAAATAAATATTCATTTACAAACCAGACGGTTTGTTTATGTGCACTTATTTGAAGGACATTGATTGGGTCGATAAATTTTATACATCGCCCAACTGCACAAATAAAATCTTTGTTTGATTGTTTGAAAACCCCACACGGGTGTTGGGATGAAATTTGAAGTTCACTCATCCTGATTGATTAAATATGTCGATTGATTGATTGACAGGCTGTTATAAGCGTTGAATATCTATATTTGATGCTTATACAGTGTAGTGCACTTTGGTTGATGGTTGATTATTTTTCAATGCTATGATATATATGTGTTGTATGAAAATCCATATAATTAACTTTATATGGTAATTGATTGGGCCTCATTCCAATTTGAAAAATAAAGAATATTATAAAATAAAAGTTCATGTGTTGACAGTACTCATTCACTGAGATTGGTCATGTGTTGAACGAAATGTTTTAGTAATAAAATTTACACCTTTATCGATATGAAATAAAAGTTCATGTGTTGACAGTACTCATTCACTGAGATTGGTCATGTGTTGAACGAAATGTTTTAGTAATAAAATTTACACCTTTATCGATATAAAATAAAAGTTCATGTGTTGACAGTACTCATTCATTGAGATTGGTCATGTGTTGAACGAAATATTTTGATAATAACAACTATTTTGAAAAAGAAATATTTGAAATAGAATATTTGAAAATAGAAATTTATGAAGCCGTGTTGATTAGATTGACGCCATTTTGACGTGAACGATATTTATATCGATTTTATTCATTTTAAAATGAATATTGAAAAGTGATTTCGAAATCGAATATTTTAAAATAGAATTGAATTGAAAACGATTTCGAATATGAATTGAATTGAAAACGAT
Source organism: Allium sativum (assembly GCA_030737875.1). Taxonomy (NCBI): domain Eukaryota; kingdom Viridiplantae; phylum Streptophyta; class Magnoliopsida; order Asparagales; family Amaryllidaceae; genus Allium; species Allium sativum. Next base: position 857,835,890 of record CM060920.1, on the reverse strand, counting down.
TTCGAATAGAATTGAATTGAAAACGATTTCGAAATGAAATGAATTGAAAACGATTTCGAAAAGAATTGAATTGAAAACGATTTCGAATATGAATTGAATTGAAAACGATTTCAAATAGAATTGAATTGAAAACGATTTCGAATAGAATTGAATTGAAAACGAATTCAATTTGAATTGAAAGCAAATTGAAATGAATTCAAATCGAACTGAAATTTGAATTGAATAGAAATGAATTTTAAAACGATTTATAAAATTCGTTTTAAATAGAAATCGACGAAGTATATATTATATATATTATATATATAATATAATGGCCTGAATAGAACGCGCAGCGCCGCGGTAGTTCGTGAACTTCGACCATTTATTTCAAACGGACATTACGGGAGATCCGACCGTCGGATTCTCCTAAAACCGGAACCGTTGGGTTCGTATCGAAAAGAGCTTTCTAACGAATATTAGAAATTAGAAATCTAACGGTTGGATTTGGAATTATGTCCAAATCAAATTTGAAAAAGGTCGCTGTAAGTGCAGTTCGATGGCCATTGATGGAAATCGACTATACGGGCCTTGATAAAATTATTAAAAATAGTAATAATTTGTGTAAAATCATAAGAAATGATTTGTGAAGATTTGGGATGAAAAACTCCATATTTGAAAAGATAAAAATAGATTTTTATCGAAATGAACTAGTTTTGAACTAGAATTATAATTCTATTTATTTTTAAATAAATAAATTGAATTTGAAATGGTTTTGAAAATAACCAAAATTTCCAATGATTGCATTGGAGTGGATTTGAATCGAAATTGTCTTCGGAATATTTCGATGTTGGAATTCGTGATTATATAGGTGTTGTTATGGAAATTTGAAAGATATATATTTATATCGTTATTTCCAATACGGCATTTGTTAGTCGTAGAGTTCGATATTGAATATAAGCCGATATATTTTCTATTCAGAGCCTTGTATTGAATATCGAATGTGATTTGGGTTTGTCGTGAATGGTGTCTTCACTAACAATGTTCTTGAACCCAGTTGAGAAAAAGATTAAATCTTTTTATTTAGATTTAATGAAGTGTACCAATTAAATGATATTTAATTGGAATTGAATTGGTATTGATTTTTGGGTTTATCGTGAACAGTGTTTTAAATAACACTTGTTCTTTAACCCGATAATTAATGGAATGTGATTTTGGGTTTATCGTGAACTGTGTTTTAAATGACACTGATTCTTTAACCCAATTAAAGATTAAAACTAAGTGGAGTTTTAATGAGTCTTTAATTAGATTGAAATGATCGAAAATGGAGTATCACCAGTTTTGCTCCAGGCGATAGTTAGATCTTTAATTAGATTTGAACGTGAAATGGTAATTGAATTTACCGATAACACTGTGGTGTTAGATATGAAGTATTACCAGTTTTACTTCATGGGATGAATAGGTTGGGATTGGGGAATTAAAACAAATGATTACTTCGATAAGTTTCGTTAATCCCGACTAGTTGAATCGAAATTCAAAAGATGATAAAAGAGTAAATTCAGGAAATTATCTTGGATAAAATTAATGGGAACCTTTCCCTATGAATGTGAAAATTAGAAACTAACTGTCGGTTAGCTAAGCAGAATGGTTTTCTGAATATTGATCTAATGTTGGTTTCGGCCTTCGGGGTTAATGTTTGGGGAATTATTCTCTTGATTAATTTACGGTTAGTGACTGATGAATTGGAATGAGGCGTATGTTGTGTTTGTGTAACACTTATTTAAAATATACGCGAGTTATTCGGAAAGGCCGGGTTTAACCCATTCTGAATAACTGATACGACGATAAGTCGAAGATGAAGACGATGGTCGAAGACCGGAGGTCTTCACGTCGTTTGGGTAATTACTGATGATCTTGATTGGGCTGTACACCCAAGAAGATGGAAACAGTTAGTGATCGTCCAGACGTACTTGGAGATCGATGGATATGCGGGGTACTAGGCGCCTCCGGTTTCGTTCAGACCCAGAACGGACTTGTAAATGGATTGTGTGTCTGACATTGGATTTTAGTCCGTGTGATTGATCTCTATTAAATATATATCTGTTTGGCGGCGGAGAATTTATTCTCTTGCTTAACGCCCTTCTCTGAGACGTACGAGCTCAGGGGTTATATATTGATGGATATCAATCGCATGGAGTGAATTGCCTGTGTGGCATGCTAAGAGGCAAATGATCAAGGCTTCTGTTGAAAAGCAAAGTCTTGTGGTTGATGATCGAAGCACGGCCTTTGTGGCGTAGCTTTGTGTAACGTTGATTCGCGAGTATCACACCCGGTATGAATCAAAAACGGGAGACGGACATCAGGGAGGACCTACGTTTCTTTCTAGTTATGAGTGGCGTCAGTGCTTGAACTGGCTGATGAGTTTGACTCATGTGGATGTTACTTATTATTACTTGCTGAAAAGCGAGGTGCCTCGTGATATCGGTTTCGGCCGATGCTTCTGGTCGGCTGATGGGCCAGGAAACGTAGTGTTCAGGCATAATAATCCACATCGGTGGACCGGCCCTGACGATCCATGGGGCAGTTGCGGCTGTTCCTGAGGCTCGGACTAGACAGTCTCGAATCGGTTGAGGATCTTGCCCCTAGCCTCGGTTCATACCATAAATGATAACCCAACTTCCAATACGACATTTGCGGTTTTGATTGTAAACTTATATATGGCGACATAGTGTTATGGGCCATTCATGCCGCCTATGATTGATACTTATGATTTGAAGTTGTTTTATACACTATGCACTTATAGTAGTATCAAATGATTTGTTTTAAGCGTATCAAGCATTCTTTGGCTGTTATAAAGGAAAACTCTATCCTCGGCTGCGTTGCATTGTGTGATGGGACCTGGGTCTTATAACAGCTTCATTTTTCTTTATTTAGCATTGCGCTGTTTGTTTTATGCACTGGTATTCTTGGGAGGAAACCCGTTCCGTGTTATACGGCGTGGTCCCTTGATTTACCTAATGATTTAAAATAAAGATTAATTACTGTTTTAGTTCTCACACCAGTCACATGACTGACCTGGAGTTTATTGTTTTAACCTAAACTCTGGGTGCCCTTATTTTCGACACGGGCAGCTAGTAGTTTTGGTTTTGCAGATTTATATTCACAGGATCCTGGTTTACAGCTGGAATGATATCCGGAAAGCTTTGTATCCGTATATCTCTTCTAGTTGTGTATTGTATTATTTTCCGCTGCGATGTATTTAAATGTAATTTAAATCTCTGATATTTCTGTGTAACATTTTTTCATTTATACTCTGTATATTCTTGTAATCTGATGCATTATTGTGATATACAGTGAAATGTTCTTGAGTATGCGTTCTGTTTTGTCGTGTTCTCAAACGATAGGGCGTTTCGAACGGTCTAGATCGGTTTAGCGACTGATTCGGACCGAGCGAAATTCCTTGCCGTCACACAACCAATGTGGGTGGTTAAACATGGAGCTCAATAAGGACCCGAGGTTAGACTGAGTTGTGGCGTAAGACTGCCCGGACCCAACCGGCAACAGGCAGCCACAACAATACCTGTCTAATGTGAGAGGTCAAGGCTTTAATAAGACAATTAAGGCTGAGTCAGGATTGATAGGATTAAGTAAATTATATTAATACTTAATCAAGATGGAACATGCTAAACAGACTGATTGGGGGTTAGGTTTATAAAACACTTAACCAACTTAGCATGTTGGCTAGAAATAGAAAACCTAGTAGCGGGGGACCCTTTTCAGCAGTAACCCTATAAGGTGTATCATGATACCCTGAAACTAGGCAGGGTGGGGCACGATTACTGGGCTGATTGTAAGAGGTCAAATCGACGGCGGTGGTGTAGCAGTGTAGGTTCTAACGGGGTGCGGGCGTGCACACACTCCGGCGCAGAAAAATAAAGCACTGGGCACCAGTAGCATACCTGTGCATTCTAAGGTTGTGTCGGGCCGCTGCCATGGGACTTGATACACCCCATGGTGGGACCAGCATAGGTAACTACAACATCGGGGGGCCGTAAGACACATGTAACTATGCGAGTAGGAGCCGATCATCATAGAATGGATCACTTCACCCTGATTATAGGGTGCCAGTTGGGAACTAGTTTATATGGGTTCAGAGATTAACATGGGGTATGATAGTATATTCGACCCTAGACAACTTAACCAAGTTTATAGTGCTTTCCCACTTCTTGTTTATACTTATCATACCCAGTTCTTTATTCATAGACAGAATAGTCCTAGACTTACTCAGGCTTTATGTCTGACTCTACTTTTCTTTCGTCTTCTTTTCTTCCGTTTCCCCCCCCCCCCCCCCCCAGGTCCACAGGGAGGGAACACTGCAGCTTGACCAGCCGTCATATCCAGCTTGAAGAGAAAGAATGTATTGCTTGGACCTTTTCGTTTTGAACTATGGCTTTGGAGAACCACTATGGGGCTTTTGCAGTTTATTTATGTTTTCTTTATGCTTCTTTAAATAATGTAATCAAGACAGATTGAAGGAGTTATGTTTTTTTTGAAAGGATGTAAGACAATCATGGTGATGTTGCTGTAACACGTATTTGCTTTTATGAAATAAAAGTTGTTGTTTTTCCGCTGTTTACAAATATGTGTTCTTATATCTGTCTTGTATATCTGTGACTTATACTTATAAACCTCCACCAAAATTAGGGCATTCCCTTTGAGAGTGACCCTAACGGAGGTGGGGTGTTTCATAGGCTGTATAATATGATTATTGTAACACCCCGTATTTTTAAAAACAATAAAAGAGGATAAATTAAATAATAATTAATTTAATATTCAGAACTAAGGAAAATGGACTGCGCCATTGGGTCCGTCTTGAAATTCTGAATAAGACAAACATTTGGTTTGCGTAAAACGAACAGTGTATGAAGAAGTTATGAGGGTTTTAAGTTTGTATACACATAGAAAGAATTATATATATAAACATGAGTCAGAGATGCGTCGAAATCTTGTCCAAAAAAGTTCGAATTTGAAAAATAAAAAGTGGCGGCAGATTTCCCGCTCTAGGGGGTCGACCCCCTAGAGTGGTGTCGACACCGGGGTAGACCCCCTAAAGAGGTTTCGACACAGGGGTCGACCTACCTACACGGATGTCGATATCCCTAGGGCTGACGTGGCAGTCGGTTTCAGAGGGTCTGGCAGCTATATATACATAGTCATTTCTCTTGTTTTCTTCATTGAGAATTCATGGTGGCTAAACTCTACCAGTATCTGAACTGATCTGGATCCGTTATCTTCTGTCAACTTTGCAAATCAAATCAAGATATTCAAGATCCATTCTTATTCTATTTTCTAATCCTGACACTATGAGTTTCTAGTTTCTTTTTTATTTGAATATTTAAAATTAAATATGACACGACTATGACTTGGACTTGTTCATATGCCTAAATTATATTAGATCCATTTTAAATCATAAACATATGACATTCTGAATTGGTTAGGATTTGGATCTAAATCTCTATCTTGTTGGATCTATTGTAACCCTTGTGACATTTTATGATTTATGCTAGATCTATTTTAACTACTGATCTAAATCTCTATCTTGTTAGATCTATTGTTACTTCTATCACATGCCATGATGTGAATCTTAAACCTTAATTGTGTAGATCTACTTTTAAACTACTGGATCTAAATAGTGTGGACATTTAATTTGTTAGTCAGATCTAGATTATCATCTTGTGCCTATTATTATGTTAGATCTGAATAATTGGACATCTAAATGATTAATTTAAATCTTATTATGCTCAATATGACATCACAGTTATGTTAGAACTAGTAATTGCTACAAGTTCACCAGATTTATGCTTATATGTCCACCTTATCATGATGTCAATTACATGTCCACGCTAGTATGTATGTATATATTCACTTTATCGCCATGCTAGTTTATGTTTATGCCAAGTCATGTTAAAAACAATCACTTTGGTTATATTCCTATTATTTTTTCCTTTTTATCATTTATGACTAGGCTATTATCTAGCCTAGGCATGCCGCCAATTTTGTGAGGACGCTAGTTAAGGAACGGAGGAAAAAGGTTAATGTTGGCATAATTTGAATATAAACATCAGTAGACATATAATTCAAAATATTGGGTAAAATGGGCATTAACACCTATAAAGGCATAGGTTTGATTAGTTGATTAATTAATAATGAATGCCTAGGATTACATTTAGAAATTGTAATGGCACTTATGACATGAGGTTAGGTTGCATTAGTGGTGGAAGTTTGCTTGGACCCGACCGGCATATCTAGCAGCCATTAATGTTGAACCTAATGTGGGAGGTCTAAGTGCGCAAATACAAATTGGGCTATGACACGAGGTTAGGCCCAGCTTATGGAATAAGGCTGCCGGACCCGATCAGCATATCCAACATCCACAAGTTGTAGGCCTAGTATGGGAGGTCTAGCCCATTATAAACCATAAATGGACATGGTAAAAAATTGGACTACTTAATCAAATCTAATCCATAGGGATTCTATGATTGTGAACTAAAGTTAGGGTTAGGTAAAATTGATAGGATAGTGGATGGGTTAACCAAATCTAGAGGGGATGGGTAATATTTACATATAGGCCCACAAACTTAACTTGATAAGGTTATGTAATTAAAGACACCTAGTGGTATATATAATCGGAGGAAATAATAAAGTTATGTAATTAAAGACACCTTTTGGGGTAAGCATAACTTTTAGAAATAATAGGGTTATGTAATTAAAGACACCTAGGGGTATACATATCCATAGAAAACCTAGTGGGGATACAAGACAAGGGGAAAGCTTGTATCATATTGTGTGAGATCCGATTCATCCAGTAACCCGGAGTAGGTATCAAAACATGAACTCCGTACTAGGTCGGAGAAGGGGCATGCTTACTGGACTAATTGTAAGAGATCCAACCGTGGAGGACGCTGCGGGCGACGCAAACTGTCCGGGCCATTGCGTGCATGAGTCGGGCAGAAAGTGATAAGACAACCGTGACACACTTATAGAGCTGTGCACATCCGCGAGGGTTTGCCACTTTAGGATGTGACACATCCTACGGTGGGACCGGCACGGAGTATCTACACGGATCAGGGAGCCGATCGATTAGGGTAGTAGTTAGGGTACATTTGGACGTATGCCTAAGTCTACCACCTTATAGTGGAAGGGATCATATCATTCTGGTTATACTATAATGCAGAGTAATCGTTGGAGAAGCATATAGACCTTATCATGTCTACCTTGTCACACCTACCATTTATGTAGTTATCTCTCTTATCCACTTTATATGCCTGTTATGCTACTTTTATTTATTTACTTGCTAAAAGTAACTAGACTCGCTAGGCTTCATGTCTGACCCTTTTGTTTCCTATTCTTTCTTCCGTTTCCCCCCCAGGTTCTTAGGGAGGAAACACTCAAGCTTAGTCAGGACTCAGATATCATCTTGTTAGAGCTGCTTTCGAAGTATGGCTTAAGTTCTTACCTCTACTATGGCTTTGTCTCTTTTATTTGGGGAATTATGTTTTCTTCTAAGTATTTATGTACTCTGATGGTAAAAGACAGAAGTTATATTGTTGTAATGGTTTCTTTGACTTATCGTATTTTTGACCACGATGTATGATTTGTGTTTGAAATAAAAATTTGAATTTCCGCTGCTATCTTATTTATATCTGTCTTGTAATATTCTGTGTTTTTTTTACCTATAACGCTTCACGAAACTTAATGCATTCCCTTTGTGAGTAACATTAACGGACGTGTGGTGTCACACTTGGTATTAGAGATGAAGGCTACCAGATTGGATAATTTTTTTGAAATTTATTTTCAAAAAGGTTTTGAAAGTAAGCATTTTCAAAAAGAAAAGTCTATTTTGGAAAACATTCCCCAAATAACCATATGTAATATCCTTCGGTCCTTTGTCTAAATCTCTTCCTTTTCCCTTTTTAACATGTCTGGGGAACAAAACATTCCTAATATACCAGAGGGTGTCGCGATACCCTGATGGTTCCGTAGATATTTTGGAGGCCACGATGCTTGCCGATCGCCAAGGAAACATTCCTCCCCCAGCTGCACCAGTCATTCCTCCTCCTCCCCCTCCAAAGGTAGATAATTTCGCTAAGATCTGCAAGGACTTCCATGCTATAGGAAGAAAGCCATTCCATGGGAACGAGACATTCGTAGAAGCGCGGAATTAGCTCAAGGAGACTGAGGACTTGTTCGTAATTTTTGAAGTAGATGATAGAAGGAAGATTCAGTTAGCTACTTGGCTACTGAAAGATGAAGCCTCATTTTGGTGGGAAGTCATCGAAGCTGGACCTCCGGTGGAAACGTGGGAAGATTTTAGACAAAGATTTGAAATAAAGTTTCTTTCCCAAGATGAGAGAAGCATGCAGATGGAGAAGTTCTTAGCACTCAAACAGAGAAACTTGACGGTGAAAGAATAAGTAAAAAAATTCAAGCAGCTAGCAAGGTTTAGATTAGAATTAGTGGATACTCTACACAAGAAGGCGTTGCAGTTGCTAAAGGGTTAAATGAACCCCTTCATGGGTTAGCTACGTCCCATATTCCAATGGGAGCCACTTTTGAAAAGCTTGTCAATATGGCCCTATGCATGAGGAAGACAAGGGAGAAAAGAAGGAAGTAAAAGATGAGGAAACAACGCAAAATAAAAAGGTGTGGCCCAAGAAGGGACAACAGCAACAACAACACCAACAGCAGAAGAAGGTGGAAAGAATGAAAAGGGAAAGGATAAGAGAAAATATTGGGAAAGAGGGTCACTTGGTCAATGACTATAAGCGAAGGAAGAAATCTTGCTACCATTGTGGAGAGGTCGGACACTTTGTTAGGGAGTGCCCAAAGAAACAGGGATCGCAAGGACAAGGTCAAAGGGCAGGAACTTCTGGAGGGCAGGTGCATGCTCTCGCGATCAGCGCTCCTGATAGAGGTAGTAAAATTTTCGTGGAAGGTTTAATTTCTCTTTCAAACCATCCTATTAGAACACTTTTTGATTCTGGCGCTTCACATTCACTTATATCTAGTTCTGTGGTTGAATCTCTACACTTAATTACTAGCATGGTAGTGGATCCCGTAGTTGTTTCAAACCTCATTGGTGGTTCAACTCATTAATCTATGATTTGTCGGGGTTTGAAAATATCTGTGTTAGGCGTCGAGTTTGAATGTGACGCGTATGTGCTCGGGTTTCTGGGCTATGGGTTGATTCTAGGAATGGATTGGCTTACCACGTATGGTGCCATTCTAGATTGTGAGAACAGGGTTGTTAGACTTCTGACTTGTCATGGAAGGGCCCTCGAGATTTCTTGTGACCCATAGGGGTCAGTTATGCTTAGTTTCCTAGAGTCTCTTGATGCATTTATCGATAATCTGCAATTTGTTCCAGTAGTCTGGGATTATTCTGATGTTTTTGATGAGGTACAGGGCTTACCTTCGAGGCCCAAAATCGACTTCCATATATATCTGGTGGACAATGCAAAGCCAGTTGCATTACCAATGCGCCATATGGATCCAAGGGAAAGGATGGAGCTGAGTAATATGTAGGGGAGCTACTTGAGAAGGGGTTTATCAGATGAAGCATATCTAAATGGGGTGCTCCAGTAGTATTTGCAACTAAGCCGGATGGTTCGCTTCGTTTGTGTGTTGACTATAGGGAGTTGAATAAACTCACCAAGAAGAAGTGAAAGTGGTGTGTTATGGGGGTAGACAGTTGAGAGTTCATGAGAAGAACTACCCCACCCATGATCTAGAGCTAGCTTCCATAGTATTCGCTCTTAATACGTGGCAACATTATTTACTTGGAGAGAAGTTCGAGTTATACACCGATCATAAATCTCTTAAGTATCTGTTCTCGGAAACAGATATCAATTTAAGGCAACAATGGTGGATGGAGTTCCTAGCTTCTTATGATTTTGAGATTGCTTATACCCTTGGCAAGGGTAATGTGGTGGCAGATGCACTAAGTAGGCGGAGGATGGCCTTGAGTCCTCTGTTTGTGGAAAGGACGAGATTGGAGTTCATATCAGCTTTTGATTTTAGATCCTTCATCGAGATTTTGCCTGATTTTGTTTGTATCATTAGAGATACGACTAACTCTTATGGATCAGATAGGAGCTTCGCAGCAAGGTGACCCACATATTTTAGACATTATGAAAAAACATAGAAAAGGGGAGACTTTTAGTCACCTCAGTACATATACCATATATGAAAAGGGGTGGTTGCGACGAGATGGAAGGGTTTGTGTTCCTCAAACTGGAATATTGATAAAGGCAGTCCTAGAAGAAGCCCACCATTCTAAGATGACTATTCATCCAGGAGGTGATAAGATGTACAGAGACATGAAAAGGGTTTTCTTTCAGGCTGGGATGAAGAGAGATTTGGCAGAGTTCGTTTCTCAATGTTTAGTTTGCCAGCAAGTTAAAGCTGAGCAAAAGAAGCCCGGTGGTCTACTTCATCCTTTGGAGGTTCCTCCGTGGAAATGGGAGAGCGTCTCTATGGATTTCATAGATGGTTTTCTAGATCAAAGAAAGGCAAAACCAGTATCTGGGTTGTAGTAGATAGACTCACTAAGAGCGCCCACTTTATTTCAGTTATGAGTGAAAGGACGACATCATGGTTGGCAGCAATTTATGTTCGTGAGATAGTTCGTCTTCATGGAGTACCTTCCAACATCGTGAGCTATCATGGCCCTATCTTTACTAGTGAATTTTAGAGGAGCTTGCATGAAGCGTTAGGAACATAGTTGTGTTTGAGTACTGCTTATCATCCTCAGACCAATGGGCAAACAGAGAGGGTGAACAGTATTCTAGAGGATCTTTTGAGGCTGTGTATCCTACACTTCAAAGGGACTTGGGAAAAGCACCTTCCTTTAGTAGAGTTTGCCTATAACAACAGTTATCAGTCCAGCAACGGCATGACACCCTTCGAAGCATTATACAGACGACCTGTAGATCACCAACTTGTTGGTGGGAATCTACAGAAAGATTATTACTTGGACCAGATATGGTTAGGGAAACATCCGAGAAGATTGACCTCATTCGACGACGGATGAAGACAACTGAAGATAGGCAGAAGTCCTATGCAGATAAGAGAAGGACTGACATCGAATTTGAAGTGGAAGACTTAGTTTTTATCAAAGTATCACCTTTAAGGAATGTGGTTCGCTTCGGGTCAATAGGGAAGTTGGCACCTAGGTTTGTGGGGCCATTTCTGTAACACCCCGTAATTCTGTAACATTAAATTTCACAAATTAAAGTATAAATAAATTTTAAAATAAGAATCAAGGGAAACGGGTTGCGCCATTGCGTTCATCTCGACATTCTGCCTAGAAACGAATCCGAGTTTTCGAGAAACGAAGTCCGTATGAGGGAGATATGAACCTCCGAAGTTTCAAGGATTTTCAGAACAGAAAAACAACTCGAAATTCGAATTCAAATTCGAATTCAAAACCCAAAACAGGCTGGGTGGAAAATTTCCCGCCAAGGACCAGGTCGACCTGGGGGTCGACCATAGTGTCGACCTCCCAGGGACCAGGTCGACCACAGTGTCGACTTGGGGGTCGACCTGGTGCCGGATTCCAGTTTTTGAACCTGATGCATTGCGATGTATTTAGACGTGCTTTCTGACTAGATTCGTAATCCTAAACCTATATAAACCTCCCCTAATCCCCACTACTCCTCACACCATTCTTCTCTATCCTTATGCTGCACAAATTCTTAATGAACAAGATGACTTCTTCTTCTCCAAAGACTATATGATTCAATTAAAACAAGATTAATCAAATTAAGAGAGTCCTTCTACCTTCTTCTTCAAGCAACGCGAGATTCGCAAATTGGAGATTCAAATAAAGTTAAAGCTTTAAGAAAAGAATCAAAGGCTAATTCAGTGGTGGCGAGCAACGTCATGAAAATCATAGCAAATCACCAACCCTATCTGATTATCCTTTTCTAAAATCGATCAATGTAAGTTAGTTACTTTTTAGATTTGAACGTTTAGATCTATTTGTGGCATGAAATTAAATGAATATAAGAATATGCCTGATCCTTTCATTTGAATCTGTGCTTGTATACGCCCTTGGATCTAATTCAGAACTATTGTGATTAATTACTGACGAGACTGTGCCTATGCCTATGCCGTTGAAAACTATTATAAATGGCCTAAGACTATGACTGTGAACATGAGACGATGCCTATGCTTATGACTATGAACATAAGACCATTGCCTACGACCATGATTCATGACTATGAGATTATTGCCTATAATTATGAACATAAGACTATTGTCTATGACCATGACTTTGAAATTATTACAGTTAATTTCCCCTGAGTATTTAGGATAATTGCCTAGGATGATTTTGGTTAATTACCCATGACTATTGTGGTTAATCGCCTATGATTCATAACTATGAGATTTCTACCTATGACCATGACTATGACTATTGTGGTTAATTACCTAAGACTATTATGGTTAATTGTTTATGCCCATAACACTATGGTTACAAACCATGTTGTACACCGAACTGGCATTTTGTTGGATCTCATACCTAGGGTGTGACTTGCGTAGTTTATTCCTATTCGCTATTATGTACACCAAAACAATTGGATCCATTATCCTTGTATTTTGCTCGCTTTTGCATGCCTATTCTTTTATGCCAATTTTCTTGTTTATCCTCTACTCCCTTTTTAGATTCATTTCATGTGTATTTAGAAAACTTGTGAAATCATGGCATACATACATTATGAATGCGAGGTTATTTGGGTATAACACGAAATCTATATTATTTGGCATAATTTAGAGCATGTATTATAACATGACTATTAGATGCAAATTGAGGTAATTTGACGTGAATTATAGAAAATGTAATTTGTTATATTGAATCTAGTATTGGCTAGTAACTTAAGCTTTAGGCATAAATTATAAACTAGAGTATCAAATCTAGTTTTGACATGGACCGTAAATGGGAATACTAAATCTAAAGTGGCACAAAACTGGAGGTTGGGTTAAATGATAGGTAAATCAAGATTTGGTCCTTGAATATAGATATGTTAGTGGGCATGACAAATGAATATGATATAGGCCAAATTTGTTTAAAAAGAGTCGTTATCAATTTATATATAGACAAAAAGGATAAATATGTAAATCTAGGAAAGACGAATATGCCTAACCCGATGTTAGATTGAGTTACGGTATAAGACTGCCCGGAACCGCCCGGCAAATCCAGCAACCGTAACAATACCTATCTAATGTGGGTGGTTAGAGAATTGATCCCAAAAAGGACCCGAGGTTAGACTGAGTTGCGGTGTAAATCTACCCAAAACCGCCCGGCACATCCAGTGACCGCAACAATATCTATCTAATGTGAGTGGTTGGTGCTTCAAATGAATAATTTAAAGCAAAGAAACAGTTAAGTTAGAATGGGAGGGTTAAGTTCATAGGAACGCTTAACCAATTTAACATTCTAACTAGAAAAGAAGGTGGGGTTAAGTAAAATACACTTAGCCAATTTAACATGTTATCTAGACTAGAAGGTGGAGTTAAGTAAACTTAGAACACTTAGACATCATAGTGTACCAAATGAACAAGGTTAAGTTAAAACATGAAGGGACAATACTTAACCATTAGGGCATGTGAATTAAACAGATGTTAGGGTTAAGTTAACTAAGAGAACACTTAACCGTTATAACATGTTAGCTAAACAGATGGGCAATGTTAACTTAAAGGGAACACTTAACCAATACAAGATGAAAGGGTGGGGTTAAGTAATAAGAAATACTTAACCAATATAACTTGATTTGTGGTAGGGTTAAGTCAACATGAACTACTGATAACATTTAACCAGTTTAACATGACAAATAAATGTGTTAAGTTAACTTGAATTGACTAATTACACTTAACCAATCCAACTTGATGAGAAAAAGAACTAAGTAGTAACCTTAGCTAAGAGGACTAAGTTGTAAACCTTAGTTAAGAAAACGATGATTCGGGAACTAAGTAGTAAACCTTAGTTTAAGGAACTAAGTAGTAAACCTTAGTAGAACACGAGAAGGAGCGAACGTCCATCTGATCTTAAAGAAGGCTCCAACAAACTGGGTTACGAAGCACGCGGCTTCTAGGGGACATAAGGGTACTCTTGGTATCCCTCTGTGAGGCTGCAGATGATCCGCCTGGGCTCACAGAGGTTAAGGTCTACGTTAGAAGAACCAAAGGTATGCCTTGGTTGCAATATAAGGCAACCTAAAGACTAGGATGGACCAGCGTGATTCGGCGAGACCAGTAGCCCTGTGATAACAACTCGTCGTCTACCTACCATCTTGAGTCAGTCGAGATACGTACAGCGGAAAGGCAGAGAACTCCAAAAGACCATATACTTGCTATCTAGTTATGGGTGTGGATGGCCATAGGTTAGGGGGGGCATAGAGGGCCTGCGTATAGTTCCCATTTTTCAAGGTGTGCCTTTCATTAGTTGAGGGAGGGGTCAAGTGGGACCATAACCACTGTAAAAACAGACCTTAGCATCTGCATCTGCAGATATCTGAAAACTCCTGACCGAGTTCCGTGTTTCTTGATTTGCCCTGCCACGAGACTCGGGTCGCACATATAGAGGACATGTGCATCTAGACAGCGATAACGATCCATGACACATACGTGGGGAAATTCTAGGAACATACACCACTGTGGGTAGTGTGTCCTAGATTAGGGGCGTCGTTCGATAGGTAGCATAATCCCTAGTTGGACCTAGGTCGCGTAAACCCTAAAATCCGAGAAACGTTCAATTGGTAGCATAAACCCCAGTAGCCCTGGGTAGCGTAAACCCTAGTTGGATCTAAAATGCGCTCGATAGAAAACCCTAGATTAGATCTAGGTAATAAATAATAGATGTACACCTGAAACAACCATAATTGCGGGGATTGGGATCACGTATCTGTTCTTATCAGTTTATAAAGATTACTAGTTAGGTGGTGCAGAGATACAAAAATTAGAATAACAAGATAGTAGCGAAGCAGAGAAAGTATAGAAGTGCATCCAGTTTATCTTACCTTATCATATCTTGTGCTAACCTTATGATTCCCATCATCATGGTGTTGTCTTGTATTCAGTTAAATTCCTGTCATGTTGCTTTACCTGCTCACATGATGAAAGTTACTGAACTTACAAGACTTTATGTCTGACTCTGTTTTCTTTCGCTTTCTTGTCTTCCGTTTATCCCCCCCAGGTTCACAGGGAGGGAATATTACTACTTAGTCCAGTTTCTTTCCAAGCTGAAGATTAATCGAAGTTTTGCTGGGATTCTCCTTTCCATTGCTATGGCTGGCTCACGCTACATTAGGGAATATAAATGTTATTTTATGCTTCTTTATTTTGTAAAATAGATATTCTGGTATTGGAAAACAATTGTTGTACAAACTATTTTATCAATAAAGTAAAGTCCTATTTTCCGTTGTTTTAATTTTGTCTGTTTTGTAATTTATCTGTATCTTTTACCTATAACTCTCCACTGAAGTTAAGGCATTCCCTTTGTGAGTGACCTTAACGGATGTGGGGTGTTACACGTGGTATCAGAGCCGAAGGTTACCAGATCAGGTAAAAGATTTGAAAAAAAATATTTTCGAAACGGTTTTTAAAGAAGCATTTTCAAAAGAAAAGTTTTGTTTTAAAGGCATATTCCCCAAAAGCCATACGCATTATCTTCTGATCCTCTGTTTGAATTCTTGTCCCCTTCTTTCTTGAGTCTTCGGGGCTCCTGGCTTTCTGGGGGGTAACCTCATCGCGGCACGGTTCCATAGGCTTTATAAGACTACGATACCTATCGAAGGGAAAAGTAGTGCCCGACTCCCATCTATAGCCATAGTAGTTTCACCTGCAGCTAGTTTTCTTTCAAGCTTTGGAGGGTTTTCCGTGCGATGGAGGCAGCTTTTGAGAAACTTGTCAATATGACTACACAGGGATGGTAAAGATGAGGATGAGGGAGTTTGGCTAGGGAGCTCAATGCAAGGATGAGAAATTCATGGATATAAACTCGACTCACGAAGAAAGAAGGAATTATAAAACCTAAGACGAGAGGAAGTATCTTTTCCATGGTATAATAGGGCATATAATTAAGGACAATGGCAAGGACGAGGGACATGATTTTCAGAAGGGCGAGTACATGCTTTCACCACCAGATACCTGAGAGAGAGATAGTAAAAGTCTCTGTTGGAAAAGTTTAGCTTTTCATTTTGATCAACCAGTTGATACTCTTTTGATCTTAGCACTTCGCATTTATTCATATCTACTTCCATAGTTAAGTCTCTGCATCTTAGTACTTGTATAGTAGAAGATCCCATTAGTGTCTCAAATCCAGTTGGTGGTTCGGCCCGTTTACCTTTGGTTTGTAAGGATTTGAGAATGGCTATTTACCTTTGGTTTGTTAGGATTTGAGAATGGCTATAATTAAGTATTGGGTTTAAGCGTAATGCTTATGTTTTTGGGTTTCATGGGCTATGGGTTGATTCTAGGCATGGGTTGGTTAGCTAGTAATTGTGAAGGGAGGGTAGTTAGACTTTTGATTTACCTCAGAAATACCCTCGAGATTCCGTGTAAAAAAAAATTAGTTAGGCTTAGCTAGCTAGAATCGCTTAATGCATTTATCGACGATTTGCAATCCGTTAGGGTAGTCCATGAGTACGCAGATGTTTTGATTAGGTTAGGAGTTTACCCCTAAAAAGCGGGATAGATTTTCGCATGTATCCAGTTGACAACGAAAAACCAGCTATCCGATCAACGACAACTTTGGAAATGTAGGTCAAGAAGCTTCGCAATCGTGAAGATTAATTAGATAAGGTACAGAATAGTGAAGCTCAAGAAGATGAGACTTAGAAGACTGAAGACTAGATACACGCATCATACCCTTTTTCTTAAGGGTACATCCTTGATCTCTTTTTCTAGGAATTCAATGCATACTTTCTAGCTTTTAAGGTGTATCCTCTAGGACGTATCATCGATCCTTAGGTAGAAGCCTATGGATGCAAACATGTATTTGAAATATGTTATGATTGATGGCTGCAAATGGTTGCTCGTGGATGCATATACACACCATAGGCGCTAGAACGACTTAGTCACTTTCGTATTGCCTTCGCATATATGTATTTGCTTAACGGATTTAACTTGATATGTTATCATATGGATGTTGCATATGGATGAATGACTATGCGCACATGTAGTATTTACATAACTAGGGATGCTTGCATACATGATTGGACGCATGGCACTGACATAATTCGCATTAAGGAGGTCAATTGAATCAGTAGGCCACCTGATTTTACATTAGATAAAGACATACACACACACTATGCATATGAACATGAACGCATTAGAAATCTTTTTAAGGACAATGAATGCCTTTGATTGAATGGTTGAGTAGATGGGTGATTGGATGGTAGGATACATTCTTCCTAACTTGAAGATTTCGGGGACAAAATCCTTTTAAGAGGGGGAGAATGTAACACCCTGTAATTCTGTAACATTAAGTTTTGCAAATTAAAGTATAAATAAATTTTAAAATTAGAATCAAGGGAAATGGGTTGCACCATTGCGTTCGCTTCGAAATTCTACTTGGAACGAATCCGAGTTTTCGAGAAACAGAGTCCGTATGAGGGAGATATGACCCTCCGAAGTTTCAAGGATTTTCAAAACAGAAATACAGCTCAAAATTCGAATTCAAAACCCAGATCAGGCTGGGTGGGAAATTTCCCGCCCAGGACCAGGTCGACCTGGGGGTCGACAGTAGTGTCGACCTCCCAGGGACCAGGTCGCCCATAGTGTCGACCTGGGGGTCGACCTGGTGCCGGATTCCAGTTTTTGAACCTGATGCATTGCGATGTATTTAGACGTGCTTTCTAACTAGATTCGTAATCCTAAACCTATATAAACCTTCCCTAATCCCCACTACTCCTCACACCATTCTTCTCTATCCTTATGCTGCACAAATTCTTAATGAACAAGATGACTTCTTCTTCTCCAAAGACTACATGATTCAATTAAAACAAGATTAATCAAATTAAGAGAGTCATTCTACCTTCTTCTTCAAGCAACGTGAGATTCGCAAATTGGAGATTCAAATAAAGTTAAAGCTTTAAGAAAAGAATCAAAGGCTAATTCAACGGTGGCGAGCAACGTCACGCAAATCATCAATGTTATCTGATTATCCTTTTCTAAAACCGATCAATGTAAGTCAGTTAATATTTAGATTTGAACGTCTAGATCTATTTGTGGCATGAAATTAAATGAATATAAGAATATGCCTGATCCTTTCATTTGAATCTTTGCTTGTATACGCCCTTGGATCTAATTCACAACTACTGTGATTAATTACCGATGAGACTGTGCCTATGCCTATGACGTTGAAAACTATTGTAAATGGCCTAAGACTATGACTGTGAACATGAGACGATGCCTATGCCCATGACTATGAACATAAGACAATTGCCTACGACCATGATCCATGACTATGAGATTATTGACTATGATTATGAACATAAGACTATTGTCTATGACCATGACTTTGAAATTATTACAGTTAATTGCCTATGACTATTTAGGATAATTGCCTAGGACTATTTTGGTTAATTACCCACGACTATTGTAGTTAATCGCCTATGATTCATAACTATGAGATTTCTACCTATGACCAAGACTATGACTATTGTGGTTAATTGCCTAAGACTATTATGGTTAATTGCCTAAGACTATTATGGTTAATTGTTTATTCCTATAACACTATAGTTACAAACCATGTTGTACACTGAACTGGCATTTTGTTCGATCTCATACCTTGGGTGAGACTTGCTTAGTTTATTCCTATTCGCTATTATGTACATCAAAACCATTGGATCCATTATCCTTGTATTTGGCTTGCTTTTGCATGCCTATTCTTTTATGTCCATTTTCATGTTTATCCTCTATTCCCTTTTTAGTTTCATTTCATGAGTATTTAGAAAACTTGTGAAATCATGGTATACGTACGTTATGAATGCGAGGTTATTTGGTATAACATGAAATCTGTTTTATTTGGCATAATTTAGAGCATGTATTATAATATGACTATTAGATGCAAATTCAGGTAATTTGACGTGATTTATAGAAGCTGTAATTTGATATATTGAATCTAGTATTGGCTAGTAACCTAAGCTTTATGCATAAATTGTAAACTAGATTATCAAATCTAGTTTTGACATGGACTGTAAATGGGAATACTAGATCTAAAGTGGCATAAAACTGCAGGTTGGTTTAAATGATAGGTAAATCAAGATTTGAGCCTTGAATATAGGTATGTTATTGGGCATGTCAAATGAATATGATATAGGCCAATTTTTTTTAAAAAGAGTCGTTAGCAATTTACATATAGACAGAAAAGGATAAATATGTAAATCTAGGAAAGACGAATATGCCTAACCCGAGGTTAGATTGAGTTACGATATAAGACTGCCCGGAACCGCCCGGCAAATCCAGCATACGTAACAATACCTATCTAATGTGGGTGGTTAGAGAATTGATCCCAAAAAGGACCCGAGGTTAGACTGAGTTGCGGTGTAAATCTACCCGGAACCGCTCGGCACATCCAGTGACCGCAACAATATCTGTCTAATGTGAGTGGTTGGTGCTTTAAATGAATAATTTAAAGCTAAGAAACAGTTAAGATAGAATGGGAGGGTTAAGTCCATAGGAACACTTAACCAATTTAACATGTTAACTAGACTAGAAGGTGGGGTTAAGTTAAATACACTTAGCCAATTTAACATGTTAACTAGACTAGAAGGTGGAGCTAAGTAAACTTAGAACACTTAGCCATCATAGTGTGCCAAATGAACAAGGTTAATTTAAAACATGAAGGGACAATACTTAACCATTAGGGCATGTGAATTAAAAAGATGTTAGGGTTAAGTTAACTAAGAAGCACTTAACCGTTATAACATGTTAGCTAAACAGATGGGCAGGGTTAAGTTAAAGGGAACACTTAACCAATACAAGATGAAGGGGTGGGGTTAAGTAATAAGAAATACTTAACCAATATAACTTGATTTATGGTAGGGTTAAGTCAACATGAACTACTGATAATACTTAACCAGTTTAACATGACAAATGAATTGGTTAAGTTAACTTGAATTGATTAATGACACTTAACCAATCCAACTTGATGAGAAAAAGAACTAAGTAGTAAACCTTAGTTAAGAGGACTAAGTTGTAAACCTTAGTTAAGAAAATGACGATTCAGGAACTAAGTAGTAAACCTTAGTTAAGGGAACTAATTAGTAAACCTTAGTAGAACACGAGAAGGAGCGAACCTCTATCTGATCTTAAAGAAGGCTCCAACAAACTGGGTTACGAAGCACGTGGCTTCGAGGGGACATAAGGGTACTCTTGGCATCCCTCATTGAGGCTGTAGATGATCCGCCTGGGCTCACAGAGGTTAAGGTCTACGTTAGAAGAACCAAGGGTATGCCTTGGTTGCAATATAAGGAAACCTAAAGACTTGGATGGACAAGCGTGATTCGGCGAGACCAGAAGCCCTGTGATAGCAACTCATCATCTACCTTCCATCTTGAGTCAGTCGAGATACGTACAGCAGAAAGACGGAGAACTCCAAAAGACCATATACTTGCTATCTAGTTATGGGTGCGAATGGCCATAGGTTAGTGGGGGCATAAAGGGTCTGTGTATAGTTCTCATTTTTCAAGGTGTGCCTTTCATTAGTTGAGGGAGGGGTCAAGTGGGACCATAACCACTGGAAAAACAGACTTTAGCATCTGCATTGGCAGATATCTGAAAGCTCCCGACCGAGTTCCGTGTTTCTTGATTTGCCCTGCCATGAGACTCGGGTCGCACATATAGAGGACATGTGCATCTAGACGCGATAACGATCTACGACACATACGTGGGGGAAAGTCTAGGAACATATAACACTCTGGGTAGTGTGTCCTAGATTAGGGGCGTCGTTCGATAGGTAGCATAATCCCTAGTTGGACCTAGGTCGCGTAAACCCTAAAATCCGAGAAAGGTTCAATAGGTAGCATAAACCCCAGTAGCCCTGGGTAGCGTAAACCCTGGTTGGATCTAAAATGCGCTCGATAGAAAACCCTAGATTAGATCTAGGTAATAAAAAATAGATGTACACCTGAAACAACCACAATCGCAGGGATTGGGATCACGTATCTGTTCTTATCAGTTTATACAAATTACTAGTTACGTGGTGCAGAGATATAGAAATTAGAATAGCAAGGTAGTAGTGAAGCAGAGAAAGTATAGAAGTGCATCCAGTTTATCTTATCTTATCATATCTTGTGCTAACCTTATGATTCCCGTCATCATGGTGTTGTTTTGTATTTAGTTAAATTCATGTAATGTTGCTTTACCTGTTCACATGCTGAAAGCTATTGAACTTACCAGACTTTATGTCGGACTCTGTTTTCTTTCGCTTTCTTGTCTTCCGTTTCCCCCCCCCCCCCCCCACCCAGGTTCGCAGGGAGGGAATATTACTACTTTGTCCAGATTTCTTTCCAAGATGAAGATTAGTCGAAGTTTTGCTGGGATTCTCCTTTCCATTGCTATGGCTGGCTCATGCTACATTAGGGAATATAAATGTTATTTTATGCTTCTTTATTTTGTAAAATGGATATTCTGGTATTGAAAAACAATTGTTGTACAAACTATTTTATCAATAAAGTAAAGTCCTATTTTCCGTTGTTTTAATTTTGTTTGTCTTGTAATTTATCTATATCTTTTACCTATAACTCTCCACTGAAGTTAAGGCATTCCCTTTATGAGTGACCTTAACGGATGTGGGGTGATACAATTTCCCATAACCAAGAGGATTGGCCAGATGGCCTGTAGAGTAAAGCTCGCAGAAAATCTATCCGGTGTTCATGATATTTTCCTTGTTTCCCATCTGCGGAAGTACTTTCATGACACCACGGAAGTTGTTGAGCCAAGTTTATTAGAGGAAATGGAAGTGGAATGGGAGGCGATAGTCAGGCGGGTTCCTTCCCGTATCCTTGGATCAGAAGTTAAGAAGATACGCAATAAAGAGATCAAGTTACTAAAGGTTCAATGGGGAGATAACCCAGAGGATGCGACTTGGGAGATCGAAGCCAAGATTCGTGCTTCATACCCTTTTCTTTTCGAGGGTACGTTTTTAACTCCTTTTTCTAATGTTTTATCTGTGCTTATTTCTATCATTTGAATACCTCTATCCATAGTATTTTTGACCTTTAGATAGGAATCCTACGGATGTAAACATGTGTTTGAGACATGTTATGTTTGATGGATGCAAGTGGGTGCAAGTGTTTGCTAGTGTCTGCTTGTGGACGCATATACACACACATTAGGCACTAGGTTGGCTCAATCACTCTCATACTGCATATGGATGTGTGTGCATTTTCTTTTTTTATGGATATAAATGAATGTGTTAGCACATGGATGTTGCATTTGGACGAATAAGTGTGCGCAGATATAGAACTTACATTTTATAATAGGTTTATTTGCATACATATTGGATTCATGGCACTAACGTACATTGCATTAAGGAGGTCAACTAAATCGGTAGACCTCCTGATCTTTCGCATTAGTGTTGGGACATATATACACACCTTTGCATATTATCATATAAGGATTAGAAATTTTTAATGGATGTCTGTGATTGGTGGATGAGTAGATGGATGATGGATGGTAGGATACATTCTTTTTTTAAACTTAGAGATTTCAAGGATGAAATCCTTTGAGTAGGGGAGAATGTAAAACCCCATATTTTTAACAACACTAAAAGAGGATAAATTAAATAATAATTAATATAATATTCAGAATTAAGGAAAACGAACTGCGCCATTGCGCCCGTCTCGAAATTCTGGTCAAGATAGACATTTGGTTTGCGTAAAATGACACCGTATGAATAAGGTATGAGGGTTTTAAGTTTGTATATGTGCAGAAAGAATTATATATATACACATGAGGCAGAGATGAGTCAGAATCTTATCCAAAACAGTTCGAATTTGAAAAATAAAAGGTGGCGGCATATTTCCCGCTCTATGGGGGCGACCCCCTATAGGGGTGTCGATATCGAGGTTGACCCCACTTAAGGGGTGTCGACACCACGGTCGACCCACCCACAGGGGTGTCGACGCCCCTAGGGCTGACATGGAAGTCAGTTTTAGAGGGTCTGACAGCTATATATACGTGGTCATTTCTCTTTTTTTCTTCATTGAGAATTCATGGTGGCCAAACTCTACCAATATCTGAACTGATCTTGATTCGTTATCTTCTATCAGCTTTGCAAATCAAATCTAGAGATTCAAGATACATTCTTCTTCGATTTTCTAATCCTAACACTATGATTTTCTAGTTGCTTTTAGATTTGAATATTTAAAATTAAATATGACATGACTATGACTTGAACTTGTTCATATGCCTAAATTATATCAGATCCATTGTAAATCATGAACATATGACATTCTGAATTTGTTAGGATTTGGATATAAATCTCTATCTTGTTGGATCTATTGTAACCCTTGTGGCATTCTATGATTTGTGCTAGATCTATTTTAACTATTAATCTAAATCTCTATCTTGTTAGATCTATTGTAACTTCTATCACATGCCATGATGTGAATCTTAAACCTTAATTGTGTGTATCTACTTTTAAACTATTGGATCTAAATTGTGTGGACATTTAATTTGTTAATTAGATCTAGATTATCATCTTATGCCTATTATGTTAGATCTGAATAGTTGGACATCTAAATGGTTAATTTAGATCTTATTATGCTCACTATGACATCATAGTTATGTTAGAACTTAGTAATTGCTACAAGTTCACCAGATTTATGCTTATATGTCCACCTTATCATGATGTCAATTACATGTCCATGCCAGTATGTATGTATATGTTCACTTATCGCCATGCTAGTTTATGTTTATGCCAAGTTATGTTAAAAACAATCACTTTGGTTATATTCCTATTATTTTTTCCCTTTTATCGTTTATGACTAGGCTATTATCTAGCCTAGGAAAGCCGCCAATTTTGTGAGGGTGCTAGTTAAGGGCCGGCGAAAAAAGGTTAATATTGGCATAATTTGAATATAAACACCATTGGACATATAATTCAAATTATTGGGTAAAATGGGCATTTGCACCCATAAAGGCATAGGTTTAATTAATTGATTAATTAATAATGAATGCCTTGGATTACAATTAGAAATTGTAATGGCACTTATGGCACGAGGTTAGGTTGCATTAGTGGTGGAATTATGCCTGGACCCAACCTGCATATCCAGCAGCCATTAATGTTGAACTTAATATGGGAGGTCTAAGTGCGCAAATACGAATCAGGCTAAGATATAAGGTTAGGCCCAACTTGTGGAATAAGACTGCCCGCACCCGACCGGTATATCCAGCATCCACAAGTTGTAGGCCTAATGTGGGAGGTCTAACCCATTATAAACCATAAATGAACATGGTAATAAATTGGACTACTTAATCAAATCTAATCCATAGGGATTGTACGATTGTGAATTAAAGTTAGGGTTAAGCTAAATTGATTGGATAATGGATGGGTTAAGCAAATCTAGAGGGGGTGGGCAATATTTACATATAGGCCCACAAACTTAACTCGATAAGGTTATGTAATTAGAGACACCTAGTGGTATACATGACCGGAGTAAGTAATAAAGCTATGTAATTAAAGACACCTTTTGGGGTCAGCATAACTTGTAGAAAAATAAGGTCATATAATTAAAGACACCTAGTGGTATACATAGCCAAAGAAAACCTAGTGGGGATACAAGACAAGGGGAAGAACTTGTATCATATTGTGTGGGATCCGTTTCATCCAGTAACCCGGAGTAGGTATCAAAACATAAACTCCGTACTGGGTCGGAGAAGGGGCACGGTTACTGGACTGATTGTATGAGATCCAAACATGGAGGACGGTGTGGGCGGCGCAAACCGACCGGGCCATGTGCGTGCATGAGCCGGCCAGAAGGGGATAAGACGACCGTAACACCTGTAGATATAGTGTTGTGCACATCAGTGAGGGGTTGCCACTTTAGGACGTGATACATCCTACGGTGGGGCTGGCACAGAGTATCTACGTGGATTAGGGAGCCGATCGATTAGGGTAGTAGTTTGAGTACATTTGGACATATGCCTAAGTCTACCACCTTATAGTGGAGGGGATCATCTCATTCTGGTTATAATAGTAATAGT
Organism: Allium sativum; assembly: GCA_030737875.1. Taxonomy (NCBI): domain Eukaryota; kingdom Viridiplantae; phylum Streptophyta; class Magnoliopsida; order Asparagales; family Amaryllidaceae; genus Allium; species Allium sativum. The sequence continues at coordinate 857,810,642 of CM060920.1, read as the reverse complement.
GTAGAGTAATCGTTAGAGAAGCATATACAACTTATCCTATCTACCTTGTCACACCTTCCATTTATGTAGTGATCTCTCTTATCCACTTTATATGCCTGTCATGCTACTTTTATTTATTTACTTGCTAAAAGTAACTAGACTCGCCAGACTTCATGTTTGACCCTTTTGTTTCCTCTTCTTTCTTCCGTTTCCCCTCTAGGTTCTTAGGGAGGTAACACTCAGGCTTAGTCAGGACTCAGATATCATCTTTTTAGAGCTGCTTTTGAAGTATGACTCAAGTTCTTACCTCTACTATGGCTTTGTCTCTTTTATTTGGGGAATTATGATTTCTTCTAAGTATTTATGTACTCTGATGGTAAAAGACAAAAGCTATATTGTTGCAATGGTTTTCGTGACTTATGTTATTTTGGACCATGATGTATGATTTGTGTTTGAAATAAAAATTTGAATTTCCACTGCTATCTTATTTATATCTATCTTGTAATATTCTGTGTTTTTTTACCTATAACGCTTCATGAAACTTAATGCATTCCATTTGTGAGTTACATTAACGGACGTAGGGTGTCACAATTATGGGCTTAGAGATAAGGAGCATGAAATGTTTAATATTTAAAAAGAACAAAAATGTTCATCATGCTACCCAAGAGTTATATATGAGATATAATTGACATAAGATGTCTACCTAAAAGATTGTGTTTTAGGCGATCAACCAAGTTGACTCAAGGAGTGATTAAATAAGGATCTTGGACATACATAACTATTCATCATGCTATCCAAGAGTTATATCAGAGATATAATTGACATTATATGTCTGCCTAAAGGATTGTGTTCTGGGCGATCAACCAAAGCTGACTAAAGGCATGACTAGATATGGATCTTCGACCACCAATATATATATACACACACACACACAAACTGATATATATATATATACCAGTACGAAGGTACGTACGAAGGATGTGTGCATAAACAACAACAACAAAGAAGGGTCAAGCACATTGACTGGAGGGAAAGCAAGAACATAGGTCACCCAAACCATTAGCAACAACGTACAGATTGTAAAATTGATTTTAGGGAAACTACAATGGACATTTTCATGCTGGCTGAAGGCATGCACAACCTCCCAATGTCATAAAAACTAGACAAATTATGGTGGAAGTTGTAGGCAGTGCACATAAGAGCAGAAATACATATTAACAATGTAATGGGTACACAGAAAACACTGGAATGTTTGTTTATTTCAAGTACCTATTAAAATTAGTTGTTATTATTTCCTATACATACGTTATTGAATAGAGAAATAAATGCTGAGTGAGGTAAGTAGCTGAAATCGGGATGAGTATTAACTTGAATGTTTGGCTAGATACTCTGCCCTATGTTTATCACATTCTGCAATCTAAAAAAAGGGTTCAGTAGTAGTTTATGTACTACTTATTAAATATGTTGGAGTAAGAAAAGTTGAATAAAAATTTAATAACAAACCACTTTATGAGTACAGAAGAAAACAATTAAATTATTTCACAAACTAAGAATTTAATCAAGCATGTAAACTAAATATAAAACAAAATAAGTCAAAACTTCAAATTGAATAAGGTATTCCCTATTGTGATAAGTTATTCCATTTCACTTTTTTATGACTTAGATTTAGAGAAATGAACTGGTATCCCCATATCTTACTCAACATCAAGTTTCCTGTACATTTCATATGATTCAAAATATTTATTTAAAAAAAATCGACCAAGAAAAAGAGCATACTAAGAAAATGAGTATCAGAGTGGAAGAAAATTTGTATAGTTGAATGAAACTTGGAGTAAGACATGGTAACAGTTTTGGGTTAAGGAAAATGTCAATCTTCTTGTTGTGCGATGCTAGTTAATCATATCAATACAAAGAAATTGGTGAATGATATTCAGGGTGTGTTTGTATGTGAATATATGTAAATGTGTTCATATGTTTATATACCAAGCATCCATTTTCTTTGGGGAAAAAAGAAAACACATTAAACAGAATAGAAATAGAATACCTCGTGAACGTTGCTTGCTAACTTGTAATGGATATCTATCTTGCTTGCAATCTAGAGAGAATTTTATCATCCAAATGAGTCAAAGGAAAATGAATTACATATATAAAAGAAATTAGTGCAATATTAGAAAAATGAATTACAGATATAGAACAAATCAGTACCTTAGACTACAACAAAAATAGAATCATTTTGGAATATTATCTTTCAGTGGCTTATCAATATTGCTCTTAATTGAGATCTGCAACGAAAATGATGCTTACACTTCAACAACCACTACTAATAATGATTTACATACAATTCATATTGTTGCAAATAATATGTACGAAAATTCCATACAAAATGGATTAGAAATAATAGAACAGAGGAGTAACTTTCAATGTAGTCTATTTAAAAAATATTCCTCATAACTATTACCAACTTGACTTGATCATTGGTTTTTTCCAAACACTTCATTAATGTGTTGATATCTTCAGCATGCGGATAACAATTCACAAATAAAGAAAGCTCGTATATAATTATACGTGGACTTCAATAACTGTTGATAATGATGATTCAGATATAATTCGTGTGATTGTTGCAAGGAATAGTTAAAAAATCAATACAAAATGCATCATATTGAATTTGAGAAATAAGAGAACAAAGGTGTACCTTTCCATGAAGGAGCTTCAAAATTTTCCCAATAATTGGTACTAACTTAAGATTATCATTGGCTTTGGTCAACTACATCATCAATGTAATAATATCTTCAACATCTGGATAACAATTCACCAAGTAAATAGAATAGTCTATATAAGTAAGTTTTGATGGAAAAAGTAATAACCAAAAACAAACCGAAATTGTTGAATCGTAGTAAAAAATGAAAGCACAAAAATATATTATGAAAAAACATATAATCAAAGAGGTATGTTTAAGGCAGACAGTATATTAGTGTACTACCATAATGGATGAAACCGTGCTTAAAAATAATTTGTACATTTGCATTGGGGAGGAACCGACTAAGAAGCACATATAGAAGGAAGAGTGATGGCAAGATAACTTTTGATCAAAGGAATATTTAAAGGCACAGTTCCGTAAGTATAAGTGCAGTGGTCGCTATCACTTATTAGGGAGCTGAAAGAATTGTAGCATAGAAAAGAAATGAGAGCTTGACTAATATAAACATGAGTTTGACTAATATGCCCTTATTCCGCATATCTGATAATGTCAAACAGAAAAATGGATAGCTGAAAGCATTGCAGCATAGAATATAAATGAGAGCTTCGCTAATGTAAACATGAGTTTGACTAAAACAGATATAACGTACTGTAATATTACAATTTATATATAATATAATATACAGTCACATGTTAAGAAAATAATATGTGCATACTAAACCATAACAATATTAATATTAATTAGATCAGTTGCAAATATTAATACTAAACCATAAGATGTTAAGAATTTTTTTAAAGCTGCAAGTGTCTTTCCATCTAACACAGCTAGACAGATGAAAAGGAAGACAACTGAGCTTGCAAAAAAAAAAAAAATGCAGTGCATCATCATATGTGATACAAAAATATAATGCCAGGTACATTTCAAATTATGTTTCATCATTGCTGTTGAAACCACATATGAGATAAAGAATTTTTTTAGGGAATTATTTTTACATACACTTGCAGACGTATATATTTTGCTAAAGGAGGTGAAATAGTGAAGACCGTAATTTTTCCTAAAAGAATATTCAATGCTTTAAATTTTAGCAATATACAAATGACTCATTTTATCTACATCATCCCTAAACTCTTTTTCAATCTCAATTACAATTAACCAAGAAGTGGAAAGAAAGAACTCAATAATAATTTTCTTATGGGTTTCTGCATGTCAATTATAATCCCAATAGCCAAGTTTTAGCATTTTTATCAATGGTTGGGGTAAAAAAAACCTTACAAATGCCTACAAAGGGGGCTTCCCTCTAACCCTGCCTTTACAAACTAGACAGCTAGAATGAGAACAATACCACAAGTCAATGCAGTCAATGTGATATAGAGGCATACAAATTGGCAGGACAACATCTCTTTCCCTGAAGGACACCAAACAAACTGAGTATTCTATTCCATATCTTGCTTATATGAACATATATTGTGGTATGCGTAGTATCAAGTATATTAAAATATTCCCATATATAACATACATTAGGTTACATATATAGAAATTGTTCATGCCATCATTCCTTGTGATGCTCTCAAAAACAATTTAAACCGTGTCTCATTTCCAAGCATAACCATTTTCTAACCAATACAATGCAAATGATCTGCACATAAGATGTTGTGAAAGTGATCTTATGAAACTAATGAGATCCAGCTTATGAAACCATATGACCTAACCTAGTAGATTATCATCAGGAAAGTTTAAGCATTAAAGTTGAAAGTTGCATCTACAAAACCTCTAATCTTCCTGAATACTATGGCATACACATTCATAATAATCACGGTTTTCTTAAATTACTAGTATATATTCAGCTGATATAGTACAACTTAAGCAACTTTTTACATAAAATAAAGAAGTTTATGCATGCTAAACCACTCAATCATTGCAGAATAAATGATAACAAATATGTTTAATTCAGCAACAACTGTTCTTATGAAATTAGGTAAACATAATTTATTTTCAATTTCCTATTTGAGATGAAACTATTAGCAAATACATCATAGGCGACAATAACAAAATTAGTAGTAATTTTTGTTTACACAAAAAAAGGTACATAAGACTACCACTTTGCAGAATGTCTTTCTTGCTTGTAATATTCAACATTCTTAAGGCTAACCAATGCAATCAGTAGTAGCATGAATCATTTTACTATCGACAAAGTTAAACCCTTAGCAAGCAGAAGCGAAAGCATGCAATTAGTACTTCACTATATAGGTAGGAACACAAAACAAAGGCACAGTTATGTCTGTAAGATTAAAATGGATAGAAAAGGAATGACCAAAATGAGTCAAATTTTGAACATAACTCTCCAAATAGAAAAATCAAAAAAATTGAATTCGAGCACAACAAACCGATAATAAAACGCTAGAAAAAAAATCGATAAATTATAGATGTAAGTTTGAGATCTTAAATTGGGCAGCATCTTACGCTTCTTTTAAATTCATCGAATTCTTCCGCCATAAGTCTCTTAGCAATCTGATTCATAAGCCACTTGATAATGCTTCAGTAATCATCTCAATAACTTCTCATCATGACGTAGGTTTCAGCAGACTTCAAATTAAATTTTGCAGGCTTTTGACCTAATTTCAGATTTGAACCCAAAGGCAGATGATTTTTAGATTTAAAAGAGGAAGTATGGGATACAAATCTCATTTATAGAAGAAAACGAATGAGTAGTTACTTGAGAGAATTGAGATACTGTCGAGTAAATCGTGGGATGATGCTTGTAGTGATTAAGTGGCGAAACAAATTGACAAAAAAACCCAGCAGGACATGTTATTCCGAACATTAGATATGGGCAATTAGGGTATTCCAAAAAAGCATCACCACACTCCAAGTATTTGTATTATTAGTAAAGATATATATGTATATGTATGTATGTATATATGTATGTATGTGTGTGTGTATATATAGGGATGTTAATTTGAGTAGGAGCATATTTTAGTTTATATTATACATTCATATTAATATAAATTTTGATTGTCAAAATTTGTGTTAATATTAAATATATATATATATATATATATATATATTACAATATCAGTTATTACTTATTATCTACTGTAAATAGAAAATAACTCCGATAATTTATAATTTGTCCTTAAAAAGGATAAATTGAATTAAATCAAATTTCTTTACTAACCTCGAAATTTGAGGATTCTCCTCACTAGTACAAAACTGTTTATTTACGTCACCATATTTGCGACGGTTGAGCTAAAAACAGTAGCATATATGGTTATGTGCTACTGTTTTAGTTACAAACCATAGCTGGTTGTCGGCAAAATAATGTAGTAGACAAATTTGCGACAGTTTTATTTAAAAACAGTAGCAAATATTTACAATTTGCGACGGTTATATATAAATCCGTAGGAAATAAAACGAAGTTGGAATTGGGGAAGTTTCAATTTGCGACAGTTAAATATAAAAGCAGTCGGACGTGACTTTTTTTTTTTGGGTTCGTTCCTTACCAGCCTTCACCTTTAAATTTTTTTTTACAATCAAATTAATCGCACAAAATTAAATCTCCACAAGTGCGTTTCGATCAAATAAAATTAATTCTCCTTCGTATTTCGATCAAACCAAATCACAGCCTCCAAATCATCCACCTGGTTGCGATCCACTAAGAAGAACGAAATCACGCCTTCAATCTCCAGATCCGTCACATCGGATTCGTCCCATCGGTTTCGATCCCATCGGTCTCCGACCCGACGCCGTCAAGCCGCATTTCGGATCGAGGTTGTACAGGCGTTAATGCAAACAATATTACGTTGATTGCAGATTCTATGGTTTCGTTTGCTAACTCCAACGAATTCATTTTTTATATTATGTGTAGCTGCTTTGTTTACCTAGAATTAGAACTTCATTTAGTTCCAGATGTTATGCATTAATATTTTTGCAATAATTTTGATTTTAAAGTCTACAGTCTGTTGACGTAATTTAATTTTACTGGGGCAGTTGAATCATAGGTTGGTATATATTTTGATGGACGCATTAACGAGTGTACACCATTATGCATTTAAGATGTTCGATAAATGGCAGATAAGTATGAAGTATTTGACTACTAGTTAAGGTTTCTCAGCTTAGGTTTCACGAGCAAACTAATTCGTCTGTGAGATTTTCATATCATTATTTTAGTACATAATTATTATGTAATCAATGATAGTAACCAGTTAAATTTAACATTCCGAGTCTTCCAAAAATAATTATTCAAACTTAGAAGCTTCCATTTTCATTCGAACAACATGAACATAACTATTAATGATTCATCTCATCTCATTTCACAGACGTAATCTTTTGACAGAGTTTTCGCAAGATCCGACATGATTAAAGCAGAGGGAAGGCAAAGATTATCATGAAAATTGTAATACAGCCGCAGAATCTGGTACATGAGTTTCATCAACTTTTGTCACGTGCTTCTTTCATCATTTTAGGACAAACTAATTGCTTGCTGAAGTCCATGGTTTGAAAATTATGCAAAAGCGATTGTCCTATTTTTTCCGGTGTTTGTTGATATCACCATGGTATAGCGAAAATTTATTTCCTGAGTACGATATGAATGATTTCATTACCTTTGCTTTATATGGTGAGAAAAAACATCATTTCCTTCTTATCTTGTTCAATACGTTTCTCCTATTTTAGCATTGCTTGCATAGTAAAAACTGCTACTGGTTAGATCAACAATAATTTTGGGACAATAATCTTGTCCAGAGGTTATGCGCATAATTATTATTCATAATAATTAAGTTTGTTTTCTATTTGTAGATCCTTCTCTTTCGATTAGAGCCGGCCATCAGCAAAATAGAACTACAGTATGTGCTTCCAACCAACCTTTTGTTTTTCTAGCAGGATGGCACTAAGGCCACAAAGGGGAGACAGATTCAAGAAAGGCCAGCGTAGATACGAGGCCGGAACATGTCGCGTCTGGTGTAATTTGGGATTGGAGAGGGTGTTGCAGTACATCCGGAGGAGGAGGATATATGCCAAACACAAAGCCAGGAGGTTGGAAATTGACAGAGTACTTTTGGAGACATTGGCTTGCCACGAGATAACGATGGCATCAATTATTACAGAATTGCATTGATAATTGAAAAGGCATTTGTTATTAACTATAAGAGCATGAGCGTGTTGATAGGGAGAGACTCGCGCAAAAGGCTCGGTTAGGATTATGGTAGCATCTAAGCCGACAGATTCCCCTTTATACTATCGCATGCATGGTTTATGCTATGTACAAGTTGCATGGGCCTAGTATGTTCAGAAAAGATGAAATCAGCATCGGTTGGCTTCGTGCATGGGCCGCATGTGCCAATACCACATTAAAGGGAAGATGCAGCAACATCCATCCGGGGCCGTAAGTGCGCTACCAGAATAGCCGACACGACAGAACCTGTGAAAGTTCCATAATCGGATGAAGGCTCAATACCAACCGAAGCATGGGATTTCGAGGACGGGATATGATCAGGTAAGGTGGATTGAGTCATTGAGTAATTACACCTTGCTGAAGTCGATGGCCGGGGCAAAAGGATCGAAGTGGATAAACTATTGGACAGTGAGAATTGAGCCGAGTTAGAAGATGTTTTGACAGTGATATTAAACGAATTGGAATGTGTCCGAGCGACACCAAGACATAACCATTGTTGAAGCTGGGTTGACAGTGACATTTTTTGGAAATTTTAGCAAGCAGGGTGTGCAGTGAGAGCAATTGAAGATTGTGCCATTTCTTTTTTATTTCTAAATGGTTGGTCTCCATCCATTGTAAGGTACGTATATACTGTTTGTAATATTATTGTTGCAATTAATCTACATGCTTCATTTCCTGCCTCTTATATTTGTTTGACTGAATTTACATTTCCTCAGGATGAATTCTGAAGTTTTGAAAAGTTTTTTATGTCAGGGGGAAAGTATGGACGAAACTTTTGGTTAAAAGTAGTAAATGGAAGTAAAGATATTAATGTGCTTAACGTGCAGGTTTTTTTCTCAATGTATAAACTCAACGTGCAGGTTTTCATACTTCATATATAATAAATAATAATGTGCTCAAAGCTCAAATGAAAGTAAAGATATTCTTATAAAATAAATTAATAAAATTTTCAATGCACTGTTTGCAGTCATGACATATATCATAAAAGGATTCAGATTCCTCTGTCGTTGGCACTTCAGTAGTGTATGACATGTAACACTATCCGCAATTCAATGAATTGGATTAGGCTTTATTAACTTTTGTTGCTATATTTTAAGTGATACGTTGATCTCATGTTTTAATTCTTGTTCTCTACATCATATTACATGCAGCAATGGCCCATTGAATATGATTTGTAAACCATGCACAACTAGTATGATAAAAGGTTCCTTTCTATCTGCTTTCTTGTAAAGCATCTACGATATTAACCATATTTTCTAATAGCATTCATTTTTTATAGAAAATTAATTATCTATGTGCAGGTCCGTTGTTTTGATTTCAGGGATTAACAAATGAAAATTGATGAACCCAAGTTAATCGTCTACTATTGATATGAACGAGTTGATCAATAGGTGTTGAAGTTTTTCGAACGTTACAATAATGATGCAGAATTCCATAATAAATATGTAAAAGAAAATTTTATTAGAACAACAAAGAGATTTGTCTCTATATGGGATATCGTTAAGCTCAAATGAAGAGTCGTATTTTTGTCCATACTAAGAAAGTTCACCAAACGGGGAGATACCTACTACAGTATTGATTATGAACACAATAGTGATCCTTACAGCAGTACATAGACACAATATATATAGCTGGTATGTACTCTGTTAATTTTTTATACTGGATCTGTCCTCGAATGCTTGATACTGGAACAAATGTGCTGCAACACCCCTTGGAAAAACATTATCTCACTTCAATAGAACTACGCTACAAGTCTAGAATATGGCATACTATCACCAATCTACATTTCCAAAATTTAAAGAAAAAAAAGTTTGTACACTGACCTAGATCATTATGGTGGATGCAACTATATTAAATGTAACATATACATTGTTTGTGGATGTAGCAGCTACAAAATTTCATCTATGGTATCTTTGAATATCTCATATAGGTGGTATGAATACATTATTATTGCTTTTCATGTGATCATATAAAAGCTCCACTGTTTCGCAATATATTTGCCAGCAGCAAGCATCCATCCATGTAATTGTTCAATGTGTTTATTTGATGATGCTGAGGTGTTTTTTTTTTGTAATTTGTATCACCATTATAATTTGGATGCTTTCTCATTCCTTCCTCATTCGGATATCACTCACTGCAACACCATTGTAATGATGTTGAGTGAACTTAAGTTACATATTTCTTCTAATATTCCCGTTGGTTCTTTTCCATAATTATAACGTATCAGTTGTAAAATTTTTATAGTGACACACATGAGTAATCGAAACAACATAAACCTTGGAATTGGAAATATAGTCTTGGACTTCTGGAGTTTTTCCATTTGTGATTCATGTTTTCCTTTATTCTCTTTTGATTAATTAGCCCATCTTAACATCTAAAAGAAATTTAACTGAATAGAAATGTGAATATTGGATGCATAATTCAGTATGTCACATACCAACTTTAAGAACATATAATTATTGTTTATGAATTCTTTTATTTCTTTTTTAGTTAATTTTTTACTTACCAACAGGAGGAAGCAGTCGAGGTCGTAGACTCGTAGAAAGTGAAGAGGTGAAGACGTAGTTCATTCTCTCAAAGTATCCCTAGAAGACCTATGCAATGGAATTTCAAAGAAGCTCTCTCTTTCTAGAAACGTCTTCTCCTCAAAATGCAAAGGCTAAGTCAAAATCTTTAGTTGCATGCTCTTAGCGCGAAGGATCAGCCATGAAAGTCTCCATTTGTCAGTTAGGCCCTGGAATGATCCAGCAAATGCAATACCCTCGCAATGAGTGAAAACACCAGAGAAATGATCAATGATAAAGACATGTGTCTACAGTGAAAAGGAGAAAAAGCTATGCACCAGAAGAAGGATCTGGAAGTGCATGTAGAAAAGGGAATGCAACATGGCCAAATGATCACTTTCCGTAGCAATGCGGATGAAGCGATAAGTATCACATTCTGTTTTCTAATTATATATAGAATTTGTCGAACATAAAATATGTTTTCACAAATACATTTGCATCTTCACATTGTTGACTGTTACTCAGGCTAGTTAGATATCGTAGTTATTGTAGGAATTGATCACTGATTATGGACACAATTACTTAAATGCATAGGTAATATCAATGGATCAATAAAAATTACTTAAGTTTTATTGACTTAAACACAGTATACAACAAGTTTGATTCTTAAATTTGCCAATCTCAAAACTCGTCGTCTCAACGAAATTACACATGTTTGAGTAAAACTTACATAATCTCTCTTTAAATATTAAATTTGACTGGAAAAATTGCAAGTAAACAGAAACAGTAAGACGTCTAACTCACTCTTTTCTTTTCCATTTCGGTAACTGCTAAGTACATTTATTATCTGTACTGCAATCTTTGTTCTTCCACAGTTGAACATTGACTCTGATCATATCTACAGTTGCTTTTATTGTGACGTATGATATAGTTGTATTTTGGTCTGAAACTCTGATTCCAGTATAGTTGCATTTTATTCACATATTTGTTTAGACTGTAAAAATCAAAAGTACATAGTATAATTATAAGAAAGCAGTGTGTTCACACACATATTACATGAAATTACAAAGTTAATGACATTAATTTACGCCCTGTTTGATTTTTCAGATAGTTTAAATAACATAGAAATGTCATAATGTCTGAGCCTTGTTAGCAAGATGAAATATCATAATATGGTTAATATTTCTATTTGAATGTATTAGGTCATTGGACATAAATTTTACTTTCTATGGGGAACCAACTGACTTAAATTTCTTTGTTTGGAAGCTGAGTGAGATTCATTTCAATGAGTGCTAAAAACTGGAATTGGGAAGGTTGTTTCTTATCTTTTGATTGTTGTTTAGAAAGATGTTCAACTTTGTTATATGTTTCCGTAAAGAAGATGCTGATATATATAGGTGGTTTGAAAACCAAGCGTCGCTCAGCTATGCTCAAATTTGGCATCTTTACGCGGGTGGCAATATGCATGTTTAAAAACTTCTACATGCATCCAAATTTCTCTTACTCGTGATTACGTGTGTCCAAATACAAGGATTAAAGTTGAATTTACAATATCCATGCACACTAAAGGTAAAGTAAATGGCAAATCAACATCTTTTGCATATGAAGATAGACTATCTAGTTTTTACCACAAACGATGTTGGGCACAAATGTTAAAATGATAAAGATATTTACATACATTATGTTTACCACAAACGATGCTGGGTATGAGTCATGTGCTTGAAACCATCACGCTTGTCTCATGTTAATAGTGACCTTGATGTGCATTGGGTAAATATTCAAGCACGCTATTTTGCAGGCTATAATCGAATTATGACCTTTGACAGTAGCCATACTTGCATCATCATTATTCAAAGGATCGTTGGTAGGACTGAAGATGCTGGTCTACTATTTGGTGTCATTGGTCTTCTTCTTGTTGAGGTGAATCTATGACCGTCTTCGGATAATCTAATTCATTTACAGTAACAAAGAAAGTAAAACCAATTCGTAATAATGAAAATTCACTGGTTCGAGCATTTTCAGTTGAAGGAAACAAATCAACAATGTGGGAAACAGGGGAAGTGGACAGTTCAAGAGTTTTTCTTTCCATTGAGCTTGCATGAATCACATATTCACAGGATTCGGGAACAACAAAAGGTTAATACGTCAATAATGCCATTATTGTTGTATTCTCATCACAATAACATTATATTTAAATCTGAAGCAGTGGAGCTTCAGTTCTAATAGCTGAAGCAGTGTGCTTCAGTTCTAAAAGATGAAGCAAGCGTGCTTCAGTTCTAAAAGCTGAAGCAAGCATGCTTCAGTTCTAAAAGCTGAAGCAATGGAGCTTCAGTTTTTAAAACTGAAGTAGTGTAGCTTCAGTAAATGAAGCAGCGTGCTTCAATTTTAAAAACTGAAGCAGTGGAACTTCAGTTTTTAGAACTGAAGCACTGGAGCTTCGGTTTTAAACTAAGTAAACCTGGTCATTGGAGCTTCAGTCTTGATCCTCTTTTAACTAAACCGTGCACTTGATTGGTGGCTTGGTTACAGATATGTAAACATGGTTACTATAAAAGAAGGAATAGAATGTGGCTGACTTCATTGTGTTGAATTTGCAGGTTTCAGAAGTTGGGTTCAATTTCCTGCGTGAAACTCTACACATCATATTGGCTGAGAAGGAACATACTTCTAGTTCTTCGCATACTGAAGATTTTCATGCAGACAGCGATGTACAAAGCATCATTGGTTACCTGCGTCGCTCAAAAGAAATAGTAATAATTGTTCACTTACCCTTCTTAATGAGCTTTCTGTCATTTGGTAATTTACCTATGTTTTTTCACTGTAGGCAAAACTGAAATTTCATTGCTTAAACAAGAAAAGTCGCTGTTACGATCACAAGTATGTTTTTTCACTGCAGGCAGAAACTGAAATTTCCTTGTGTATTATAGCTTACTCTTTCCTTTGGCGGTTACAATCACAAGTATGCAACTTCTGGCAGAAAACTAACTCCAGCTAGGTTGAATGCATGGATGATGTGGCGAAAAGAAGGGATTTCAATCCAAAAAAATGGTGTAAGTACAATTTGCATAGTTCCTTGTATACGCCTAATTGTTTATTCACCTACGGTTGATTTTTGAGCGCTGATAACAACTGAGACCTTTTCATCATTACTGAGAGAATATCGATAGACACCATTAGTTTACTTTTTATATTTTATAAACAAGTTATAATTTTGCAACAGTAAGAGGAGTTTGTGTATTTATAAGCTGTTTCAATCCTGCACTACACTGGTTAAAGAATTTGATTGAAATTTAGGGGGCAATTGTGTCATTAATGTATTCAAATATGCGGCTAGGATGAGAGAAGCTCCAAAAAAATTATATGAATTCTAATGTTTTAACTTTCAATAATTACCTGGAGTAGTCACTAGACAAAATAACCTAATAGGACAAATTCAACTTTTGACTATTTATGTGGACCCCCACTTGTGATTATGAATTCTATAACACTAAATTAAAGTTCAAAATGCAAGCGTCAGATAAGAAACATAATATAAAACAACAGTAGTATGGAGAAATGTTACAAAGTAACAACTAACAAGCACTATGCACAAGATATAAAAGTCAGAACAGAAAAAACCATACGATTATTCCGGTGGCTATGTGACACTATGTAAATAGATCTTTTTTTAATGTTCGTCCCTTAATTTTAATCTTCTTCGTAAGGACGTCAATTTTTTAAAAGTTTTACCTTGTTTTTATTGTTATTTGTAACAAGGGAAAATATCTTCTCTTGGAATTAATTATTTTTTCTAAATATCCATTTAACTTAATTTGTTTCATAACCGAATACTTAACAGATTTTGAGAGTAGTACTATATACATGTGCTAAAGTCCTCATCATTCCTATTATGGAACTTATTGCATGTGTAGCACTTCTAAACATGCGTCATAATTTGAGGGATGGAACAATATATTGAACTAGAGTCTGATTCTATTTACGTATTAACCTTATTATATACATGTTTTGCAGTGGAGATGTAGATGGAAGAGTTCTAGTCATCGGTTCAAGATATTCCGTAGAAGCTTTAAATCTTCCCTTAATAAGAATGTGGCAAACTTGGTGCCACAATAAATAGGTAATGCTAATGTATACAGTATGGAAAAGATTTAAATGTCTAAAATTATTAGTATTATGCAAGTATTATGTAAAAAGTATTATGTAAGTATTTACATGTATTGGTTGGAGCTTAGCATATGAATATAGTTATGACTCATGCAAACTAATTTTGTTGTATGGTTATCAGTGTTAGCGTTTTATGATATAAGATTTTGCGATTGTGTATGTATTTCATGTGTTCGTATATTTTGTGAATTGCTTATAAGCTAGGAAATGTTGAACTGTATTGACAACTGACAATCATAATGGCTGAGATGAAATGCGGTTGCGTTGGACTTTTTGAATGCAGAAGTTATTTGCTACAGTTGTAAATAAATCACAGTTGCAAATGCTAAACTTATCGCGTCGGTTATTTTAAAACCTGTCGCAGAAGGTCAAAGTTTTGAAGTTAAATATCGGTTTCTTGCTACTGGTGTAAAACAAACCGTCGCTAATAAATTAGCCTACAACGACTGTTATTATAGAATACCCGTCGCAAGAACCTTTTTATTGCGACAGTTCTAAAACCGTCGCAATAAGATTACATATGTTGCGACTGTCGCATATGCGACGGTTGTAAATCAGTCGCAAATAAGCTTAGATAACAGTCGCAAATGACCTGTTTTCTAGTAGTGCCTTAAGCAAAATTGAAATGTTATTGTTTTTCTAATATAGAAGATCTAAATGGGCAATTTGAAGCATGGCTTCAATCAAAGAGATATAGATGTTATAACTATCTACTTTTACATATTTGGTATCAGATACTACATATGGATCACATATATGTATATGAATTTGCGAGAATGGGAAATGAGTAGAAATCTGGCAAAATAAGTGGTCTTACGAATAGAAATGAAGAAAATGTTGCCACATTATCCATGGAAAGTCGTTTCTTGTTCTTACCACTGGCTAAGTTGAAGAACAAAAATACTATTATTATAAAATTCAATTTATAAACAAATGTTATTTTGTATCTTGTTTAGACAAGTTTGAATTTCATTTATAATAAAAGAATAATTGTTATTCATTTTTATTTAATTGAAATATCTTATGGAATTTATAAAATAGTTAAATGATCTTTACAAATCCTTAACTATGATATGCTTGATTATAACATAAATACTGAGTAGATTAAATTTAATGATTTAAATCCAATATAACTTTGGCATTGTCAATTAGGCCATATAAATAAAAAAGTATATCGAAACTCCATAATGCTGGAATTTTGGAATCATTTGATTTCGAATCATGTGAAGAATGCAAATCTTGTTTATTAAGCAAAATAACTGATCAATGTTAACTTGACACAGTGAATGGGCTAGTAAGTATTATGTCTTACACCTAATGATGTATATGGAGCAATTAATACGTAGGCTAGAGGTAGATTTTATTAGTTCATTACATTTACTGATGATATCAGTAGATATAGATGTGTGTATCTTATGAAATACAAATCAGAATCCTTTGAAAAGTTCAAAGAATTCAAGAATGATGTTCAAGACCAATTTTGAAAGAATATGAAGACTCTTCGAACAGATCGAGAGACTAATGAAGCCAAAAATCAATGACTATCTAATAGAGTGTGAAATTGTCTCACAACTCACTTCACCAATAACACCATATTGGAATGGTGTATCTGAAAGGAGAAGTTGCACCTTAAAAATATGGTATGATCTATGATGAGTCATACGGATCTTTCAGTAAATTTTTGGATCATCCCCTTAAAACAATGGCATTCATATTTAATTGTAATCCTACTAAACCGATTCTGAAGACGCCATATAAGTTATGGACTAGGAATATCCTAGTGTATCTATTATGAAGATTTGGCACATGAGGCGTTTGTTAAACATCTTGCCTTTGATAAGATCAGACCCAAATCTGATAATTATTTTGTGTAATATCCAAAAGAATCAGAAGGATATTATTTCTATAAATCCTTTGAGAATAAAATGTTTAATACTCAAATTGGTATCCTTTTAAAGGAGAGCCACTCTCTAAGATACCGATGGAAATAAAGTAGAACTCAAAATGTGATAAGAACCACAAAATAACACTGAACCTTATATAGACAAGAAATTAAGTAGGTGTAACATAGTAATTCAAATGTTATATACTTATTGTGAATGATGTTAGTTTAAAACAAGAAATAAATACTAATTCTACAAAGGAGGATGTTTGGATTAAAAGTTCGTCTTTGAGCTTAGTCATATCCATTGTTGATCCAATAATTTTACACTGTGATAACTATGGAGCTATTAATTAGGCTTAGGGGCCTTGATCTAATTATCAATCCAAATATATACTTAAGAAATATAATTTGTTATTTGTGAAATTGTTCATAGAGGAGATAAAAATATCTGTAAAGTAACAAGAGGTTGCAATGTTGCAGACCTACCTACTTAAACTCTGTCGTAGCAGAAGTTTAATAGTCGCACTAGTTTCATAGGTATATGATACATGATTGATTGACTTTAGTGCAACTGGGAGATTGTTAGAGTTTATGCCATAGAGGCAATCTATTTGATGGGATTAATAACATTGTTGAAGTTATATTTTGAATAATATATATATTCTATTATGTTATATTTACTATGTAATATAAATATTAACATAATAGAAGTCCTTAGAATAATAATACGTAATCGTATAGTTCAAGTAAGCGACTTGACATGAGATTTTATAATATAAAATAAGTATTATAATTCTGAAATGTCCCTAGTCAAGTTTTATTATTTATATAGGACAATAATAAATCATTGAGACTAGTATGTTGATTGATTGATGATCATATCTCATTGATCATTAATATACATGATATTAATGTCAATACAGAAATATGTAAAAAGCAACCAAAATTGCTAAAATGAGGATTTTGAGAAAGTGACGAAACACTGAATATCTAATTAGCAATCTAGGATGGCTTTTCACTTTAGATTATTGATTTCTTCAAAATTTTATGATCGAAATTGAGTTCTTGAGAAAATTAACCACCAAGCTATTGTGTTGAAAACTGATGCAGCCACTGGCTGTAGGCGAGGCACAGTTTTTAGGACCACAGCCTCAACTCTCAGATGATGAGATGAAAATCTTGGATGAGAGGCATCCAAGTGATGAGAATTTGCTGATGGATGATCTATCTTTTGATAGATTTATAGAGAAACAAATTGCTGGATCGAAATTAATGCAGTTTGCACAATTTACAGCTCTGATACCATATAAGAAAGTAGTATATTGATTCAATGAATTACAAAAGATACATGTACATATTTATATTCGTATTTGCCGAATGGGCTACGCTGAAATGTTTTTGTAATAAACAGAACTTATAGGCTAAGCCCACTTATCTTGTAATGAAATGAGAACATGATATAAAGAGTATACGTGTATTCTCTTCATAAAACTAAAATTTATTTTGCAATATATTCTACTAAAAAAAAAATTAGATTTGTGTTTTACTTGTTTCTAAATGTATGTTACTATTTATTTTTATGTAATTCAACTTCCAAAATATGATCTTACAACAAAATAGTCTTACAACTTTTCATCTCCTTGATTAGTAGCATGGCAATAATGTTTTAAGAACCTAACAACTCGCCATTGCCATGTAAGTGGCTTTTTCTTTCAACTTTTTGAACTGTGTAATTTAATATTATAGCACAACAAATTGCAATGTTGCTTTAGTGTAGTGGAATTTTTTAATTCACAAACTTATCTTAACAGCTAAAGGGTAGACAATTACTACAAACTGGCTAGTCTAAATGAATCTAGTTAGAATATAGTGCTTTATTAATTTACTTTTGTGCGACTAAATATAACTCACATAGAATATTCGATGCTCTTTACTAAACGTACCATAAAAAGACTAAAAATGCAATTACAAAGAAGGATAACTTAGTCGTAGATTTTCCTAACAAAACAATGGAGTATGTGTTATGCAATAATTGCGCGAATGCGGAAGCGCAATAAGAAGGATCTAGGTTTGCCAATTGAACATCAATCTAATCTGATAGCAATTATTCTGTTACGTCAACAAATAGTAAATGACTATAACAAAGAAACACAATATTTATACTGGTTCCGCTATCATAGTGTACGTCCAGTCCAAAAGAGAGATATTTTATTCCACATGAGAGAATACAAGAGACTACAAAATAAGAGTTTATATATCAAAACCTCAAGCAGGCTTAACTAGAAGAGACTCCATTGGGGATCAATGACTCCATGTCAGGATGGGTTTATACTAAAGTCTACCCCTTAATATATAGCCAGTGCAAACCCATGTGAGTCATCAATTACATTACCAACCAACATATGGTAATAATATAATGGAGGAAAATTACAATAGCAACAATTGTGCAAACATAGAAAGTAAATCAATCTGTTTCTTTAGCATAGATGGAAGAAAATAATCCCTTCATTTCTCTGCCATATTGTCAAATGCAATCAATTCATTCCTATTACAAAAATACTTAGTTTCTATTTTTTTACATATTTGTTCTAATCAATTTGTGATTTTGTATCACCTAAATTTAACAACATGTTAGAAATTTTTTTATTTATAAATAAAATTTGACATGTATGAATTAATTTACCATACGGAGAGGGAATATACTCTCACTAATTTTGATTTCCAAGTCTGATGGCACTTCGACTTGTTGCGAGATAACCATGCAGTAAGAGCATCGCCAACACGGGGTGTTGCTCGCGGTCAAATCAAAGCCGGTTGACCCGAGCAACACCCCAACAGGGTTAGGGTCAAAGGCCCTTAGCTAGCTTTCATAAAGCCGGCTAAGGGGGGACCCCAAATCCCCTCTCATGCCGTGCTTAGCCGGCTTTAACAAAGCAGGCTAAGCTGGTTGTTGGAGCAACAGTTTTGTTGCTCCAACAACTTCCAGTGTTGCCATGGCAACACTAGCCTACCCCCATTGGGGGTCGATTGGAAAGCAACCGACCCCCTGTTGGGAATGCTCTAAGTAGAATGGGGACTTCTATTATCATGCAAGTATCTTTTCCTGGGCTTATGAAAGTAAAAAATGAAAGAGAAATACCATTCGTTAGTACGTTCCACGGTTGAAGAAAAACGTTTGGATGCACAACTGGTCTTCGCCATTACTGCTAAGAGAGATTAAAAATTAGTACCTAACTGGTGTTAGGAATTATAATGTTTGTACTTTTATATAGAAATACAGATTGATGATACATGTAAAAATAATTGCAAATCAATAGAGATTACTTTTGTTTAATAAAGATATGTTTGACTGAACAGTTGGATCTTATTTTTGTGCTCTAAAATTGTGGCCATGGTTAAGTTTAGTGGCTGTTTTCTTGATAACATGCATTATGTCTAGCTTATTTCATTTAGCTGGGGATGTTTCTATCCTAACGTAATTAGCATTTTATCAAGATATAGTTGGATTGGAATAAAATGAACGATAAATGCTTAAACGCAATTTCATCAATAGTTTTTATTCAAAATGTGTACTTGTTTTGTTCAGTTCAGTTCAATTAGTATTTCATATAAAACACATTGGATTACTCTAATTTCTACAGTTTAAAGTTTTTTGGATATTTGATTTTGGTTATTTTGATGTCAGCATAATTCTAACACTTCATCTATACGCAAAAGTTGTCTTGATCCTATCGTTGTTGAGTTGGATGTGCATATTGTCTACAATGTAATATATAATTTCACTTTTTGCTCAAGCCTGATTTAAATACTTGATAGCTGAATTCTGTGTTTGAGCTATCATGCTGTTTACTTTCAGTAACATATATAAGAGCATCCCTAACCAGATGGTTGCTCACGGTCAAATCGAAGTTGTTTGACCCGAGCAACCCTCCAACGGGTTGGGGGTTGCTTTTGCTTTAGCCGGCTTTTAGAAAGCTGATCAAGGAAATCTTGCCTTAACCAACTTTTTAAAAGCCAGCTAAGAATATTTTATCTTAGTCGGTTTATTAAAAACCGACTAAATAGGTTGTTGAAGCAACCAAACGGTTGCTTCAACAACCCCCAGAGTCGTTGAAGTAACCCTGATTCGAGGTTTGATATCCTTGCTGGGGATCAGTTGAACAACTGATCCCATTGGGATGCTCTAAGAGTGGGTACTATGAGCGCAAAAATCAAATAAGCAAGTAAAGTAAGTAGTTCCACTTGTTGGGTTGCCCTAGGCAATATAGTCTAAATACCATTAGAGAATAAAAAGCAAAAAAAGAAAAGAAAAATTGGGTTGGCCCATGCAATAAGTGCAGAAGAGGACATGACACTTTGAAAGCTGTTGTATACAGTACAGAGATTGAAGTCCGGACCTTTTGGCAACTCTAACGTTGCCATGAAACCGACTACACTATGAAATTATTTTATTACATTTTGCATTATATTCCTATTCATTCAGTAGTTGCCTACCCTCGCCTTTTCTGATGGTTGTTTCCCCGCTTCTCGGGGGTTGCCCTAGATGGCCTGCTAGCTAGCCTAGCCCTGGAGTTGGCTCTAAGTCTGTTTCAACTTTTAATTTCATACCACTTTTCAGCTTATTTACTGTTATCTGTTATTACTGGTTGATTCTATTAGAAAAACGAAGCTTATAATAATAAATGATGTGTGTGTGTGTGTATATATATATATAACATCTTATATTGCACGTGAACTCTCCCCCTTAATCTCCACCACCCATTTCTCCATTCATTCTCTCTCTTTCCATTTCAATATTATTTCTTATTGGAAAGAGAGAGAATGAGTGCGGAAATGGTTGGTGGAGATTAAGGGGGAGAGTTCACGTGCAATATAAGAGTTGTAGCGGAACCCTCCATATATATATATATATATATATATATATATGTGTGTGTGTGTGTGTGTGTGTGTGTGTGTGTGTGTGCATATATGTACATGCGCACGTATGTCATTTAAGCCAAAATGCAAGTTTTGAATTTATAATATTTGTTTTAATTTGTTCAAAAGCAATGTTTGCAATGCAGTTTGTCACATATATTGAGTTTGTTTCGAGAAAGTCAAAGTAATGGGAAAGATAACCTAATGATGGAGGTGAAGGAGAAAAAAAGGTTTGTATAATTTGTTCACATGTCTAAAAAGCTAATACATAAAAATTGTAACTTGAGCATAGTGATTTGGTTTAATTTTAATGATTAGGATGCTGATACAGTGAAAGCAAGTTTATTGGTTGTTCCATTTAAATATTTTCATTTTTTAATGCTGATGTTTTATTGCTTGCAAGCTGCATTTCAGAAATTGCTTTACACGTCTGTATTTTGATTTGTTAAAAAAATCATAATACCGGAAAAAGGTCTAAAAAAGAATTAGCATTTAGTCACTATAAGGGGAGTCTTGGAACTATGCGGGGAGTTCCATTGGATTAGTCGAGGAGCTTTTAGCAAGCAAGTTTTGGCAAAGAATGGTGGGAGAACAGGGTATAAAGTACTGTCAAATACCAGAAGGAAAAACAAGTAAGGCAACATGCGTACTTTCTCTATGAGTTATTTTTTTTTCTCAATTATCTTCCTGCAATGAAATCATACATTTTGTTAATAGATGGTAGTATCCATGATTGTATCATTTAAGTTGCAAAAATAAAATTCCACGAAATACTCAAATATATCAATTTCATTGTTGCTTGGGCAATTTTTTTAATCATTATTCATGCATTCTTGTCACCAAAAGTTGTTAAGATGGACATATTTTCATTGTCAAAAAACAAATTTAGCCCAAATACTGAATCAGTTTAACGAAAATTTGCATAAGCGGGACTCGGGCAAAGGTCATAAATATTTTGTGATTGGAGAATATTGAGCAGTATATATATACGTGTATATATATATAAAAATATATACGTATGTATGTATGTATATATAGGGCAATGTTCCGCTACACGTCTCATGATGCATGTGAATCTCCCATTGAATTCCAGCCATTCATTCCAATTTTAATATATATATTGTTTCTCTCTCTTTCCACTTAAATAATATAGTGTAGTGGAAAGAGAGAAAGAATGAATATTAAAATCGGAATGAGTGGCTGGAATTCAGAGGGAGATTCACGTGCAGTATAAGAGGTGTAGCTTAACATTTTCCATATATATATATATATATATATATACACACACACACACACACACTATTGACTTCAAAAGTTGGTCACTAGTGGCACTCAACCCCCAATCGTGTGGAGAGCACACGAATAATGATTATAGAATATGGTAAAGTAAAGAAAGCAAGGAACATAAAAGACTTATACAGTGGTTCGACAAAGATGGTGCCTACATCCACTTTATATGTATTGATTTGCTTTTGATTTCAAGTACAATATTTTTTTTCTATCTTGATAAAGAAGAAGAATTGGTTATTTTGAGACTTAACCATGGAGAAGTTTAGATTAGGAGGAGAAGTTCAGCCAAAAGTTGAAGTAACCGAAAAAAGGACCCTTTCCATTTTGAGCTTGGATGCATTTATAGGTAAAGAAGTGGGCTGAGCAGGCCGCCACATGGCATTCCTCTTTTTTGGAGCTTGGACACGTGGAGCTCGATTATTGGAAGTAGTTGCGGCGGTGGGACCCGATCCACTTCTGATTAATAGTATCCTCGAGAATTGTGGCTTACGTGGCAACCGAGATGAGGCTTATCAAAAGTAGAGCTTTGGCTGGTAACGTTTGACCGCCTTTGTTGCTATGAGAATTGATCTGTGTAATGAATGACTTAGCTGGATATTCCTTGATGAATCCGAGAAATTTGGATGATCCGATTTTGAGGGAAACGACTAACTCGGTCGGTCGAGAAGGGCGATTCTTTCAGGATTGATGAGTTGTTGTTTGAAGTAGACTAACTCGAGTCGGCCTCGGTTCGAGTTGGCTTTGAAGGAAGCTGGCTTTGGCCGAACCTTGCCTGGGCTTTCTGGAGTGTGAGTTGCTCTGTCGCCCGATCGACCGATGCTGAAAAGAGTTTCTGGATATTAGGCTTCGATCCGTTGAACCCAGTTTTTGCCAAAATGTTGATTAACACTTTACTCCTCAGATTACATCTTTCTTAGTAAAGGAGGTGTGTTCTGTTCCTTGCATCGAAGTCCAATATGCGAGTAGCGATGGTTGCGTTGAACCATATTTAAGGCCAAAAGTCCGAAGGTCCCGATGGTTGCATTAAGACCAAAAAACTGACGATCGAGATATATCATATTAAGGTCAGAAAACCGAAATTCATCAAAGACCGTATTAAGGCCGAGAAAATAATTTTTAACTTCAGACGTAATAGCCATCAGCTGCAAATATTGTGCAGGCCATTCTCGATCTAGAGAAGGCTTTGATCTCGTTTAGGCGAGTATTAACCATACTCGGCTTGAAGATAATGGCGAGCAATAATCACACATAGCTTAGAGGGATGGCAAGTATTAACCATACTCGGCTTATAGAGGTGGCGAGTATTAAGCATACTTAGCTTATAGAGGTGATGAGTAATAACAATACTCGGCTTATGGCAATGACGAGTATTATTCATACTCGGCTTATGGCAAGTGTTTACCATGCTCGACCTATATAAGGTCATTTGCTAAGTCTTAATGAGTGGAGAGTGCACTCAGTTTAAAGAAAGGGCGAGTATAATCCATACCCGGCTTAAAGAAATCTGACCATATTCGGATTAAGGAGTAGGTTTAGTTATGGTGGTAGGCTCTTGATCGTGCGTTACGGACGATGGCTTAACACTGACCATATTCAGGTTGGTGAGCGTTAGTCACGCTCGATCTATATCATTCAGACATAATCCATGTTTGCAAAAGAAAGATCACTGTTTACTAAAGAACTATCACAAGAAGGTAAAAATAAATTCCAAGAGAACAAACGTTGATTCCAGAGCATGCCTAGGAGCTAAATCATAACCCCGTACATGTGTACATCAACATATCCTTTTTATTGAAAGAAACGAAAATATAGTGAAAATAAGAAATCTAAATCTCATTAATTAATGATGATGCCGCGAGTGCTGGGCTTGGGGTCCTTTCCGTTTCTAGAAGCTTGAGGACCAGCTTGAGGATCATGGGCAGAAGATTGTGGTGGTATGGCCTGTGTGTTCCTCTTGACATATTAGGGAAGCTCTCCGCACCTGACCCTATCCTCGATGAGATCGCGCAGGTGCTTGCATTCGCTAGTGCTGTGACCGACAATGTCATGAAACATGCAGTGCTTTCCAGAGTCGAGCTCTTTCTGGGTCGGCTCTCTTCGAGAAGGTTTTGGTAAAGGTAGGGACCCTCGTACATCAAGGTAGATGTCAAGCAAGGAAGAGTTGAGCTCGGTATATTGATCATACTTATTTTCTCTCCAATGTCGTACGTTACGTTCATTCGTTGGAGCCTTTCCTCTTCCTTTATTCGACGAATTGTGTTGGATGTACCTCCTTGTTTGGTGGCGAGGACCTTAAGGCTCTCCATCTCAATGTTGGCATCTTCTTGTCGGAGGAATCGCTCGACCTCTGCAAAGAAATATTTTATGTCCTTGGGGGGATCTCTGGTTAAGGAAATTGAAATTCTGATCGGTTCTGAACATCTGCAATGGCCGCCATAAGCACCATCGATGGCTCGGGTCGATCGACTGATGCTACGGCCGGGTTGAACCTTTCGAGGAAAGATCGAAGTGTCTCTCCCAGACGTTTCTTGATGGAGGTCAAGAACATGACACTCTTTGGTCGGGAGATATAAACTCTGAACTGCTCAATGAAGCAGGTGACCCGTGTGTTCCAACTGCTGATCGACTCTGTTGTTAGCTGCCGAAACCACATGACGGCTATATCTGTGAGGAAGAGTGGGAAGCACTTGGCCATAACATTGGTTGATGCGCCGAGCACTTCCATATGACGCATGTATCGCATGAGATGCATGGTCGGGTCAGTCCGACCGTTGTAGGGTTCAATGGATGGAAACTTGAAGTCTGGAGGATCGCGGGAGTTCCTGATTTCCATAGTGAAGGGGCTGCGGTGGATATTGTCTATATCCTGCTGAGAAGAATTGCCCCGGGTGAATTGTCGAACAATGCTTGCAAGCTGGCTTCCATCTCCAAGGAGTCGTTGCCATGAATCCAGCTTTACATTCGGGTGGACTCCTGCCCCAGGGTACAACGAAAGCATGCTTGGAAGGGTGGCCATAGGTTGGGCTTGATCTCTGAGAGTTGAGTGAAGGTGAAGGCGAGGGTTCATCGCAAATGTTGGTCCTGGGCAGACTGGCGCCTCTTGAACCTTATGAAAATTGAACCGGGCCGTACCCATGATGGATGGTCCGGCCTGAACCATAACATGTGATGTTCGGGGTTCTTCGATGCCCCCACTCGAATTGATGTTAGATGGGTATACGGTTGCGTTTTCCTCTGCCAATCTGGGAACCAGTATGGTAGAATGGTCTCCCTAATTCGAAGGGAAGGCTCCACCAGCTCTTCGACGAATGAGAGGCAACATAAGATGAGTCTGCGGTAAGATACTGGGTCGTAATGGGAAAGACATTAATTCTGACTGACCCAGTGGTTGCTCGATTGGTCCGAGGGTCGAGCTGTCCTCAAGAGTGGAGGCAAATGGTCGAATGATCTAGATCTTGATCGCGGGCCTCCTGTGAATCTGCAGCTGCGGCGGCATTGACTGCTGGGAGTGATACTCCTGGATGTGATTAGTTGGGAGGTGGAGTTGAGCCAGGGGAAACAAAGGTATGACCCGATCTGGGGTTTGGATTTCCACAGACCGAAAATTAGTTATTGCTCCAGCTTCACCTGGTGGAGGAATTGATGTTGAAGCGTTAAATCCCTTTTCCATCCGAGCGAGATGGTGATCTATCAACTGTTGTTGTTGTTCGAGGAGTTTATCCTGAGATGTCATATGGACTCTGAACTCGGCCATAATTTTGTCCATTTCGTCCCGGGTAAGATATCGGAACACGTCTTCATGAGATGAGGCTTCTTGACTTGCTTCTGTAGCGTTTGTCTCAGCTGGATCAGCATTTGTAGGGTGAGATGATGTTGCATACTTCTTCCGCTTGTCTGCCATGGATTGGGACTAGCTGAAGGTCGTAGAGTATGTAGGTGCGTGCCCCTACCTGGCACCCCAAAAGTGTTGACATCAAAAGTTGGTCACTAGTGACAGTCAACCCCCAATCGTGTGGAGAGCACACGAATAATGATTATAGAAAAGGGTAAAGTATGGCACACACAAGACTTTTTATAGAGGTTTGGCAATAATGGTGCCTACGTCCACTTTATATGTATTGATTTACTTTTGATTACAAGTACAATGTTTTTTTTTCTATCTTGAGAAAGAAGAAGGATTGGCTATTTTGAGACTTAGCCATGGGAAGTTTAGAATTAGGAGGAGAAGTGCAGTAAAAAGTTGAAGTAGTCAAAAAAAGGTCTCTTTCCATTTTGAGATTGGATGTATTTATAGGTGAAGAAGTGGACTGAACGGGCCGCCACGTGGCTTTCCTCTTTTTCGAAGCTTGAACACATGGAGCTCGATTATTGGAAGTAGTTGCGGCGGTAAGACCCAGTCCACTGCTGATTAATAGTATCCTCGAGAATTATGGCTTACGTGGGCAACCAAGATGAGGTGTATCAAAAGTAAAGCTTTGGTCGGTAGCGTTTGATCGCCTTTTTTGCCTTGAGATTTGGTCTGAGTAATGAATGACTTAATTGGATATTTCCTGATGAATCTGAGATATTTGGTCGATTCGATTTTGAGGGAAGCGATTAACTCGGTCGGTCGAGAAGAGCACTTCTTCCGGGTTCGATGAGCCGTTGTTTGAAGGAGACTAACTCGAGTCAGCCTTGGTTCGGATTGGCTTTGAAGGAAGCTGGCTTGGGCCGAACCTTGCTTGGGCTTTCTACAGTGTGAGTTCCTCTATCGGCCGATTGACCGATGCTAAAGAAATTTTGTGGATATTGGGCTTCGATCTGTTGAACCATAACAACTTTTGCCGAAAAGTTGGTCAACGTATATATTCATATATATATATACATACATATATATATATACATACATATATATATATATATATATATATATTATGTGCCAGTGTTTGAAATCGATTAAACTATAGAATTCCAGTTCTCATTTCATGTATAGAAACTCAGTTTAGCTGTCACTTTGGTAGTTCATCATGTGGAACATGCATGATTTATGAATATAAGAGATTATACAAATGAAGGAAGTAAAATTGGGCATTTGCTTTGACTTTTATTTCGCTTTTACTATTAATCTATTCACTAGATTATGCAAATGCAAACTATAAATATCTGTATGCTTCTATGTATCACAAGCAAATCCTGCCTATAAATAAATTATTATTTAACATTTTTGTAATCCAAATTAACATTATAACTTTTGAATAATTTCAACATATTATCAATTTGAATTTAATAAAAAATCTATATATTTTTTCACAACAAACATTAATTTGTGACAAATTTCAATTGAACAGTCGGTTTTTCTATCATAATATTGTTGTACTAGTTAGGACTGGAAGTGTAACAATGCGAATTTCGACAGACCATTTTTTTTAAAATCCCAATCTATCAAAAGTCGAGTCTACTTGTCTGGTATCTTACAGAAAAGAAAGAGATAATAAATATATCAAAGCTCAGTTAACATCTCATAGCAAAATGGATAAAATATAATATAATCAGATATAACCTTACCCAAGTAATAATACTATTTAACCAGTATCCAAATCTATCATACATCTACCACAAACCTAAACTACGAGTGCGCTATGAGGAGGGGACCAGAACACAAAGTTCTGGTGACTGGACAAATTATACGTTCTGAAATATCCCTTCATATACCATTCAATTATGTTTTCTTATTTATCATGTTGTTTAGGTTAACAACACTCAAGGCTCTATACTCATGTCGTACCTATCTACTCCCAGTAGATTAACCTAATATAGCATTTATGTAGCTACCCCAAAATATCTAGGTACTCCCCATAGTACCCTGCCCGCACGGTCTCCACTGTCATGAAACGGAAGCGTATCCTACATTGAACGATGTATAGAAATCCAAATCATTACGCCATGTTACTGCACAGAACCATCATCTCTATGCCACGCAAGCATAAGGATCGTCATATCCAAACTTCTTAGGCGAATCAAGACTCAACATGGAGTAATGTCCTCTCGTCTATGATACGACACCACTTAGTGCATGTATCTAGACCCTCACACGTGCGTACTCTCTATGTACCCCGAGTCCCCTAATAAGGCTGCAACTGAATGCATGAGACTCGATCGAGATTTTTCCATATTTGTATAGGTCCTCTAAAAGGACCTATAGTACAGATATCTAGAGTATGATCTGCATTTCCATGCTGGCTATGGATCTGATACCAAATGTAACAACTCGCCCGGAGTGGGCCTAAATTTCGATCCTGAAATGGCCCACTGAAACTTACAGCCACTCTAAATAGACCGTTGTTTCCTGTAAGGAAATGCATTTGCACGGAATAACTGATAGACATAGCGTTATGGGATCTCACACAACGGAAAGAGAAAATATAATATCCAAATAATATGTGCCATTTTATAAAACGACACACAATTCAAACACAGATTGTCAAGATACAACTATTCAATAGGTACATCATTTAGAGTTTCCATAAGAAATACAGGAGCGATAACTAATAGTAGCATAATATCTCTATTGTCCTCTTCAGTATCCGTCATAGCTTCGTCCATTAAATCTACCCCACCTACTGACCTATTGGACATGTTAAGGAAAGGGGTCAGAACATAAAGTCCTGTGTGACTGAAACTAGTAATTACTTAAAGAGCTTACCCTAGATTTAGCAGGCTATATATATATACACACACACACCCCAATGAGGTGGAAATCCGAGTCAACTGCTTAAGACCTC
Source organism: Allium sativum (assembly GCA_030737875.1). Lineage (NCBI taxonomy): Eukaryota > Viridiplantae > Streptophyta > Magnoliopsida > Asparagales > Amaryllidaceae > Allium > Allium sativum. The sequence goes on along the minus strand of CM060920.1, from coordinate 857,781,274 downwards.
CACTAGTGCATTTAGGGTATGGACCAAGGTGGGAATTCCTGGTCACTTAAGGCCAACCCTTATTTAATAAAGGTGGATTCTTATGATCTCTTATGATCCTGAGGCACACTCTAGCCCCTTAAGACCCTATCCTAAAATATCAATGTTCTTAAGTCTATATTCTCACAAGTAATACGAGAACAAGTATCTCACCGCTTAATACCGATCCTAAGTGGAATAGGTGTTTCATAACCCAAAGGTCCTAGGATTGAAACCTTCCCCTGATTCCAAATTTATTATTTGTCCAACTGAAGAACTAATGAACATTTATAACTCTAATTTTTTTTCAATTGGAATTACTATGTAATTCTAGTCCATATAAAAGAGGTTAACAGTTCTTCAAAAATTTCCTCTTTCAAATAGTTTTTGTAGTATCTCAAAATCTTGATGGGTTTCTAAATATTCTTGGTCTTTATTTAAATTTTATGATACATTATTCTACGCAAGTATATTTTCTAAAATTTCTATATTTGTAGGATTTGGATTTCTTTGTTGATTAGGAAAATATGTTTATCCTTTTAAATTTTCCAACCACGCCTACAATCTTTTCAACAAGGTTGGTATCTTCATTTATTGTTATTATTAATATATTTAGGTACATTTTTACGGGGTGTTACATTCGTGTGGACGAAGAAATGTTCTAACTGTGTAATGATGTAATAAATGCGTTAGAATACGATTAGAATTTGAAATGTCCCCATATAATGATTACTTGTGTGAGATTCTGATTTCTTTATAGCATGCTCTGATTATCCGTTATATCATTTCCTTATAGGAACCAGTGATCCATTTAGAATGACTCTAAGTTTCGATTTTCCTTTTTAAGGTCGAAATTTAGGCCCATTCTAGGTGGGTTGTTACACTACCATGACCCCTTTCTCAACTAGTGAAAGGCTGGACGTTCCACTAGCAAAAAAATTATCTTCTAATTTGGCGTGTCCCTCAACAAACGCCTCGATAGTTAAAGATCAGTGGTCTCTTGGTTTAGTTGTAGTCTTTCCGCATCCCACTAACTGCCGATGAAAGATATCCGACGATTACTATCCTTAAATTGGTCCTGACCAACCTCTCTCAAGGCCAACCGTCGAATCATCCAACGCTATCCGCCCGAGCCTTCTGACTCGTTGCATTGAGGTATACTCACCGGGTGGTACTACACAGACCAAACCTCTATGAGTACAGTCTGAGCGTGTACTGCAATAGAAGATCACCATGGAGTAGTACCTTACCACGACCCTCAGAAGCCATTTGCTTCCATCCAGTCCCGCAGAGCAAGCAAGATGAATAACCAAGCAGAATAATTAGACATATGTGGTCCTTTGGTGTCTCCAGACACTATGATGGTATGTCCGTTGGGTTCTTCACCTTCGTACATGCGAACTGGTCCAAGCGCATCACACTAATGTGTTATTATACCTTACGTGTAACAATCCGGAATTTCTGAACCAATTAAATTTTTTTATTTTAGCTATTTTATTGGATTTTAATGGTTTAAAACGATTCATTTTAAATAATAAAGGTTTTAAATTTATTTAAATCGAAGTTAGAATGTATAATTTATTTTAATTATAAAACGAAATCGAAATGGTGTGGTAGTTTGAAAATTCGATTTTAAATTTCAATTGAATGTACAGGATTGAAAATAAATCGGATTTCAGTTAAACCTGAAATATTTGAATCTGTTTAATAATATATTTTTAACGAATGTAAGAAATTGAGATTTCATAATATGAATTGAAAGTCATGTCCAGTTTAAAATTTAAAATAGTCGCTATGGAACTATGGATTGGTAGTGAGTAGTCCTTGCAATACGTATATTTCAATCACGATAGAATCACTGTCAAAATATCTCTGGGGATCAACTAGAGAAATCCAACAATAGTTCTTTTATTCATGAAGATTTACGGTCTTTAGTTGCTCCATTTCGATCAGCTTCAGGTAACTTCTTCATTTACATATTCGTTGGTTCAGAATGGTTTTCGAATATAAGTTCGATCCCAGTCTTTCCGTACCAACACGCCTTAGGTCAAATTTTGATAGTCGGTAATTTAACTATCAAAATAAACAATCATAAAATAAAATAGATATATTGATTTATTATACAACATCACTTGGCTATTAAAAATAATATATTAGTTTTTATTTATTAATATTCTCAAATCATTTTATTTCTATACTTAGAAAATATCTTAGAATCATATCCAACTTCCCGTTAAATTCCATTTCGAACCTTTTGTTATAACATTACTTATTATCTATAATTTGGAAAATGATTCTATTTATCATTCATAAAACAATTGTTACGAAATCTCCTTTTGTTTCGTTATATAAACCCAAATAATTCTCACTTATCTTTTAGAATAAATCCATTCTAAATCTCATCTCCTTACTTTGAAAATATCGTTATATTTTCGCAAATCTCCATTTATTTATTCCTATACTATAGAAATGTCATTTCATATACTTGAGCCCTTTTTATTCCCTTTTATTTTGGAATTCTGTCATATATATATTCATAAATTCTTCAAATAATGTAACATTATCATTCCTCAAAATAAATCAATTTTACCTCTTCACCATTATGACTAATACCATCCTTCGACAAACCTGAAGTCGTTAAAGTTGGGATATTATAATTACATCTAAGACCTTGATCAACAACGTTCTTATCTTAAGATAAATATGAAAGGTAATACCAAAAACCGATATTCATTCCCAATATCAAATAAATTATATTTTAGTTATATCATGATGAAACCTCATCTCTTATTTCATATAGCAAATTTATCGCATCTTTATAACTCAACTCACCTCACCTCACAACTTTAATTCAAATTTGGGTTTCCGTCTCGATTTCCATTTCGAACCTTTATCAATCCCTAACCGTAAATCAGTAAGAAAATAATTCCCTAAATATAAACCCTGAAGGTTGAAACCAACATCAGATCAATACTTAGAAAATAAATTACTTAATCCGATCTCCAATTAGATTCCAATTCCATAATTTTATATCCTCAACTTTTGTCCCACTCATAAGCCATTTTAATAACTCGTTCCATTTATATATTCAATAAAAAATTGGTTTTTACAACTTTGTCTAACTTGAATTTCAGAGAATTCAATTAAATATAATTCAATAAGAATTCAAATTAAAACTTTGATTTAAACATAACTTTTATTATTATAAAAGTTAAATCGCTTAAATAGTCATTAAACTCTAAACATGGCTTTAACACTTCACAAACTTCTGTTACTAAATTTTACATTCTTAGATTATCACCTCGATTATTATTAAATAACTAATAATCACATTTCAACATTTATTAAAATAAAATTGGGTTACTTCACCATTAACTACTACTATTATTAAACCAATTTAATAAAACAATTTCATTTAACGCAACCTCTAAACATGATTTATTCGTTAATGAATTCCACTTAGCCCTTTCCATTTTAAATATAATTAATTAAAATAATTCCATGTATTTTGATTTTTATTAAATTAATAATAATCAATCCCAATACAATCTCACTTTAATTGTTTCTTAAAACAATAAATCTCAGTTATTAATCGTCAAGTTAATTCCCGCTCACTTGCTTATCAATCTTATTAATATAAGAATCAGCTTTGTAAAACCATTTTATAATCATTTTTAAACGTAAATAAATATATAATAAACATTTTATTCCTTTTGTAAACTTCCATTTAAAATAATAGATTTTAAAAATCAATCTTCAATTATAAAATAAATTTTATAACTTCATTTCTATCGATTTACCTAGCAGTAAATTAATCTTTATAAAATAGTGTATATTTGGGCCATCTGCTATTAATTCTTCAACGAATACTACCCATTGGTTAATACCAAACAACGTTGAATTTAGATTCAACAATCGCTAACCAAATCAATAATCCAATCATATTGGTTAAACAGTTGATATAATGATCATATGAAAATAAACAATAAATTTGGGGAATCTAGTTGGATTTCTCCAACCTGTTTTTTCCCTACATCCAAATAGGTTACCTCAAAATAAACAGTCAATTCAATATGATAATAAACATGAATAATAACTTCAACGGATAACGGTCAATTAATAATAACAATTCGAGCATCCAATTAAATTTAATTCGTTTATATTATTATAAACGTAACCAACAAGGTAAGGTACCTCGTATGGAAACAATCGTTAAAAATAACAACTTGTTTTCATTTAAATTAAACAAACGTTTAATATAAATGATATATATAAAATGTTTAACAAATACCCAAACAATCATCACATCAACCAACAATTAGCAAACATAGCAATCAAACATTAAACCCGACTTATAACTATAAGTGGAAGAACTGAGTGAGTTTAATTCACCTTGGTATTGTTCTCTCGGTTAAAAGCTTGTTTTTAATTAAATTAAACAACCGTTTAATTTAATTAAACATTTACATTGTTTCTTGTGCTGACCATACTAGCTCCATCTCGATGTGTTCGACGATACGGTTCCAACGGATCCAACCGGGCTTGATTCTGATCATATTCGGTCGAGATATTATCATTACAAGATTGTAAAACAATTAAATTATTTATACTTTATATTTAAATTTTAAACGGGCCTTACCCTTCCTTTAAAAACAATCGGCCCAATGCTTCCCCTTTAATACCCATGAACCCGCCAGGCAACAATCACGTTTCTTTTCCATTATCTTCTTGAACCCATCCTCCCCGTATCGAACTCTACAATGAGTTTTATACCCTTTTTTTCTTTTTTCTTTTAAAATAAAAACCCTCCCAAGCCCACGTCCGAAACCCGAGCCCAACCCGTCTTTACGTTCTTCTTCCTAACTTTGAACGCAAGCTTCTGTTTTTAGTTCTCTCCCCTGCTGCAATTCTTCCCCATACATTTTTTTTCTTTTTCTTTTATGTTAAAATATGGTTTCGTTCTTCCCCACATTCTGGTATTCCTCTGAAGCTTTCTTGTTATTCCTATCTGGTTCACTCCTTGTCCACGCACAACAGCTCTTTCTCTCCCTATTATTTTGTTTTTGGTCATATATCTTCACCGTCTTGCTTCTGTCAACCTCCCATGCACTATTGCCTCTTACCATCGCCACACAGCAGCTGTTTATATGCTCCGACCAGTGCTTGGTCTCGAACCACCAATCCTCGCACTACACTCAACAAAACTGCGCCCTTTCACCCCTTTCTCCTACCACCACCGACGAATGCAACCTACCAGACCAGGCCTACGCCTCAAGCTCACCATCCTCACCGATTGGTTAGTTGACGACATGGCCTATAACTCTACGGTTGTGAAAATATTGATTTTTTCACACATTGATGATTTCGGTTTTCATTTTACAGAAGAAGGAATGAATAGCACGTACATATATAAGCAATGAGTATTGGATAAGATCAATGTCTTCTGTGTGGTATAGATTTAGGCAGTGTCTTTTTTCTTTTTCTAGCGTTGCGATTCATTGAATTTGATTAAACCTTTCCTTGCTGTGTACGATCGAAGTCTGTGTGTACATATAGTCCTAATTTTAGGGTAGTTGTTGATTTGAACAAACATGTTGAACATTTCCTTAGGGATGAAGATTTTTTTAGTATATATATCAGTATGTAGGAAATAGATAGGTTAATGTAGCTATATGTGCCTATAGGTGTTTTTAGGCAACATGGGTTAGGTCTGCGTGAAAGATGGGTAGGTTTTGCTGTGTTTTCATTTATTATTTTATTTATTTTGATTTGTACATTGGTTTTATACGATTGTTTAATTTTAATCTATTGTTTTTTATGCCAGCGTTAAATATGCGCACCGCAATACCCAATCTACAAACCCAACGACATAGACACACCGCTATGTCTCGGCGTTCCAAATCTAATGAAATTAGTTTCGTTGGAAACCGACTCCATTTTCCCAACGGCGTTATTTTAATTTCAATATATTTATAGTTTCACCTTTTAATCACATGCACAGATAAAACCACTACGATTGGCTCCAAACTGGGAAATCTACCAATAACTAGCTGTACGTATTCCAAAAAAATTCATTTCGTCAGAAACAAAGGTTGTTTGAAAAATTACTATTTCTAATGCTTATATAACATCAATATAATATAAATAAATCCCAAAACAATTATATTTAATAATAATAAATTATCATTGTCGTACATATCCAAATAAAATAATATATTACTTCAAATCTAAACCAATATAAAATTATAACTCAATATTAACGTTCTCGAATTAAACTATATTCAAATCATATAAAATTTCCTTTTATACTTACTAAATAAAAGTCATAGTTTATTAACGAATCCATAGCGACTATTTGAAATTTTGATTTGGACATAACTCATAATGTATAAGATAAAATCTCAAATTTTCTCTTTGATTAGAAAATTATAGTTAAATATATTCAAACGTTTCTGGTTTGACAGAATTCTGACTAGTACAGATTCTATAGATTGAACCGAAGTTCAAACCTCAATATTACGTACTACCGCAACGTTATGAGTTCGTTTTAAATAAAATATAAAATTAAACGTTTACTCATCATTTAATAATGAATTTTATGTTAAAAATCCATTAATATTTCTAATATAATATTTAAAACCAAATTAAATGTTTGAATTCAAATAGCTGAAAAATCAGGGTTGTTACATTCTTCTCCTCTTAATAGAAATTTATCTCCAAAATTACTAAGTTAAGAATAATGCTGCAAACCAAAATTAATATTAAAATATTATAAAAAATATCTTTAAGCTTTAAAATTTACGAAAAATTTGCCAGCACGCCCTATGTACTGTTTGATCTAAACTACTACGAGTCACCACTCTGGACCTCACATTGATCAAAAGAAAATAAATCCAGATGGCCACCCAACACAGGGGTATAAAATCAATCACCAATCAATAATATTAAGGTTTACCTATTTGTCGGATAACCAATACTCTAACCTTGAAGCAAAGTGACTAGCGGTTTTTCCACTTTCAATCTGCATTTAACTCGATATCCACTGGCAATAACAGATACGAGGTTAAATCATTTCTATTTTATTTCATATTTAATTTTATTCAGATTAATTATACTGAAATATATTACTTAGTTTTCATTCAATTATTGATGAATCTAATTATTCAATCAATCTAACATCCAATAAATAGTCAACCAACATAACTAAATCATTCAGTTATTGACTTATCTTTAAGTTAACTTCTGATTCATTAAAATTCATATATTTAAATTTTTATTAAAAAATTCCATATTTTAAATTCTCTTTTTGTTTTATTAAACCGTTCAAATTTATAATCCCATTTGAATTCTGATTCAAATCAATTAACAAACTAATTATAGTAATTTAATAAAATTATTTCCTTTTCGTATAAAAATATAATTTAGGGAAATTATTTCATTTACCCTCTTTACAAAATAATATTGCATCAATTACCAATTCAACTAGAACCGATCAAATAATAAAATACAAAAATCCTTTTTATTAAAATCTACAAATACGATCTCTTATGTGTGTATATATATACACACTCAGCTCGATCTAGGGTATTACTAACCCAATATCTATCGAGTTAGGCCACTGGGCCAAGGTTATTACTAAACCATTGATCTGATACCGACTATAGCATCCCAAAAATTTCGACACTTGAACCTTGACACCAATACATCCAGTGCCCCGAACTCAAGTACCGAAAACCACAAGAGGCTAAAAGAAGTTAAAAGGTGAGATAAAAAAGAAAGAAAGTTAAAAATAGAAGAATAAGAAGAAGAACCATCACAACACAGAGTCTCACATCGCAGCGGAACAAAATATAATATATAAATAAACTTTATTGATAGCTTTGAAATAAAACTTACAATCATCAAAAGTACATCAATATATCTTGACAATTATAACAATCTGTCTACATATACAAGACGCAACGGAATAATCGCTATATAATATCATATGTTCGAACTCTTCTAGGTCATCTCTTCACTGCATCTGATAATCTACCCCTTTAAAACCCGGTCTAACCTGAGCATTTCAAACGTCAGATCAGTCTGGTGAACCAGAGTGAGAAACCCACTTAGTTTTATTAGCAGCATCCAACTTGATTTTAAAGTTAAAGAATCTTTTTTGAAAGAAAAAGATAATGGTAAGACCGATCCACACATAAACACAGATGGTTTTTACCTTACAATAAGCCAAAACATTGTGAAATCATATCCTATTCTGATAGTATAAAGAATCTTTTTTGAAAGAAAAAGATAATGGTAAGACTGATCCACACATAAACACAGATGGTTTTTAACTTACAATAAGCCAAAACATTGTGAAATCATATCCTATCTTGATAGTATAATAGTGTCTAAATCAAATAAATAACCATCTAGTAGAGCGCTTGCATCTCATGCTCTACATATATAATATAAAATAAAAAACTGGGCCTCTTATTGGAGATTGGATTCCGACTATGACAAGGTATGGAACCACCTTCCGATAGTGTATCTCTAGAGGGGAATACACTGGGTTCAAAAAGAACATCTTGCAACCCGGCCACACATGACCGACCACTCATTTCACTTGAGTGTATCGAATGTATATCCCCAACGGTTAGGAGCTAGCCACCATTTCCCGAAAGAGACAACATCGAAAGATTAAGGAGGAAATGAATTTTCTCTAGTTAGGTGGTAATACACCCTAATAGCAGCGACCCACTTAGCCATGTTGCCTGCCCCATTTCTTTCATTCTCGGTTGATGAGGCTTGAGGTTATAATCTTTTTAGAATATCTGACCACCATTCACTTTGAATGTTACATTGTCAGGTCCGCTAGATATCACTAATTGATGTCCACAAAAATACACTAGTCGTTAAACTAAGAGAAGGTGTCTTCTGTGCCACCATAGAAATATGTTTAAGGAAATCAACGTATGTAATTCCTTTGGAAATACTCTGTCAAACACTTGTCCATACAAATTGTCCTAGGACTGGACAAACTGAAGGCACCATCATACCACATCCTATGAATTACCATATGGATTGGTAGCGAGTAGTCCTTGCAATCCATAGATTTCGATCATGACAGAATCACTTTCAAAATATCTCTAGGGAACAGTTAGAGAAATCCAACAATAGTTCTTTCATTCATGAAGATTTACAGTCTTTAATTGCTCCATCTCGGTCAGCTTTAGGTAACTTCTTCGTTTACGTATTGGTTGGTTCGGAATGGTTTTAGAGTATAAGTTCGATCCTGGACTTTTTGTACCAACACGCGTTAGGTCAGATTTTGATAGTCGGTTATTTAACTATCAAAATAAACAAGCATAAAATAAAATAGATCCACTGGTTTATTATACAACGTCACTTGGCCATTAAAAATAATATATCAGTTTTTATTTATTAATTTTCTCAAATCATTTTATTTCTATATTTAGAAAAGTATCTTAGAATCATACCTAATTTCCCATTAACTTCCGTTTTGAATAATTTGTTATAACATTACTTATTATCTGTAATTTGGATACTGATTCAATTTATATTCGTAAAACAATTGTTACAAAATCTCCTTTCGTTTCGTTATATTAACCAAAATAATCATTACTTACCTTTTAGAATAAATCCGTTCTAAATCACATCTCCTTACTATGAAAATATCATTATATTTTTGTAAATCTCCTTTTATTTATTCCTTTACTATAGAAATATCATTTCATATAATCAAGCCCATTTTATTTTCTTTTATTTTGGAATTCGGTCATATATATATATATATATATATATATATATATATATATATATATATATATATATATATACACACACACACACACAAACACACACTCCCAAATTCTTCAAATAACGTAACATTATTATTCCTGAAAATAAATCAATTTTATCTCTGCACCATTACGACCATCCTCCGATTATCCTGAAGTCGTTCAAGTTGGGGTATTTTAATTACCTCTCAGTTCTTAATCAAAAATGTTCTTATCTTAAGACAAATATCAGAGGTAATATCAAAAATTGATATTCATTCCCAATACATAAAAAACATTTTAGTTATATCTTGATGAAACCTCTTCTCTTATTTCATATAGAAAATTGGTCGAATCTTTATAACCCAACTCACCTCACCACTTTAATTCAAATTTGGGTTTCCGTCTCATTTTCCATTTCAAACCTTTATCAGTCCTTAACCGTAAATCAGTAAGAAAATAATTTGCTAGATATCAATCTCAAAGGCTGAAACCAACATCAGATCAATACTCAGAAAATCATTTATCTAACAATTAGACTCTAATTCCGTAATTTCATGTCCTTTACTTTTTATCCCACTCATAAGCCATTTTAATAACTCGTTCCATTTATATATTCAATAAAAACTTGGGTTTTACAACTTCGTCTAAATTGGATTTTAACGAATCCAATTAAATAAGAATTCGAATTAAAACTTTGATTTAAACATAAATTATATTATTATAAAAATTAGATCGCTTAAATATTCATTAAACTATAAACACGGCTTTAACACTTTACAAACTTCCATTACTAAATTTTACATTCTCAAATTATCACTTTGATTATTATTAAATAGCTAATAATCACATTTCAACATTTATTAAAATAAAAATGGTTTAGTTCGCCATTAACTACTCCTATTAATAAACTAATTTAATAAAACAATCTCAATTAACACAGCCTCTAAACATGATTTGTTCGTTAATGAATTGCACTTTGCCTTTTCCATTTTAAATATAATTAATTCAAATAATTCCATGTACTTTGATTTTTGAATTAATAATAATCAATCCCAATACAATCTCACTTTAATTGTTTCTTAAAACAATAAATCTCGGTTAATAATCATCACGTTAATTCCCGCTCACTTGCTTATCGATCTTATTAATATAAGAATCATCTTTATAAAATCATTTAATAATCACTTATAAACTTAAATAAATAATAAATATTTAATTCCTTTTATAAACTTCCATTTAAAATAATAGATTTTTAAAATTGATCATCAGTTATAAAATAAATATTATAGCTTCATTTCTATCGATTTACCTAACGTGTGAGAACCCGTTTCTTCCCCGTTAAGGAAAGGGCGGATACTTTGAGAACAACACACAAATGAACGCAGACAGAAGGAATTTCGCTCGATCCGAATCAGTCGTTAAACCGATCTAGACCGTTCGAAACCCCTGATCGTTTGAGAACAGGACAAATCAGAACACAAACAGAAGAACATTTCATTGCTATTACAACAATTCCATCAGAATACAAGAATATACAGAGTATAAATGAATAAATTACATTCGATAAATATCAGAGATTACAATATATTACATAGCAGCGGAAAATAATACAAAGCACAACTGAAGGTGATATACGGATACAGAGCTTTCCGGATATCATTCCAGCTGTAAACCAAGATCCTGTGAATATAAATCTGCAAAACCAAAACTACTAGCTGCCCGTGCGGAAAATAGGGGCACCCAGAGTTTAGGTTAAAACAATAAACTCCAGGTCAGTCATGTGACTGGTGTGAGAACTAAAACAGTTATTAAAACTTTTTTTAAAAGAGAGTAATTCAAGGGACCACGCCGTATAACACGGAACGGGTTTTCTCCCAAGAATACCAGTGCATATAGATAAACAACGCAATGCTTTTTCGAAAAATGAAGCTATTATAAGACCCAGGTCCCATCACACAATGCAACGCAACCTGGAGGATAGGGTTTTCCCTTATAATAGCCAAACATGCTTGGTACGTTTAAAACAAATCATTTGATACTATAATAAGTGTATAGTGTCAAAACAATTTCAATCATAAATATAAATCATAGGCGGCATAGCTACCATCTACTATGTCGCCGTACTAGTTCTACAATTAAAACCGAATTACACGTATTGGAAATTGGATTCCGTCATGAGTTGAGGCAAGGGGCAAGCTCCTCTCCGCGTTCGAGACACTCTAGCAAATGCTCAGGACTACACACTCTGGGCAGCCACTTGGATCGGTTGGGCCGGTCCTCACTTATGTTAGAGGATTATTTATTCCTGAGCACACGTTTACCGGTCCTTACAGACTTATAATCGAGGCGCCTCATTCCAACAACCACAAAGGTGAAAAGTATATAAATGTCAGGGCTGGTAAGTCACTGACACCACCAAAGCTAGAAAGAAACGTCGTGTTCTCCCAACGGTCCGTATCCCGTTTTTAACTCATATCGAGGTGTGAGGCTCGCGAATTCACGTTATACACAAAGCTGCCACGTAGGCCGTGCTTTGATCATCAACCACAAGACTTTGCTTTTCAACAGAAGCCTTGATCATTGCATCTTAGCGTGCCACACAGGCAATTCATGCCATGCGATTGATATCTATCGATATATAACCTCTAAGCTCGTATGTCTCAGAGAAGGGCGTTAAGCAAGAGAATAAATTCTCCGCCGCCAAACAGATATATATTTAACAGAAATCAATCAACATAGAATAAAATCCAATGTCAGACACACAATCCATTTACAAGTTCGTTCTGGGTCTGAACGAAACCGGAGGCACTTTCCTCGCATATTCATCGATCTCCAAGTACGTCTGGACGACCACCAACTATTTCCATCCTCTTGGGTGTACAGCCCAATCAGGATCGTCAGTAATTATCCCTACGATGTGAAGACTTCCGGTCTTCTACCACCGTCTTCATCTTTGACTTATCGTCGAATTGGTTATTCAGAATGGGTATAAACCCGGCCTTTCCGAACAACCCGCGTATATTAAAAACAAATGTTAAACAAACACAACATACGCCTCATTCCAATTCATATTCTCAGGGAAAGGTTCCCATTAATTTTCTCAAAGATAAATTCTTTAAATTTATTCTTTAATCTTCCTTTGGATGTCATTTCAAACCAGATTATGGTTTTCTAAACTAGTCGAGATTAGCGAACCACACCGAAGTAATTATTTATTTTATTTCCCAATCCCAACCTATTCATCCCATGAAGCAAAACTGGCAATACTCCATATCTAACACCACGGTGTTATCGGTAAAATTAATTACCATTTCACATTCACATCTAATTAAAGATTTAACTATCGCATTGGAGCAAAACTGGTGATACTCCATTCTCGCTCATTTCTAAATTTGATAATTTAAATTATCAATTCACATTTCAATTTAATTGAAGATTCATTAAAACTCCTTTTACTGGGTTAAAGAACTAGGTGTTATTTAAAACACAGTTCACGACAAACCCAAATCACATCCTATTTATTATCAGGTTAAAGAACTAGTGTTATTTAAAACACCGTTCACGATAAACCCATTTCAAATCCAATCAAATATATTAGAAATTTCGATTATTTAAAACCCTTTTTAAATCTAATTTATTTATTTAAAAATAATTGGGTTTTAAATTTAGTTCAAAACTAGTTCATTTCGATAAAAATCCATTTTTATCTTTTCAAATATGGAGTTTTTCACCCCAATTTTTCTCAAATCATTTCTTATGATTTTACACAAATTATTACTATTTTTAATAATTTTATCAAGGCCCGTACAGTCGATTTCCATCAACGACCATCGAACTGCACTTACAGCGACCTTTTTCGAATTTGATTTGGACGTATCTCCAAATCCAACCGTTAGATTTCAAATTTCTAATATTCGTTAGAAAGATCTTTTCGACACGAACCCAACGGTTCCAGTTTTAGGAGAATCTGACGGTCGGATCTCCCATAATATTCGTTCGAAATAAATGGTCGATATTCACGAACTGCCGCGGCGCGGCGCGTTCTATTCAGGCCATTATATTATATATATAATATATATAATATATATTTCGTCGATTTTTATTTAAAACGAATTTTATAAATAGTTTTGAATTCGTTTCAAAAACAATTTCAACTTCCATTTTAATTCAAATCAAAATTGAATTCTTCCTCAATAATTCGTTTTAAAATTCATTTCTATTCAATTCAAATTTCAATTTAATTTGAATTCCTTTCAATTCGTTTTCAATTCGAATTCGTTTTCTATTCGATTCAATTCAAATTGGTTTTCTATTCGATTCAATTCAAATTGGTTTTCTATTCGATTCAATTCAAATTGGTCTTCTATTCAATTCATTTCGAAATCGTTTTTTATTCAATTCATTTCGAAATCGTTTTCAACATTCGTTTTTAAATGAATAAAATTAATATAAATATTGTTCACGCCAAAATGGCGTCAATCTAATCAACACGGCTTCATATATTTCTATTTTCAAATATTCTATTTCAAATATTTCTTATTATCAAAATACTTCGTTCAACACATGACTAATCTCAACGGATGAGTACTGTCAACACACGAACCTTTATTTTATATTGATAAAGATGTAAATTTTATTATTAAAATATTTCGTTCAACACATGACTAATCTCAACGGATGAGTACTGTCAACACATGAACCTTTATTTTATATTGATAAAGATGTAAATTTTATTATTAAAATATTTCGTTCAACACATGACTAATCTCAACGGATGAGTACTGTCAACACATGAACCTTTATTTTATATTGATAAAGATGTAAATTTTATTATTAAAATATTTCGTTCAACACATGACTAATCTCAACGGATGAGTACTGTCAACACATGAACCTTTATTTTATATTGATAAAGATGTAAATTTTATTATTAAAATATTTCGTTCAACACATGACTAATCTCAACGGATGAGTACTGTCAACACATGAACCTTTATTTTATATTGATAAAGATGTAAATTTTATTATTAAAATATTTCGTTCAACACATGACTAATCTCAACGGATGAGTACTGTCAACACATGAACCTTTATTTTATATTGATAAAGATGTAAATTTTATTATTAAAATATTTCGTTCAACACATGACTAATCTCAACGGATGAGTACTGTCAACACATGAACCTTTATTTTATATTGATAAAGATGTAAATTTTATTATTAAAATATTTCGTTCAACACATGACTAATCTCAACGGATGAGTACTGTCAACACATGAACCTTTACTTTATATTATTCTTTATTTTCTAAATTGGAATGAGGCCCAGTCAATCACCATATAAAGTTAATTATATGGATTCCATACAACACATGTATATAATAGCATTGAAGAATAATCAACCATCAACCAAAGTGCACCATACTGTATAAGCATCAAATATAGATATCTAACGCTTATAACAGCCTGTCAATCAATCGATCGACACATTTAATCAATCAGGATGAGTGAACTTCAAATTTCATCCCAACACCCGTGTGGGGTTTCAAACAATCAAACGTAGATTTTAGTTGTGCAGTTGGGCGATGTGTAAAATTTATCGACCCAATCAATATCAGTCAAATCAGTGTATATAAACAAATCGGCCGATTTGTTTATAGATATTTATTTATTTACTTTCACATTAAAAATTATATTTTTAACGACCAAAATATTTTATTCAAACTATGAATATTCTATTCGGTTCATTTATTCAATAAAATGATATTTTTATTTCTCTAACATATTTTAGAAAATTTCGGCGGCATAACGGCACGATACTAGAAACGGGACGAGGTCTAGCCTTATCCCCGGTCTAGTGAAGGCCCACGCCATTCACACATCAATCACATTTACCAAACAACCAAATTCATATCAAATCATTTAACTAATTTATGCAACCAAACAAGTCCATGGTCTGTGGGCGATTGTGTCGGGTGCTACTAAGCACCGTCTACATCCTAGTATATATATATATAACTAGAAAATGAAATTGAAAGGTGAGAAATTCTCACCGATAGCTATCCAATCATCTTGACTCTTCATTTATAGAAGTCTTCATCGTTCTCGCCTTTTTATCACCTTCGTTGCCCGTATCCACTACATATATAAAAATCGAATTTTTACTTTGTTATTCAATATATAAAAATCGAATTTTTACTTCGCTATTCAATATATAAAAATCGAATTTTTACTTCGCTATTCAATATATAAAAATCGAATTTTTACTTCGATGTCATATAGATAAAAATTCCATTTCAAAAATAGAGATTTTGCCTTTATAAAAATAAAGATCTCGCCTTTATAAAAATAAAGATTTCGCCTTTATAGAAATAAAGATTTCGCCTTTATAGAAATAAAGATTTCGCCTTTATAAAAATAAAGATAAAAAAATCACATCTTTATTTTTCTACACATATAAAGATGGTATTTTCAATATCCCTATCATGTAAAAATTATATTTTTACTTCTTTACATAACCAAAAATCATATTTTTACCTCTTCTATATAGTAAAGATTATATTTTTAATACTTTAAAAATATAAAAATCATATTTTTATTACTTCAAAAATATAAAAATCATATTTTTACATCGTCTATATAGTAAAGACTATATTTTTAATACTTTAAAAAAAAGTCATATTTTTATTACTTTAAAAATATAAAAATCATATTTTCCTCCAACAAAAATCCTATCTTTACAGTTTTAAAAAATCAAATCTATATGAAGTAAAAATCAAATTTATACGAATTAAACCTCTTAGCGTCCTATAAGTAAGAAAAATCAGAATTTTATGAAATAAATTAAAATAGAACGGATTTTAAAAACATTGAATTAGCGAAAACATGTAAATAACACTTACAGTCGAACTGCAAGAGGGGGGGGGGGAGGGGCTGCTCGCGCGGAAATCGAGGAGGAGAGGGGTGAAGCTGTTCGTCGTCGCAGGTGGTGGAACAAGGGGGCATCGGCTTAGGCTTTCTCGATTTGGGGGGTGAGGGGTAAGTGAGGACGTCGGCTGCTGGGGAAGAGGGGGTTTCGCGAGGCGCTGGAGGGAGGTGGAGGCCTGGGCGAGGGGCGGAGGTGGGTGGTGACGCGGCTGAGGCTGCGGTGGACGGAGGAGGGGAAGGGCGATGTGGATTTGGAAGAGAAAGGGGATCGGGTCTTTTGTGTTCTGAACGAGAAAATTGAAAAGAAGAGGGAGGGGGTTAAGGGGAAAAAGGGGGTTGTATTTAATTATTATTATTATTATTTTATTTTGCAAAAAGTTGACTTTCACATACGACCTCGAAACGAGGCCCACCGCCTGTCGTCTATAGCGTTTTACCCCCATTCCGAACACAATGGGATATGTATCGTAGGCTGATTCGGCTGTTACAATCAGTTTCCGTTAAATTTACATTTAAATCACTATATTGAATTTTAAACGTACATTTCAAATTACCGGGGGCACATACTAACTCTAAAAATTCTCGAAAAATATTTTCTAGCTTCGTATTGATGATACGGTCCTAACAAAACTAGTTTCGTCGAATTCTGAGACCGTTTGAAAAAAATGCCATTTTCCAGTCGATTAAAATCAACCAAAACTGGTCAAACACGTTTTCCTTTGCCACGCTCACATATTGATTCAGGAAATTATAAAATTTGGAATCTAACAATAATTTGACACTGCGGATCCAACAAAAGTGGTTTCGTCGAAATCCGAGGTCATTTGCAAAATTTCCATTTTTAAGGGGCTGAATTCCATAGCGACTATTCAGAATTTTCAACTGGACATATCTTTTGATTCCCGCTATGAAATTTTGATTTCCCGGATTCGTTGGAAAGATATCATCAATTAGATCCTAATGTTTTTGGTTTCACTAAAATCCGGATTGTTTTGCAATCGGTATGTTCAATTGAAGTTTGAAATCGAATTATCGAACTACCGCGCCATTTTCAACTCTATTATAATTATATATACTTATTTATATTCTAACGACGGCATATATAATATATACGTTCAAATTATGTTCAAAATAAATTTCTCGTCGATTTTTATTTAAAATAATCCATTTTAAATATTCAAAATTCGCTAAAATTGCCAAAAATAAATTTTTTAGACTGGTTCAGAATTTCCGGGTTATTACATAACGACAAATTAGTCTTTATAAAATAATGTATATTTTGGACATCTGCTATTAATTATTCAACCATTACTACCTACTGGTTAATACCAAACAACATTGAATTTGGATTGAACAATCTGTACCGAATCAATAATCCAATCATATTGGTTAAACGGTTCATATAATGATCATATGAAAATAAACAATAAATTTGAGGAATCTATTTGGATTCCTCCAACCTGTTTTTTTTTCATGCATCCATGTAGGTTACCTCAAATAAAAAAATCAATTCAATATGATAATAAACATGAATTATAACTTCAACTGATAGCGGTCAATTAATAATAACAATTAAAGCATCCAATTAAATTTATTATCTTTATATTATTACAAATGTAACCAATAAGGTAAGGTACGCCGTATGGAAACAATCGTTAGAAATAACGATTTGTTTTCATTTAAATTAAACAGACGTTTAATTTAAATTATGTATATAATTTTTTTAACTAATATCCAAACAAGCATCCCATCAACCAACAACTAGCAAACATAGCATACAAACATTAAACCAGACTTATAATAACTATAAGTGGCAGAACTAGTGAGTTCACCTTACCTTGGTATTATTTTGTCGGTTAAAAGCTTGTTTTCTATTAAATTAAACATCCATTTAATTTAGTTAAAATTTTATGTTGCTCGTAGTGCTGACCAAACCAGCTCCATCTCATTGTGTTTGACGATACAGTTCCAACGTATCCGATTGTGCTTGATTCTGATCATATTTGGTCGAGATATTATCCTTACAAAATTATAAAACAATAAATATTTAAACTTTATATTGAAATTTTATACCAACCTTACCCTTCCTTTAAAAACAATCGGTCCAATGCTTCCCCTTTAGTACCCATGAACCTACCGGGCAACAATCATGTTTCTTCCCCATTGTCTTTTTGAACCCTCCTCCCCATATAGAACTCTACAATGAGTTTTATGCCCTCTTTTTTAAAAAAAAACCGCCCAAGCCCACGTCCTAAACCCAAGCCCAACACGTCTTTATGTTCTTCTTCCCAATTTTGAACGCAAGCTTCTATTTTCAGTTATCTCCCCTGTTGTAATTTTCCCCATACAGTTTTTTTTCTTTTATGTTAAAATATGGTTTCGCTCTTCCCCATATTCTGATATTCCTCTGAAGCTTTCTTGTTACTCCTATCTTGTTCGCTCCTTGTCAATGCACAACAGCCCTTTCTCTCCCTGCTGTTTTGTTTTTGGTCGAATATCTTCACCATCCTGCTTCTTTCAATCGCCCATGCACTGTTTCCTCCTACCATCGCCACACAGCAACTATTCACATGCTCTGACCAGTGCTTGGTCTCTAACCACCAGTTCTCGCACTATACCCAACAAAACAACGCCCATTCACCCCTTTTTCCGACCATTACCGGAAAACGCAACCTACCAGACCTGGCTCACACCTCAAGCTAACCCTCCTCTCCGATTGGTTTGTTGGCGACATGGCCTATAACTCTACGGTTGTGAAAATATTGATTTTTTCATGCATTGATGATTTTGGTTTTCATCATATAGAAGAAGAAGGAATGAATAACACGTATATGTATAGATGATGAGTATAAGATAAGATCAATGTCTTTTCCGTAGTATAGGTTTCGGCAATGTCTTTTTTTCCTTTTCTAGCACTGCGATTCATTGAATTTGATTAAACCTTTCCCTGTTGTGTACAATCGAAGTCTGTGTGTACATATAGTCCTAGTTTTAGCATAGCTGTTGATTTGAACATACATGCTGAACATTTCCTTAGGGATGAAGCTTTTTAATATATATATATATATATATATATATATGTGTGTGTGTGTGTGTGTGTGTGTGTGTGTGTGTTATTATGTAGGAAATAGATAGGTTAATGTAGCTATATGTGCCTGTAGGTGTTTTTAGGAAACTTGGGTTAGGTCTGCGTGGTAGATGGGTAGGTTTCAGTATGTTTTCATTTATTATTTTATTTTGCTTTGGTACGTTGGTTTATATGGTTGCTTAATTATAATCTACCGCTTTTTATGCTAGCGTTAAATATACGCACTGTAATACCCAATCTTCAAACACAACGAAAATCGACACACCACTATGTCTCGGCGTTCCAAATCCAGTGAAATTAGTTTTGTTGGAAACCGACTCCATTTGCACAATGATGTTATTTTAATTTCAATATATTTATTGGTTCACCTTCAAATCGCACACACAGATAATACAACTCCGATTGGATCCAAACTGGAAATCTACCAATAACTAGCTATTAATATTTCAATAAAATTTGTTTCGTCGAAAACGGAGGCTGTTCGAAATATAACTATTTCTAACGCTTATATAATATCAATATAATATAAATAAATCCCGAAATAATTATATTTAATAATAATAAATTATCATTGTCGTACATATCCAAATAAAATAATATATTACTTCAAATCTAAACCAATATGAAATTATAACTCAACAATAATGTTCTCAAATTAAACGATATTCAAATCATATAAAATTTCCTTTTATATTTATTAAATAAACATTATCGTTTATTAACGAATTCATAACGACTATTTGAAAATTTGATTTAGGCATTACTTACAATATGTAAGATAAAATCTCAATCTTTTCTCTTTCATTAGAAAAATTACAATCATGTATATTCAAACATTTCTTGTTTCATAGAATTCCGACTTAAAATGGATTCTGTAGATTCAATTAAAGTTCAAAACTCAATATTACGTACTACCGCGACGTTACGAGTTCGTTTTTTTATTAAATATAAATATAAATGTTTAATCGTCATTTAATAATGAGTTTTATATTAAAAATCCATTAATATTTGTAATACAATATTTCAAACCAATTTAAATATTCGAATTCAAATAGCTGAAAAATCCAAGTCGTTACAAACATAACTAATTTCAAGTCAATTTCTAGTTTCCTTGACTCCATTCTTACTTTCTTATCAAATCATTGCTTGCGCAACTCCCGGGTTCGGTTTATGAATCCACTTCTTTTGTGGAAAATATTGATTATAACGATAGCATGATAATCCCTGTTTCCAAAATATTTAACTTTAAAAATATAGCTTTGATTTATTACTTTGAATAAATAATAATTAATTAATTAAATTAATAAATAACCTTTATTTAAAAATGGAATGTAAAATCACTTTCCTAAATTCAACGCCCGACTCTACTTCGAATAATTCCTATTTGATTAACATTCTGATCTTCGGAATAATTTACTATTTCAGGTCAACTCAATTTCTAAATTCATTTTCGAATTTATCATTTTCAAAACATCAGCAATTCCCTTTATAACCATTCCAATTTGCAAAATGTTTTCTTTTAAATCATTATTCATTTTAAATGTGAATATCATTCCTTTATAGAAATCTGGACTAATTTTATTAAATCAAATCTTGATTTAGATAATAATTACCGTTACAGTTTAAAAATTCCATTTATTTTGTTATTTTATAAATTCATACTTCATTTTTCATTTCATAAACTCATTTTTTCGATTATACTTAATCTCAATTACATATTTGATAATAAATCCAAATATTAATTATCTTCTCAAATTCTGAATTTCATTATATATAAATTATAAAAATAAATTATTTTATAATATTCGACACAGTCGGATTCTAACTATAAATCCTTATAAATTTATTTCAATCCTATTTACATTTCGAACATCGAAATAATTTCATCATTTTTTTAAATTATTCAAAATTAATTATTTTATCTCATTTATAAAAATCATCCATAAGTCGAACTACTTGTTTTAATATAATTAAAAACAAGTTATTATATTCTAGTTTATTCGAAATTCAACTTCTATTTTAAAATACTTTTTTTCCTTTCTTAAATCTCGAATTCTTTTCCAATAAAATTTATGTTATATAAATACCGATTATTTCAGGGTCATTTTTATTCAGACATCCCAAATACACGATAATCGACCATAAATTATTTATCACATCATATAATGCCATATATGAAAAACAAGAATATAAGTGTTGAGGAATCCAGTTGGATTCCTAAAACCTATTTCGCTGCATCCACGGATGTAAATCAATATAAATAAATCCCAATTTCATATCAACATCAAATATAATAATAAACAGAATCGGCATTCAATCAACTATTGATATATATATATATATATATATAACTGTAAATAATATTTTAACAATTAATTAGCAAATCAACCAAACAACCATCACACAAACATTCAATCATTATTTATCAATATTAAATAACATTTATAAAATTATAAAACTGGACAGAGTTAGTGAGTTTACTCACCTTGGTCGTTAATCGTTAAAAATCGATTTACATCGGTCGATTTAATCCGACGTTTTAATTTTCAATAAGTTTAAACGAGCTTCGAATTGCTCTAAACTGGATCCATTATGTAGCCTATTACCATACGATCCTAACGAGTCCTATTTTGTTGAATTTCGATAACGTGCGAGTAACTTATGACAACTACAAGCTAATACATAATTTGAAATTAAAACTAACTTAGTCTTATTAATTTAAGTGGGCCTTACCTTAATTTGACCGACCCATGCAAAACACATCTTTGTACCCGCTTGATACAGTAGTAGTCTTCCCTGATTTAAACAACCGATCCCATGTTTCTCCTTCAACATATTGTTGCGTTATCACATAATTTTTTCAAACCATGCATGTGCCTAAATTTTTTCATTACTTGCCCCATTAATTTTTTCCGCTCGCGTCCCTGCCAAATACTCCATTCCCTCTGACCATTACCCCACTCAAACAACTTCCTATTCCCTTTTTGTAACGACCTGAAATTAAAGTCAATTTTAAAATAAGAATTTAAATAAGATTGAATGAATTTTTTTAAATGTATATACGGTTTTAATTTGAAAATATACTATTTGAATTTCGATTTAATTAAATATCGGATTAAAAAAAAATTCATCTTTGAAAATATTTGTCGATATTGAAATATGATGTAGTAAGTAGCTAAGTATTTTAATTTGTGACATTTAAATTAAGTACTTAAGTGAAGATTACGTTAAACTAAAACAATTCCTAAGTCAACTCTTAGTGGCTTCTCGTAGAATCCTAGTCATATTTTAGTGGCTTCTCTTGGAAGCCAATTCTTATTGGCTTAGAAGCCTAGTCATATCTTAGTTGCTTCTCTTGGAAGCCAAAAGCGGCTTCTCAAGGAAGCCAACCTTTAGTGGCTTCTTGAGGAAGCCAATGCTTAATGGGCCATGGCTTCACAAGGAAGCCAAAGGTGGCTTCTCAAGAAAGCCAATTTTAGTGGCTTCCCAAGGAAACCAAAGGTGGCTTCTCAAGGAAGCTAATCTTTAATGGCTTCTTGAGGTAGCCAAATGCTTAATAGCTTTCCTTGGAAGCCAAAGGTGGCTTCTCAAAGAAGCCAATCCTTAGTGACTTCTCGAGGAAGCTAATCCTTAATAGCTTCCCTTGGAAGCCAAAGGTGGCTTCTCAAGGAAGCCAATCCTTAGTGGCTTCTTGAGGAAGCCAAATCTTAATAGCTTCCCTTGGAAGCCAAAGGTGACTTCTAAAGGAAGCCTATCTTTAGTGACTTCTTGAGGAAGACAATCTTTACTATCTTCTCTTGGAAGAAAAAATTGGCATCTCAAGGAAGCCAATCCTTAGTGGCTTCTCTTGAAAGACAAAGGTTTCTTCTCAAGGAAGCTAATCCTTAATAGCTTCTCCTGGAAGCCATTCGTAGTAGCTTCTAAAAGAAGCTTCATATCACTATATATACGGAGTTCATTTGCAAATCTTACTGTCCATTTTCCAACTACCAAAAAGCTTCTACAAAAACCACTAATGGCTTCTTAGTCCACCTCCATTTTGAACTCTCCATAAGCGCAAACCCTGTTTCATTTGCTCCAAAAACTCGAATCTAACCCCGTTTTGTTCGTCTATGAGTTCCCAAACCCCGAAGCATCGTTAGTTTTCTGAATTTGATTTCAAAGTTCTCCATGGATGCCAAGAGGTTGCGAATTTTTTTTGGAATTATTAGTGCATCATCCGCTTAAATTTTGATGGAGTGGAACCTTAGGCGAGAACTTTTTAACGATTATAAGGGCTAGTTAACTATTGATGATAGTTGTGAACTTGATTATGTTATATATTGTTGTTTGATTGATGCTAGGGGTTGATAATATGATTTAATGATGTTTGGTATGGGTTAATGACAAGTAGTATGAAAAAAAATTGATTTTTAGTGAAGTTTATGTAAGTATGTGGGAACTCTGCACGTAATTCTAGTTAACTACTTCGGTTAATTAGCTAATGAACATATTAGTGGTGAATTGTTATGTGATTTACACATTGGTGCCATATGGTGGGGTTTGCATGTTAAACTAAGTTTATGATTTGGGTTAATAGTGATTAGAATGAAAAGATTCGATCTTTAAGTAAAATATATGAATCCACCGAAGTATGTGAGAAACCAAAAGTAAAAAGGGTTAGTTTTAATTAACTGTTTAGTAGTTGATTAGTCTGGATTGTATAATGGTTATTGATTAGTCACACAAGTTTATTATGACATTAAATTGTGATTAGTATGATAAAAATTTCATTTTTGCTTGATATAAGTGTGATAGCTTGGATATGTGACACTTAAACACAAACAAGTGTTCACTTAAACTGTTTAAACCTTCAAAGGTATTGAGGAAGTAATTCACAAATTACTAGTTATTGAATGAAATGTGAGAACTCCACACTTAATTAAGGGCAAGTTAATTATTGGCTAACGTTTGTGAATTTATTGAACTATATATTAACCTTGGGTTGATAATAAATTTATTGTAGTGTGTAATGATGTTTAGTATGATAAAAAATGTGATTTTTATGTGATATACTTATAGTTACTTTGGTTTATGAGACTTAAAATCAATGATTTGGACATTGACTCGAATATTAAATGATTATTGATTGGGAAAATTAACAAGAAAATTGTTATTGGGTTTGGGTATGAACACCATTGCGTATTGACTGATATGATTGTGTTGAACACATATGATAGTTGATGATTTATACTGTGGTTAATCTTTCGATTTACAAATTCATATAAGCGTTAATGGTTTAAGGCTTATATGGTATATACCACGATATATGGTAATTGAATGATAAAAGTTAGTGATAACTATTATTAGATGTTAATGATGCGTGAAATACATATAAACTGAATAATATGGTAATTGGTTGAATCTCATTCCAATTCGGAACTAATTTGAATATTTTATTAATAAAATATTCAGTGAAAATTAAAAATTTGAATTTGACGTCCGATTTTGGATGGACACAAAGTTTATATAATTACGATGAATATTTGCAACAGAAATAAATTAATCTGAATTTATTTCCATATAGTTATGACTTGTTCAAGTTTTAGTTTTTAAATGAATATTGGATTTAAAATGGAAATAATCTTCGAATATTTCAATATTAGATTCTGCAATTGTGCGGTTACTGTTTTGAGGAATTTGGAAGATATAGAGATATCGTTATTCTTTATACGGTATCTGCCGGTTTCAGAATTTGATATCGAATATAAGTCGATACAATTTCTATTTAAAACCTTATACTTGATATCAAAAATTAGATTTTGAGTTTGCCGTGAATAGTGTCATCAATAGCAATGTTCTTAAACCCAGTTGAAAAGGAAGTTTATGGAATAAATCTTCCAATTATGATTTAATGAAATTTTCCAAAGTAAAATTTTCCAATCTAAATTGCAATTGAATGGAATTCGATTTAGTAATAATCGAGATGAGCTTCTGTAAAGGAGGACCATTATTATTTGTGAATTTTGAAAGGCTTTGCCATTATTTCATTTATAGTATTAGTCTGATATGGAAATTCATATTGATCTGATTTCCGTTAAGATTCCATTTTTATGGAAGATGATTATGGGTTTATCGTGAGTGATGTTATAAACGAGAACATTCGTTCTTTAACCTAGTTAAAGACGGGATTAATTTTTAAAAGTTGAATAATAATTAAGAAATGATTTTATAGATTGAAACTAAGTAGAATTTTAATGAATCTTTAATTAGATTGAAATGTGAATGTGGTAATTAAATTTATTAAATTTGAGAGATGCTCGAGATGGAGTACCACCAATTTTACTCTATGCGATAGTTAAATCTTTAATTAGATTTGAACATGAAATAGTAATTAAAATTAACGATAACACAATGGCTGTTAGATATGGAGTACTACCAGTTTTTCTCCATGGAATGAATAGGTTGGGATTAGGATAATAAAATGAATGATTACTTCGGTAAGGCTCGTTAATCCGAACTAGTTTGATAAACCTTAATTTGGTTTAAATTGTGAAAATATATTATAAATCTTTTGAAATGATTTACAAGAATATTTGAATAAATGAATATTCTAGACTGAAATGAAGCATATGATGTGTTATTATAGCACTTGATTATAAGATACGAAGTTATTCGGAAAGACCGGATTTAACCCACTCTAAATAACTGATACGACGATTAAAAGTCGAAGATTTGAAGTTGATTGTTGAAGAACGGAGATCTTCACATTGTTTGGATGATTACTGATGTCTTGACTAAGCTGAACACCCAAGACAACGTAATACGTGGTGATCTTCTAGACGTACTTGGAGATCGACCGGATATGCGAGAGCCTCTCTCCTGTATTGGACATATGAGACGAGGAATAAGGTGCCTCTGGTTTCGTACAGACCCAGAACAGACTTGCAAATGGATCGTGTGTCTGACATTGTACTACGTGCTGTATTTGTTGATCTCTGCAAAATATATATCTGTTTGGTGGTAGAGAATTTATTCTCTTACTTAACACCCTTCTCTGAGACGAACAAGCTTAGAGGTTATGTATTGTTATAAATCAATGGTATGTATGGATTGTCAATGTGGTATGCTAAGTTGCTAATTGATCAAAGCTTTTATTGAAAAGCAGAACTTTGTGAATGATGATCAAAGCATGGCTGATATAGCACAACTTTGTGGATGACGGTCAAATGCGATCAGAAAACGTTATGTTTAGGTTATTGTCTAACCATCAGAAATAGGTGGACGGCTCTGCTGCTTCAAGGGATACATGTTGTTTCCCCTAGAACATTTTGCTAGAGATGTTCCAAGTTCAGATAAGGAAGATACTTTGCCTTGGTCATTGATGGAAATCCAACATCCAATACGAACGTTGCGTTTTCAGTTGGTAAAACTATATGGTGCCATAATAGGATGGGGTACTACGCTGTCTATGATTGATACATTTATTTTCAAAATTGATTTCCACAATATTCACTAGTAATAGTAAAAGAGAAATTTCACGTATCTATCATGTTTGGCTACTATAAGGTAAATCTCTATCCTTCGGTTTGTGCTTGCATTATGTGATGGGACCTGAGTCTTGTAATAGCTTCATTTTTCAAAAAGCATTGCGAGTTTTTATGGTTGGTATTCATGTGAAGGAAACCCGTTTCGTGTTATACGGCGTGGTCCCATGATATACCAAACTTTAAAATAAAGTTAATAACTGTTTTGATTCTCATACCAGTCCCATGACTAACTCGTAGTTTGTTTTTCCCTTGCAAACTCGGGTGCCCATATTTTCTACATAGACAGCTAGGTAGTTTGTTTTGCATATGTGACTTGGAGTTTTCTTAGAGCAGGATTCTAGATTGAAGCGTAAAGTTGTTTCCAGAACAGTTGAGAGTCTTCCGCTGATGTAACTTTGAATTTCCGCTATGCGTTGTAATTATTATATTTTGATATATATTCTTGTACTCTGATGTAACTTTTTATGGTGTTAATGAAAGTCTTTTGAATTTGTTCTGATGTTGTGTTGTATGCCAAAAGTTAAAGTATGGGGATTTCCAGCTTTCGGATCGGGCCATGCATCTGATCCAGAGGGCGGGGATTTTTGGGTCGTTACAAATGGTATCAGAGCTTTGGTTAATTCAAAATCTTTGGGGTACAACTCATTAGAATAAAAAGAAAAGACTCATCAAAGGTAAAATTAGTAACATCCTATAAAAGAATACTCATTAGAGATAGGATCAATAGTATACTAAAATGAGTGACTCATTCGAGATAGGGTTAGTAATGCCCTATAATGAGTTAAGAGTATTACGTCTTCCTTGCTTTTCGAGGACAAAAGCTTTTAAGTGGGGGAGGATGTAACGAATTGAAACTGAAGTGACCCAAACTTCCCCGGTCTCCGAAGAGAAGAGAAAGAACGAATTATCGTGAGGACAAGACGAATCAGAACATAAATAGAAGAACATTTATTGTTAATTACAACAATTACATCAGAATACAAGAATATATAGAGTATGAATAAATATAACACAGAAAATATCAGAGATTGCAATACATTACATAGCAGCGGAAAAATAATACAAGACGCAACTGAAAGAGATATACGGATATAGAGCTTTCCGGATATCGTTCCAGCTGTAAACCAGGTTCCTTTGAATATAAATCTGCAAAACCAAAACTACTAGCTGCCCGTGTCAAAATAGGGGCACCCAGAGTTTAGGTTAAAACAATAAACTCCAGGTCAGTCATGTGACTGGTGTGAGAACTAAAACAGTTATTAATCTTTATTTTAGAGTTAGGTAAATTGTAGGAGCCTGTAACTTCCCCAGTAAGGAAAGCCCGGATTACCTTGAGAACATTACGAAATAGAACGCAAACAGAAGAAAATTTCATTGTTAATTACAACAATTCCATCAGAATACAAGAATATACAGAGTGTGAAAAAATAAAATAAATTCGATAAATATCTAAGGTTACAATAAATTAAATAGCAGCGGAAAAACAATATAAAACACAACTGAAAGAAATACGCGGATAAAGAGCTTTCCGGGTATCGTTCCAGCTGTAAATCAGGATCCTGTGAATATAAATCTGCAAAACCAAAACTACTAGCTGTCCGTGTCGAAAATAGGGGCACCAAGAGTTTAGGTTAAAACAGCAAACTCCAGGCCAGTTATGTGACTGGTGTGAGAACTAAAACAATTATTTAAAACTTTATATTAAAAGAGAGTAATTCAAGGGACCACGCCATATAGCACGGAACGGGTTTCCTCCCAAGAATACTAGTGCATCTAACAAAACAGCGCAATGCTTTTCGAAAAAATGAAGCTATTATAAGACCTAGGTCCCATCATACAATGCAACGCAAGCCGGAGGATAGGGTTTTTACCTTATAACAGCCAAACATGCTTGGTACGTTTAAAACAAATCATTTGATACTATTATAAGTGTATAGTGTCAAAACAATTTCAATCATAAATATCAATCCTAGGCTGCATGAATGACCCATACCGCTATGTCGCCATACAAGGTTCTACAATTAAAACCGAAATATCTCATATTGGAAATTGGATTTCCGTCATGAGTCGAGGCAAGGGGCAAGCTCCACTCCGCTTCTAGACACTCTAGCAAATGCCTCGGGACTACACACTCTGGGTAACCCTGAAATCGGCTGGGCCGGTCCTCCCTTACGTTTGAGGATTAGTTATTCCTAAACACACGTTTCCCGGTCCTTACAGACCTAAAACCGAGGCGCCTCTCAATCCAACAACCACAAAGGTGAAAATAATATAAATGTCAGCCAATTTAAGCACTGACACCACCGTAGCTAGAAAGAAACGTCGTGTCCACCCAGCGGTCACTATCCCGTTTTTGACCATACCGAGGTGTGAGGCTCGCGAATTCACGTTATACACAAAGCTACGCCACATAGGCCGTGCTTTGATCATCAACCACAAGACCTTTCTTTTCAACAGAGGCCTTGATCATCTGCCACTTAGGCATGCTACACAGGCAATTCACTCCATGCGACTGATGTCCATCGATATACAACCTCTGAGCTCGTACGTCTCAGAGAAGGGCGTTAAGCAAGAGAATAAATTCTCTGCCGCTAAAAAGATGTATATTTAATAGAGATCAATCAACATCAAATAAAATCCAATGTCAGACACACAGTCCATTTACAAGTTTGTTCTGGGTCTGAACGAAACCGGAGGCACTTTCCTTACATATCCATCGATCTCCAAGTACGTCTGGACGATCACCAACTGATTCCCTCATCTTGGGTGCACACCCCAATCAAGATCATCAGTAATCACCCATACGATGTGAAGACTTCCGGTCTTCAACCACCGTCTTCCTTTTCGACATATCGTCCAATCGGTTATTCATAATGGGTATAAACCCGGCCTTTCCGAATAACCCGCGTATATAATAAACAAATGTTACACAAACACAACATACGCCTCATTCCAATTCAGCGGTCACTAACCGTAAATTAGCAAGAGAACAATTGCCCAAATATTAACCCTAAAGGCCGAAACCAACATCAGATCAATTCCCAGGAAACCATTCTTCTTAGCTAACCTACAGTTAGTTTCTAAATTTCACATTATTAGGGAAAGGTTCCCATTAATTTTATCAAAGATAAATTCTTCAAAATTTATTCTTTAATCTTCCTTTGGATGTCATTTCAAACCAAATTATGGTTTTCCAAACTAGTCGGGATTAGCGAACCATACCGAAGTAATTATTTATTTTATTTCCCAATCCCAACCTATTCATCCCATGAAGCAAAATTGGTAATACTCCATATCTAAACCACGGTGTTATCAGTAAATTAATTACCGTTTCATGTTCAAATCTAATTAAAGATTTAACTATCGCTTTGGAGCAAAACTAGTGATACTCCATTCTCGCTCACTTTCCAGTTTTGATAATTTAAATTATTAATTCACATTTCAATCTAATTACAGATTCATTAAAACTCCTTTTACTGGGTTAAAGAACAAGTGTTATTTAAAATACCATTCACGATAAACCCACAAATAAATTCTAATTCAATTACAATTAAATATAATAAAATTTCTGGTTATTTAAAACCCACTTCAAATCCAATTTATTTATTTAAAAATAATTGGGTTTTAATTTTAGTTCAAAACTAGTTCATTTCGATAAAAATCTATTTTAATCTTTACAAATGTGGGATTTTTCATCCCAGTTATTCACAAATCATTTCTTATGATTTTACACAAATTATTGATATTTTTGATAATTTTATCAAGGCCCGTACAGTCGATTTCCAACAACGGCCATCGAACTGCACTTACAGCGACCTTTTCTGAAATTTATTTGGACATATCTCCAAATCCAACTGTCAGATTTCAAATCTCTTGTATTCTTAGAAAGCTCTTTTCGATACGAACCCAATGGTTTCAGTTTTAGGAGAATCTGACGATCGGATCTCCCGCAATATCCATTCGAAGTCAATGGTCGAAATTGACGAACTGCCGCGGCGTGGCTTGTTCTATTCAGGCCATTATATATATAGTATATATATATATTATATATATTTCATCTATTTCCTTTTAAAACGTATTTTATAAATCGTTTTAAATTCATTTCAAAAACAATTTCAACTTTCAGTTCAAATTCAAAACAAAATTGAATTTTCCATTATAAATTCTTTTTACATTCGCTTCTGTTTGATTTCAATTCAAATCGATTTCAATTCAATTTCAATTCGTTTTCAATTCGATTTGAATTCATTCCAAATCGATTTCACTTCGATTTCCAATTGCATTTCTATTTAATTCGATTTCAATTCGTTTACGATTCGATTTGAATTCATTTCAATTCGAATTCATTTTATATTCAATTCAATTCGAATTCATTTTCTAAATATTTGATTTTTAAATCTCTTTTCAATATTCATTATAAAAACTAATATAATCGATATAAATATCGTTCGCGTCAAAATAGCGCATCTCTAATCAACACGGCTTTATATTTTTCAATAACTTCGTTATTCTATTCAACAAATGAATATTTATTCTATTCAACACATGAATCTATGTTTTATAATATTATTTATTTTCCCAATTGGAATGAGGCCCAATCAATTACCATATAATGTTAATTATATGGATTCCATACAACATATGTATATAATAGCAACGATAAATAATTAACCATCATCCAAAGTGCAACACATAACTGCACAAGCATCAAATATAAATAATTAACGCTTACACAGTCTGTCGACCAATCGATCGACATACAACTAAATAATTGGGATTAGTGTACGCCAAATATCATCCCAACACCCGTGTGGGGTTTAAATCCACAAACACTGAATATTATTTGTGCAGTTGGGCGACGTGTAAAATTTATCGTCCCAATCAATATCCTTCAAATAGGTGTACATAAAAAAACTGTTCGGTTCGTAAATGAATACTTATTTATTCACATTCACGTTAAAATTATATTTTTAACGTTAAAATATTTTTAACTATATAAATATTTTATTTCATTTCACATCACACAACCAGTTAAATCAAATTTATCAACCAAACAAATAAATCAATCACCAAACAATTAACTAAACAAACAAGCCGTCCATGGTCTGTGGACGACGGATGTCGGGTGCTACTAAACACCGTCTGCATCCTAGTATATATTTTTAACTAGAAATTTAAATTAAAGGTGAGGAAATCTCATAGAGGGTTCCACTCCACCGCGCTTTACTTTTGAACTGCTGAACCGTCTGGATCTGTCTGAAATTCCAATGCAGTCCTTGCCCCGCTGTTCATAATAAAAATTATATTTTTATCACTTCATTTCAATAAATAAAAATCATATTTTTATTTTCACTTCATATATTTACAACGCTTCTTTCTACATAAAAATTATATTTTTATATTTCTACTTCTCATATAAAGATCGAATTTTTACTATCTATATAATATAAAAATCGTATTTCTATTCTCTCTATATGATAAAAATCATATTTTTATCATCTATATTATATAAAAATCATATTTTTAATCTTCTACTAATATAAAAATTATATATTTAACCTTTCTATAATATAAAATTCACACCTTTATATGATAAAATATAATTAAAAATCAAATCTTTATCAATTTACAAAATCTTATCTTTTCAACAAATAAAGATCTCGCCATTCATCACTTAAAATCTCACCTTTCATTAAAATAAAAATCCAACTTCTTTCTTTGTATTCAATGTTCATATGCTAGAAAAAAACAAAGCTTTAAATAAATTAAAACTGATTTTATAAAATAAAAATAAAGAAAATCACCTTATTCGGTCGAAGGAGGGTGCTCGGATTAAGGAGGAAGGGGGCGGAGGGCTGAAATGTGGACTTCGCGGTGAAAAAGGAGGATGCTCCAGTAGCTCGCGACTTCGTAGGGTGGTGGTTCGAACTCTCGGACGTCGGAGTGGGTATCGCGGCTTCTGCAGGTCGGGGGGCAGAAGGAGGAGAACAGAGGGGCGGAGGTTGTTTGCTGGCTGAGGTGGGTTCTACGGGGGCGGCGCGCGACTTCTGGTTGGAGGGAGGGCATTTTCTGGTGAAGGTGGCTTTGGGTTCGAATCTGGAGGGAAGAGGGAGAAGAAGAAGAGATAGGGGCGACACGCTACCTTAGGGGGGGGGGGGGGCAATGGAGTGGTGGTGGCGATTCCCTCCCCCCTCCCCGGTCGCCCCTTTCTCCCTTTTTTTCTGATTTGGAAAGTAACCGGGGGGTATAGGAGATAATAAATTTGTTTTTTTATTAATTAGTTATTTAATTTCAAAAAGCATTTTTTATTTCGACCTCAAAATCGAACCCACCGACTGTCGCCCATAGCTAATTACCACCATTCCGAACACAATGGGATATGTATCGTAGGCTAATTCGTTCGTTTCGATCAGTTTTCATCAAAATCAAAATATAACTCTATATATTGAATTTGAACGCGCATTTCAATTTACTGGGGCCACATACAAACTCTAAAAATTCCCAAAAATATTTTCCAACTTCGTATTGACGATACGATCCTAACAAAACCAGTTTCGTCAAATTCCAAGACCATTTGAAAAATGGCCATTTTCCAGTCGATTAAAATCAACTGAAACTGGTCAAACGTGTTTTCTTTTGCCACGCTCACATGTTGAATCGACAAATTACAGATTTTGGAATCTAGTAATAACTAGACATCCCGGATCCAACAAAATTGGTTTCGTAAAAAACCGAGGTCATTTGCAAAATTTCCATTTTTAAGGGCCTGAATTCCATAGCGACTATTCAGAATTTTCAACTGGGCATAACTTTTTATCCTCGTCATGAAATTCTAATTTTTCGGATTCGTTGGAAAGATATTCTCAATTAGATTCAAATATTTTTTGTTTCGCTAAAATCCAGTTTATCTTGCACCCGGTACATTCATTTGAACTTTGAAATCGAATTTTCGAACCACCGCGCCATTTTCAATTCCTTTTATAATTAAAATAAAATAGTTATATTCTAACGACAATCTATATAAATATATACATTCTATTTCTATTCAAAATAAATTTCTCGTCGATATTATTTAAAATAATCATTTTAAATATTCAAAATTCGCTAAAATTGCCAAAAATAAAAAATTTAAATTGGCCTAGAATTTCCGGGTTATTACAATCTCCCCCACTTAAAACTTTTCGTCCCCGAAAAGGAACGAAGCCAAAAGTTGTTTTACAAACCAACTCAACTTCCTTTATTTTCGTTACGGCTTAAGTTCTTCAACTTTTCAGTTTCTAAGAACTTTTCAAATTCTTCAAAAATTTGGCTAACACCCTAAATTTTCGAAAAATTTCGCCATAACCTCCCCTGCACCGGGGACTTCGGGATATTTCGAATAGCCTCCCATGGCCCTTATCAATCCAAAAAGAAAAAGGAACAGCCAAGCGGCTAGTCAACCGGCTCATAAAATCATCTAAACCCAAGAAATCAGTAAACATGTACCTATTTGTCGAGCAAACAATTTTATTCTTCTGCTCTAGCCTCCTTGCTATGACCTATTCAATGTAAGTACATGTATATGCATGCAAATGCGACAAATTTTCAATACAATTCAATATTTGGTTCGATTTGGCAAAATGGTTCAATGTTTCAATTCAATAATCAAACAACACAACCATCAATCAATTAGTGGATTAGAATTTCAAACACATAACTTTAATACATAGTCAAAAATCATGTTTTTGATGTCAAATCACAACAATAAACCTATCTAGTTTTGGTTCTCACACCAGTCTAATGGAAATATATAGATATCGCACCTTCGTCACTCGAAAATAAATACCAGTGATGGTATACTTCATCATCAGGACCATGTCCGGGCGACTAGAGTGTGATTCTATATCCATCCAGTATATTAAAACTTCGAATATACATTCATGACGCATATATGCAAAATCTTTATATACTCGAATGTCCAAATTCAATACAAATAAAATATTCAAATATGTATAAACTGGTTTATATTTTCAAAACAAAACTTGTTTCCATTTGAAAAATATACTCTTCACACGCGTTCTAGGATACTACTGATCCCATCTCTAACGAGTCGTTCTAATTGGATATTACTAATCCAATATCTGATGAATTCTTTCACATGGTTTTAATGTGTCTTGTTCTCGAGCTCTGTAAACCAAAGCTCTGATACCAAATGTAGGAGCCCATAACTTCCCCGATAAGGAAAGCCCAGATTACCTTGAGAACACGACAAAATAGAACGCAAATAGAAGAACATTTCATTGTTAATTACAACAATTCCATCAGAATACAAGAATATACAGAGTATGAATAAATAAAATACATTCGATAAATATCTGAGGTTACAATGAATTACATAGCAGCGGAAAAACAATATAAAACACAACTGAAAGAAATACGCGGATACAGAGCTTTTTGGGTATCGTTCCAGCTGTAAATCAGGATCCTGTGAATATAAATCTGCAAAACCAAAACTACTAGCGGCCCGTGTCGAAAATAGGGGCATCCAGAGTTTAGGTTAAAACAATAAACTCCAGGTCAGTCATGTGACTGGTGTGAGAACTAAAACAATTATTTAAAACTTTATATTAAAAGAGAGTAATTCAAGGGACCACGCCATATAGCACGGAACGGGTTTCCTCCCAAGAAAACTAGTGCATCTAACAAAACAGCGCAATGCTTTTCGAAAAAATGAAGCTATTACAAGACCTAGGTCCCATCACACAATGCAACGCAAGCCGGAGGATAGGGTTTTTACCTTATAACAGCCAAACATGCTTGGTACATTTAAAAAAAATCATTTGATACTATTATAAGTGTATAGTGTCAAAACAATTTCAATCATAAATATCAATGCTAGGCGGCATGAATGACCCATACCACTATGTCTCAATACTAGTTTCTATAATTAAAACTGAAATATCTCGTATTGGAAATTCGATTTTTGTCATGAGTCGAGGCAAGGGGCAAGCTCCTCTCCGCTTCGAGACACTCTAGCAAATGCCTCGGGACTACACACTCTGGGTAACCCCTGGAATCGGTTGGGCCGGTCCTCCCTTATGTTTGAGGATTAGTTATTCCTGAACACACGTTTCCTGGTCCTTACAGACCTAAAATCGAGGTGCCTTGCAATCCAACAACCACAAAGGTGAAAATAATATTAATGTCAGCCAGTTTTAGCACTGACACCACCGTAGCTAGAAAGAAACGTCGTGTCCTCCCAGCGATCACTATCCCATTTTTGACTCATACCGAGGTGTGAGGCTCGCGAATTCACGTTATACACAAAGCTGCGCCACATAGGCCGTGCTTTGATCATCAACCACAAGACTTTGGTTTTCAACAGAAGCCTTGATCATCTGCCACTTAGGCATGCCACACAGGCAATTCACTCCATGCGACTGATGTCCATCGATATACAACCTCTGAGCTCGTACGTCTCAGAGAAGGGCGTTAAGCAAGAGAATAAATTCTCCACCGCCAAACAGATGTATATTTAATAGAGATCAATCAACATCGAATAAAATCCAATGTTAGACACACAGTCCATTTACAAGTTCGTTCTGGGTCTGAACGAAACCGGAGGCACTTTCCTTGCATGTCCATCGATCTCCAAGTACGTCTAGACGATCACCAACTGATTCCCTCATCTTAGGTGTACAGCCTAATCAAGATCATCAGTAATCACCCATACGATGTGAAGACTTCCGGTCTTCAACCGCCGTCGTCCTCTTTGACATATCGTCGAATCGGTTATTCAGAATGGTTATAAACCCAGCCTTTCCGAATAACCCGCGTATATAATAAACAAATGTTACACAAACACAACATACACCTCATTCCAATTCAGCGGTCACTAACCGCAAATTATCAAGAGGACAATTCCCCAAATATTAACCCCGAAGGCCGAAACCAACATCAGATCAATACCCAGGAAACCATTCTTCTTAGCTAACCTACAGTTAGTTTCTAAATTTCACATTATTAGGGAAAGGTTCCCATTAATTTTATCAAAGATAAATTCTTCAAAATTTATTCTTTAATCTTCCTTTGGATGTCATTTCAAACCAAATTATGGTTTTCCAAACTAGTCAGGATTAGCGAACCACACTGAAGTAATTATTTATTTTATTTCCCAATCCCAACCTATTCATCCTATGAAGCAAAATTGGTAATACTCCATATCTAACACCACAGTGTTATCAGTAAAATTAATTACCGTTTCACGTTCAAATCTAATTAAAGATTTAACTATCGCTTTGGAGCAAAACTGGTGATAATCCATTCTCGCTCACTTTCCAGTTATGATAATTTAAATTATCAATTCACATTTCAATCTAATTACAGATTCATTAAAACTCCTTTTACTGGGTTAAAGAACAAGTGTTATTTAAAATACCGTTCATGATAAACCCACAAATCAATTCTAATTCAATTCCAATTAAATATATTAGAAATTCTGGTTATTTAAAACCCACTTCAAATCCAATTTATTTATTTAAAAATAATTGGGTTTTAATTTTAGTTCAAAACTAGTTCATTTCGATAAAAATCTATTTTTATCTTTATAAATGTGGGATTTTTCATCCCAGTTCTTCACAAATCATTTCTTATGATTTTACACAAATTATTGGTATTTTTGATAATTTTATCAAGGCCCGTACAGTCGATTTCCAACAACGGCCATCGAACTGCACTTACAGCGACCTTTTCTGAAATTGATTTAGACGTATCTCCAAATCCAACCGTCAGATTTCAAATCTCTTGTATTCTTAGAAATCTCTTTTCGATACGAACCCAATGGTTCCGGTTTTAGGAGAATCCGATGGTCAGATCTCCCGCAATATCCATTCGAAGTCAATGGTCGAAATTCACGAACTACAGCGGCGCGACGCGTTCTATACAGGCCATTATATATATATATATATATATATATATATATAGTATATATATTTCATTGATTTCCTTTTAAAACGTATTTTATAAATCATTTTAAATTCATTTCAAAAACAATTTCAACTTTCATTTCAAATTCAAATCAAATTTGAATTTTCCATTATAAATTCTTTTTTACTTTCGTTTCTATTTGATTTCAATTCAAATAATTTCAATTCAATTTCAGTTCGTTTTCAATTCGATTTGAATTCATTCCAAATCGACTTCACTTCGATTTCCAATTGCATTTCTATTTAATTCGATTTCAATTCGATTACGATTCGATTTGAATTCATTTCAATTCGAATTCATTTTATATTCAATTCAATTCGAATTCATTTTCTAAATATTCGATTTTTCAATCTCTTTTCAATATTCATCATAAAAATGAATATAATCGATATAAATATCGTTTGCGTCAAAATAGCGCATCTCTAATCAACATGGCTTTATATTTTTCAATAACTTCATTATTCTATTTAACAAATGAATATTTATTCTATTCAACACATGAATCTATATTTTATAATATTCTTTATTTTCCCAATTGGAATGAGGCCCAATCAATTACCATATAATATTAATTATATGGATTCCATACAACACATGTATATAATAGCAACGATAAATAATCAACCATCATCCAAAGTGCACCACACAACTTCATAAGCAACAAATATAAATAATTAACGCTTGCACAGTCTGTCGAACAATCGATCGACATACAACTAAATAATTGGGATTAGTGTACGCCAAATATCATCCCAACACCCGTGTGGGGTTTAAATCTACAAACACTGAATATTATTTGTGCAGTTGGGCGACGTGTAAAATTTATCGTCCCAATCAATGTCCTTCAAATAGGTGTACATAAATAAACCGTCCGGTTCATAAATGAATATTTATTTATTCACATTCACGTTAAAATTATATTTTTAACGTTAAAATATTTTTAACTATATAAATATTTTATTTCATTTCACATGACACAATTAATTCAATCAAATTTATCAACCAAACAAATAAATCAATCACCAAACAATTAACTAAACAAACAAGCCGCCCATGGTCTGTGGACGACGGGTGTCGGGTGCTACTAAACACTGTCTGCATCCTAGTATATATTTTTAACTAGAAATTTAAATTAAAGGAGAGGAGTTCTCACAGAGGGTTCCACTCCGCCGTGCTTTACTTTTGAACTGCTGAACCGTCTAGATCTGTCTGAAATTCCAATGCAGTCCTTGCCCCGTTGTTCATAATAAAAATTATATTTTTATCACTTCATTTCAATAAATAAAAATCATATTTCTATTTTTACTTCATATATTTACAACGCTTCTTTCTACATAAAAATTATGTTTTTATGTTTCTACTTCTCATATAAAGATCGAATTTTTACTATCTATATAATATAAAAATCGTATTTCTATTCTCTCTATATGATAAAAATCATATCTTTATCCTCCATAATATATAAAAATCATATTTTTAATCTTGTACTAATATAAAAATTATATTTTTAATCTTTCTATAATATAAAAATCACACCTTTTTATGATAAAATATAAT
The DNA here is from genome assembly GCA_030737875.1 of Allium sativum. Classification (NCBI taxonomy): domain Eukaryota; kingdom Viridiplantae; phylum Streptophyta; class Magnoliopsida; order Asparagales; family Amaryllidaceae; genus Allium; species Allium sativum. The sequence goes on along the minus strand of CM060920.1, from coordinate 857,741,408 downwards.
TAAAAATCAAATCTTTATCAATTTACAAAATCTTATATTTTCAACAAATAAAGATCTCGCCTTTCATTAAAATAAAAATTCAACTTCTTTCTTTGTTTTCAATGTTCATATGCTAGAAAAAAACAAAGCTTTAAATAAATTAAACTGATTTTATAAAATAAAAATAAAGAAAATTAGCTTAATCGACTGAAGGAGGGTGCTCGGATTAAGGAGGAAGGGGGCGGAGGGCTGAAATGTGGACTTCGCGGTGAAAAAGGAGGATGCTTCCGTAGCACGCGACTTCATGGGGTGGTGGTTCGAACTCTCGGACGTCGGAGGGGGTATGGAGGCTTCTGCAGGTCAAGGGGGGAGGGGGCAGAAGAAGGAGAACAGAGGGGCGGAGGTCGTGTGCTGGTGGAGGTGGTTCCTAGGGGGGCGGCGCGCGACTTCTGGTTGGAGGGAGGGCGGTTTTGGGTGAAGGTGGCTTTGGGTTCGAATCTGGAGGGGAGAGGGAGAAGGAGAAGAGATAGGGGCGGCACGCCACCGGGGGGAGGGGGGCGATGGAGTGGCGGCGGCGATTCCCCTCCTCCGTCGCCCTTTTCTCCCTTTTTTTTCTAATTTGGAAAGTAACTGGGGGGTATAGGAGATAATAAATTCATTTATATTAATTAATTATTTAATTTCAAAAAGCAACTTTTTATTTCGACCACAAAATCGAACCCACCGACTGTCGCCCATAGCTAATTACCCCCATTCCGAACACAATGGGATATGTATCGTAGGCTGATTCGATCGTTTCGATCAGTTTTCGTCAAAATCAAAATATAACTTATTGAATTTGAATGCGCATTTCAATTTACTTGGGCCACATACAAACTCTAAAAATTTCTGAAAAATATTTTCCAACTTCATATTGACGATACAGTCCTAACAAAACCAATTTCATCAAATTCTGAGACCGTTTGAAAAATGGCCATTTTCCAGTCGATTAAAATCAACAGAAACTGGTCAAACGCGTTTTCCTTTGCCACGCTCACATATTGAATCGAAAAATTACGGATTTTGGAATCTAGCAATAAGTAGACATCCCGGATCCAACAAAAGTGGTTTCGTCGAAAGTCGAGGTCGTTTACTAATTCCCATTTTTAAGGGCCTGAATTCCGTAGCGACTATTCAGAATTTTCAACTGGGCATAACTTTTTATCCCCGCTATGAAATTTAAAATTTTCGGATTCACTGGAAATATATTCTCAATTAGATTCAAATATTTTTGGTTTCGCTAAAATCCGGTTTATCTTGCACCTGGTACATTCATTTGAACTTTGAAATCGAATTTTCGAACTACCGCGCCATTTTCAATTTCTTTTATAATTAAAATAAAATATTTATATTCTGACGACGATCTATATAAATATATGCGTTCTATTTTTATTCAAAATAAACTTCTCGTCGATATTATTTAAAATAATCATTTTAAATATTCAAAATTCGCTAAAATTGCCAAAAATAAAAAATTTAAATTGGCCAAGAATTTCTGGGTTATTACATAAATCAAGGGACCACGCCGTATAACACGGAATGGGTTTCCTCCCAAGAATGCAAGTGCATAAAACAACAGCGTAGTGCTAAATAAAGAAATAATGAAGCTATTATAAGACCCATGTCCCATCACACAATGCAACACAAGCCGGAGGATAGGGTTTTACCTTATAATTGCCAAAGAATGCTTGATACGCTGAATTTCATGTTTTATTATTGCTATAAGCGCATAGTGTCAAAACAATTTCAATCATAAATATCAATCATAGACGGCAAGGGTACCATATATCATGTCGCCATACTAGGCTCTACAATCAAAACCGCAAAGTCACGTATTGGAAGCGGAATTTTTATCTGTAAACCAAGGCAAGGGGTCGTCCTTACCGAATTCGAGATGCTCTAGCCCGCCCCTCAGGCAAGTACTCAGTCAAGCCTTTGGATCGTCAGGGACGGTCCACCGATGTGGATTAAAATGCCTGAACACTGCGTTTCCCCACCCTACGAGGTGTCAATGAGTCAATGACTCCATCATCTCCACACAGTCACCGATATATCCGAGGCGCCTTGTAACGACCCAGAAAATCTGAACCAATTTAAAATTTTTAAATTGGCTAAAATAATGGATTTTAAATATTTAAAATATATATTTTAAATAATTGAGATGAAAAGTGAGTTTGAATCGACAATTGAAAACGAATATAATTAATTATAATTATAAACAAGGCTTGAAAAGGCGCTGCAGTTTCAAAAATTGAATTCAAACTTTGTTGGTCTGTACCGGGTGCAAAACAATCCGGATTTTAGTGAAACCAAAAATATTTAAATCTGTTAGTGAATACCTTTCTAACGAAACTAAAAAATCGAATTTTCATAGCGGAAAGCAAAAGTTATGGCCGAATGAATCTTCAGAAGGGTCGCTATGAATTTTATATAGCCCGTGAACTTGGCCATTTTGCATACGACCTCGGAATTCGACGAAACTAATTTTGTTGGATCCAGGATGTAAAGTTATTGCTAGGTTTCAAATTTCATAATTTTTGAAGCTAGTATGTGAGCGTGGAAAAGGAAAATGTGTTTTGGTCAATTACAGTTAAATTGGATCGACCAGAAATGGGCCTTTTTGCAAACGGTCTCAGAATTCGACGAAACTGGTTTTATTGGGACCGTATCGTCAAAACATAGCTAGATTTATTTTTCTGGAATTTTTCGAATTAGTTTGTGGCCCTGGCAAATTGAAATGCATGTTCAAATAAAATATTGAATGTTATATATTTTAATTTGAAGGGAAACTGACTGAAAAAGTCGAACGGGCCTACGAAACATATCCCATTGTGTTCGGAATGCGGGTAAAACGCTAGAGACGACAGTCGTTGGGCTTGGATTGTTGGTCGTGTCAGAAAACCCCTTTAAAACTCCCCCCAGCCAATCATATTTTTTTTAAAAAATAAAAAAAAAGAAAACCAAATATTCTCTCTCCCCGATTATACGGCGGCAGCAGCACCAAACTTCTCTCTTCGTTTTCTCCTCCGTTTTTCCACGATATCGAGCGCCCTTGGTACCATTTTGAAGAGCTCGGCAAGAGCTTCAAATCCATACCCACCATCTTTAGTTTTGTGGCTTGTGGAGGGCGGGTCGGGCTTGGGAAGTCGGCGACTTTGGTTCGCCGCCGCCATAACCAGAGGCCACCGAAGTGGGCCCCCTTCCTGGCGCACGTGCGCCTCACGTAGCTCTTCGACCCTGCGCAACCCGATCGTGGAACCATTGCACGGATTGATCGAAAAATTCAAACCTAGTTTTGGAGATTTTTGAAAGGTATCGGCTGTTTAATTATAAAACTGATTTTAACAGTTTAAAACCGTTGCAAACTTCGAAAAATCATATCTTTTTCGTTCGTTAACGAAATTCGATGAAACAGGAAACATCGTGACCGTGACGACGTCTTCTACATTTTAGAAGAGACCGCATATTTTTCTGAGCCTTCTGCTATTTTTGGTGGAGTGGAACCCAATGTGAGATTTCTAATTTATAAACAATATGGAAAATGACGATGTATAAATTATATAGTCGATGTATGAGTTATATAAGCGTTGTACACCTCTTGTATAAGCGTTGTATAAGTTGTACGTTCAATGTATAAGTTGTATATGCGTTGTAAAAAATTATATATGTGTTGAAATAGAAGTGAATTGCTATATATATATATATATATATATATATATATATATATATATATATATATATATATATATATATACGCCCCTCGTCCACAAACCATGGACGATATTTATTGATTGTGATTGGTGTGAAAATTGATTGATAGCGAATGGTTGTTTGGGATTGTTTGGGATTGATATTGATTGATTGTGGTTGAAAAATACCCATTTGTGGTTGAGAAATATTTGGTTGAAACCACATAGGATTAGTTTGTGGAAATGAAATAAATATATACATGCCGCCTGCGTGCGAACTAGATGCATGATCCCCATTGTCAAAAAACCGCGAGGTTTTAAGGTAGAGCGAGGAGCCGTACTAGGGACGGTCCCGGTTTTAACTACCCTGCCGTTATGCTGCCGAAATTTTGAATAATATTCATGTGTTTGAATTATTTTCATTTGTTGAAACTATATTTATTCATTGAATAGAAAACCTTCATGTGTTGAATCGATATTCATTCGTTGATTAGAAATTCATGTGTTGAATGGTATTCGCGTTTTAAATATAAAAATCACATTTTTATCTATATATAGAAACTATAGAAAACCTTCATGTGTTGAATCGATATTCATTTGTTGATTAGAAATTCATGTGTTGAATGGTATTCGCGTTTTAAATATAAAAATCACATTTTTATCTATATATAGAAACTATAGAAAACCTTCATGTGTTGAATCGATATTCATTCGTTGATTAGAAATTCATGTCTTGAATGGTATTCGCGTTTTAAATATAAAAATCACATTTTTATCTATATATAGAAACTATAGAAAACCTTCATGTGTTGAATCGATATTCATTCGTTGATTAGAAATTCATGTGTTGAATGGTATTCGGGGTTTTAAATATAAAAATCACATTTTTTATCTATATATAGAAACTATAGAAAACCTTCAAGTGTTGAATCGATATTCATTCGTTGATTAGAAATTCATGTGTTGAATGGTATTCATATTTTGAAATAAATTGTTTTATAATAAAAATCACCTATTTATCATTTATATGAACTATGTAAAATAATCTCGTTTTAAAAGAAATTGTTTTATAATAAAAATCCTATTTTTTATCACCTCTATAAACTATATAAAATAATAGTGTTTTGAAATGAATTGTTTTACAATAAAAATCACATTTTTATTATATACATGAATTGTGAAATGTGAAGTGTTAAAAATAGCAACTCGTTCAAATATATATGCATGAGTTGAAATATTCATTAATTAGCTAATGATATGATTTTTGCCTATGCATGCAACATTAGAATGAATGGTGTTTTTAAACCAAATGAAATCAAATGTGAAGTTGAATGGAAAATGATAAATGATAAGAACTGTATATATGTACATGCATATTTATTGAACAGGTTATAGCAAAGGGGCTAGAGAAGAGGAATAAAATTTTGTGCCCGACAAATAGATACACATTTACTGTTTTGTTTGGGTGATGATTTTATGAGCCTGTTGGCTAGCCGCTTGGCTTTTTCTTTTTCTTTTCGACATGAGACGCCCGTGTGGCTATTTGGGAATTTTCCCAGCCCCTCCCGTACAAAGGAGGTTATGGCGAAATTTTCCAAAATTTAAAGGCATTAGTGAAATATTTGAAGTGAAAACGATATTGAAATTGTTGAATGAACTATATTTATATAAATATATAAATATAAATAAAACTAAAACGAAACGTGGCCGTGCAGTTCGTGATTTGAAACTGTGATTTCAAACGACTATACCAGGAGATCCGACCATCGGATTTTCCTGACATCACAACCGTTGGGTTCGCCTTGGAAAAATCTTTCCAACGGCACCAACTTTGGGAAAATCCAACGGTTGGATTGTCTGGAATGTTTAATTCAAATATGAAGAAAAACAGCGCCAGAAATGATTATATATATATATATATAAATGTAAATATATTTAAACGAATAACGACGCTGCAGTTCGTATTTTGAAATCGAAACTTCAAACGATTGTACCGGGAGATCCGACCGTCGGATTTTCCCGAAACTGGAACCGTTGGATTCGTTTTGAAAAGACCTTTCTAATGATGTAAATTGTGTGAAGATCCAACGGTTAGATTTTCAAATATGTGTAAATCAAATCTGAAGAAAAACAGCGCCACGGCCGCGTTATGGCCCGAATCGTCGTTTTGAATAAATTGGCTATTTTAAAATAAATAAAAATAGCGATAAATCGTTATAAAATATCATAAACGATGTGGAATAGAAATAAACTGAATTTCTCGATTTATGTGGTATTTGATGATTGATTGTGTTTGGTGTGAAAATTACATTAAAGAACAAAATTGGTGTTGTCGAATGATAACCATTGCAACAAATTGATTTGAAATTCTAAATATACGTGAATTATTTGAAAAGGCCGAGTTAATTCTAATTTCAAATAATTGACCGACGATTGAAAGTCGAAGATGAAGATGGTGGTCGAAGACCGGAGATCTTCACCTCGTTTGGATGGTAACCGAGGTCCTGATTGGGAGGCATCCCAAAATATGGATAATAAGTGGTGATCGTCCAGACGTACGTGGTGATCGATGGGTTTGCGAGGTATTTAGTGCCTCCGGTTTCGTTCAGACCCAGAACGGACTTGTAAATGGACTGTGTGTCTGACATTGGATTTTATTCTGTGTTGATTGATCTCTATTAAATATACATCAGTTTGGCGGTGAAGAATTTATTCTTTTGCTTAATGCCCTTCTCTAAAATGCACGAGCTCAGAGATCATATATCGATGGACATCAGTCACATGGCATGAATTGCCTGTGTGGCATGCTAAGATGCAGTGATCAGGGCTTCTGTTGAAAAGCAAAGTCTTGTGGTGATGATCAAAGCACCGCCGGTGTGGCGTAGCTTTGTGTATAACCCCGGTATGAACCAGAAACGGGAGAAGGACCTCAGGGAGGGCATGCGTTTCTTTCTAGCTAGGGTAGTGTCAGTGACCTACCAACCCTGACATTTATATACTTTTCACCTGTGTGGTTGTTGCTGTTGCGAGGCGCCTCGGTTTGATCGGACGATCCGGGTCCGATGGAGTCATTCGTTGGCTCGTTTATGCCCCAAAGGGCAGGGAAACATATTGTTCAGGCAAAATAATCCACATCGGTGGACCGGCCCTGACGATTTAAAGGCTTTCTTGCGCGCTTGCCTGTGGCTCAGGCTAGAGAGTCACGAATTCGGTAAGGACTATCTTTTGCCTTGGTTCATGACGGAAATCTAATTTCCAAATACGTGACTGTGCGGTTTTGATTGTATATATATATGGTGAAATGATATATGGTACCCATGCCGTCTATGATTGATAGTTATGATTTGAAATTGTTTTCAAAACATATAAACACTAGCAATAATATCAATTGCCTTTGTTTTTATTCGTATCAATCATATTTTGTCCATTATAAGGTAAAACTCTATCCTCCGGTTTGCGTTGCATTGTGTGATGGGAACTGAGTCTTATAATGGCTACATTTTTATAAAATGCATTGCGTTGTTTAAAAGAAAGATTTGTTTTAAAGCACTGGCAATCCAATGGAGAAAACCCGTTCCACGAAAGTGGCGTGGTCCTGTGATTGGCCAAATTATATATTTGTTGAGTAGATTTCTCATACCAGTCCCATGACTGACTCGTAGTTTGTTTCACTATCAAACTCGGGTGCCCCTTTTCTACACGGGCAGCCTTGTATTCAGGTTTAGTTGGTTCTTTCTGGATAGCTGGAGCTGAAGATGGATTCTATCATTTATCTCTTTTTATGTTGTTCAGCTCCTATTGTACATATTATGTTTGTTTTCCACTGTAGACATTTATGTATAGCTGAACTGTAATTTTTTTCTAAGTATGATCCTATATACTGTGTAGCTCTGATGATTAATTTTATCCAGTATATTCTATTGTTCATTATCTAGTGCATTTATTTAATTGTGCTCTGCTATTATCTGTTTCTGTGTTATATTCCACGGATTACCCTTGCCACCGTCAGTACGGGGTTTGGGGTCGTCTCAATTTGGTATCAGAGCCTTGGTTAAGCTTAGTTCTGGAATATAACATTTGAACGAACTCGTCAGAAATAGAACCAGTAGTGTTCTAGGACAGGTAACTCTATGCAGATAGCATCAGTAATATCCTAGTATGAGTAAAGCAGAACGAAATTACACCTCGATAGACACATTTACATTTGAAGTATGTGTTTCTATATTTTAAAATACCTTTTCTGTGACCTGACACTTGATCTGCTATTTGCAGAAGTACTAGAAAATGAGTGTCAGAAACAGGAGGAACACAGAACCGGATATTGAGGCCCTATTAATCAAATATCGAAATATGGGTGGAATACCGTTCTCTGGTGAAGAATCTATTATGAAGACATAGGCTTGGATTCGTTCGGCTGAAAAGATCTTTGATGGTTTAAAGCTGAGGGATGACCCGAAAAGATTACTGGCATCCTGGGTACTCAAAGATGAAGCTTTGTTCTGGTGGGATTTTGTTATAGAGAATAATCCAGAAGGTGATATCACCTGGGACAGATTCAAAGTGACTTTCCTAGAAAGATTTACTCCTCCAGAAGCGGTTGAGCGATTATGCGACGAATTTTCTTATCTGATACAAGGTGATATGACCATTCCAGAATATCATAAGAAATTCAAAGAACTTTCTCACTTTGCTCCTCATCTGATTAAAGATCCAAAGAGGAAGAATCTTAGATTTATTCACGGGCTTCAACGAAAATATCAGAACAGTGTAATGAGGAATGTGAAGCTTCCTTTCTCGGAAATGATCTATATGGCTTATCAATATGAAGATCTAGATAGGAAAGAAATGTTATGCGACGAAGAAGAAGTCAGTTCTAGTGACAAAGCAGAGTCGGAAACTGATATTCCTGAGGCAAGTACAACGTCTGAGGTCAGTAAGAAGCCCAGTGCCAAGAGGAAAAGGGCCAAAGATGAGAAAAAACCAGTAACGACAACTGTATGCTCTAACTGCAATAAGCAAGGATATCTCTCGATAAGTTTCCGATCTCTAAAGAAACCAAAAAGGGATGAATCTAAATCCAAGAATAAGTTTCAAGTGACCCGAGAGTGCAATCTTTGTCATAAGACTGGTCATATAAAGAGAGACTGCTGGATGTTGAAAAAGACCAAAATGGTTCAGGTAAATGAAGTAGCAGAAATCTCTGCACCCTCAGATAGTCAGGGTAGGTCTGATGTTTTAGAAGGCACGCTTAATGTCAAAAATATTCCAGTTAAAGTACTGTTTGACACAGGGGCGTCACGAAGCTTCATTGCCATGAGTGCGGCTAAAAAGCTGGATTTGAATTTGAAGAAGCTCAAAGAACCAATGACTGTCCAGAATCCGGTTTGGGGTTCCATTGATCTCAGTTGGATTTGTGGAGTGCCGGTTTCTTTCTCTCGTTATCGGTTTCCTACCATCGCAGTCGTCATGAATTTTAAAGAGTTTGATCTTATCTTGGGGTTAGACTGGTTGACCAAATATGAAGCTGAAGTTAAATGCGTCGACAGAGTCGTAAAGGCGAAGATTAAATCAGGTGATTATATAACCATTCCCTGTGAAGGTCAGAATGCTAATAGAAAAGACTTCTGGGCATCTTTAAATGTTTCTCCAGCCCAAATAGAAAATGTCCCTGAAATCTCAGAGAATATTACCGACCTAGTGAAAGATATTCCTGTCGTCAAGAACTATGCGGACGTGTTCGAAGAAGTTGTTCGCCTACCTCCGCAAAGAGAAATAGATTTTAAAATCGCTTTAATTCCGAATGCAAGGCCGGTAGTTTACGCTATTCGAAGAATGTCCTTGAAAGAGAAAGAGGAATTAGACAATCAAATGCGACAACTAGTATGGAAGGGTCTGATCAGGCCTAGTTTCTCTGATTGGGATGCAGCAGTGGTGTTTGTCCCAAAATCTGACGGTACTCTGCGTCTATGTGTGGATTATCGTGATCTGAACAAATAGACAATAAAGAACAAATATCCATTGCCGCGGATTGATGATTTGTTGGATCGATTAAATGGCGCACAAGTATTTTCACGAATGGATATAGCTACAGGTTTCCATCAACTTCGAATTGCCGAAGAGTGTGTTCCAATGACAACATTCAGAGGTCCCGACTAATTCTACGAGTGGTTAGTAATGTTGTTCGGCTTATGTAACGCTCCCACTTACTTCGTCGATCTAATGAACAAAGTATTCAGAGGAGTATTGAATAAATTTGTTCTGGTTTTCATTGATGATATTCTAATCTTCTCTAAATCAAGGGTCGAACATGAAAAGCATATGGAACTGGTTCTATAAATTCTGAGAAGGAATGTATTGAAAGCAAAGTTTTCCAAATGTATATTCTGGCAAGATGAAGTAAAATTTCTAGGCCACGTCGTATCGAAAGAAGGAATTGCCGTGGATCAAAGTAAAATCACAGCTATTCAAAACTTGAAACATCCCAGCACCCCCACTGAAGTCACAGTTTTATCGGATTGGCTAGCTATTACCGGAAGTTCCTTAAAAACTTTTCGAAGATATCTGGCCACTTGACGAAGCTTACAAAGAAGCACTCTAAATTCAAATGGACTCCAGAAAGTGAGGAGGCTTTTGAAGAGCTAAAGTTGAGATTAACAACTGCTCTAGTGTTAACCATCATCGATGGCAATCAGGATTTGAAAGTCTGGACTGACGCTTCTAGAAAAGGCCTTGGCGCAGTGTTAATGCAGAGGGGCCAAGTGATTGCTTATGCTAGCCGTCAACTGAAGCCGCACGAGAAAAACTATGTAACTCATGATCTTGAGTTATTGGCTATAGTATTCGCTTTGAAAATCTGGAGGCACTATCTTCTGGGTGAGAGATTTGAACTGCTTACAGATCACCAATCGTTAAAGTATCTGTTCACCCAGAAGGACTTGAAGCTGAGGCAGCAACGTTGGCTAGAGTTCCTTGCAGCATACGATTTTGAAATTATATACACTCCAGGGAAAGCCAATGTCGTGGCCGATGCGTTAAGCCGAAAGAATGAAATGATCGCCAGTTTTATTATCATGACTTCATTGCTAGATAAAATATCTGCTCTTCAGGAGGATGATCACTTCATTCAGAAGATCAGAGAGATAATTCAACAAGGCGAACCCTCGAGTTTTCAAGTTGATAATGATGGGATTCTAAGGCTCAAAGGTCGAATCTGTATCCCTAACATTCCTGAGCTTCGAAAGGAAGTACTGGATGAATGCCACAACTCAAAACTCAGTATCCATCCAGGAGTAAGCAAAATGTATAATGACATTAAACGCACTTTCTAGTGGAAGTCGATGAAGAGGGACATTTCTTTATATGTTAGCCGATGCCCTACTTGCCAACTAGTCAAGAGCGACCAACAGAAACTGGCTGGATTGTTACAACCACTAGAAGTTCCTGGTGGGAAGTGGGAACATATTTCTATGGATTTCATTGATGGTCTGCCCAGAACCAGAAAAGGAAATGACAGTATTTGGGTGATCATAGATCGCTTCACGAAGACCGCCCATTTCATACCTGTCAGATCAAACAGAACCGCTCAGAGTCTAGCGCAAATTTACTTCAGGGAAATAGTTAGACTACATGGAGTGCCGCTCAGTATAGTCAGCGATAGAGATACAATATTCACTAGCAAATTCTAGGAGGCGTTTCAAGTCAAGCTGGGAACGAAGTTGAACTTGAGCACCGCTTATCATCCTTAGACAGACGACCAGACTGAGGGGGTGAGTCGTATTTTAGAAGATCTGTTGCGGGCTTGTGTTATAGATTTCGGTGGATCATGGGAAGACCATCTGCATTTGGCTGAATTCTCATATAACAATAGCTACCAGGCGAGTCTGACAATGTCGCCATTCGAAGCATTGTATGGTAGACCGTGCCAATCTCCTGCTTGTTGGGTCGAACGTGGAAATAGACTTGTGTTAGGGCCAGACATGATTCGAGAAGCCGCCGACAAAGTCGATTTTATCAAGAAGCGATTATTGTCCGCTCAAAGCCGACAAAAGAGCTATGCCGATAGGAGAAGAAGAGATATATCCTTTGTTGTTGGCGACTATGTATATTTGAAAGTATCGCCGATGAGAGGAGTTATCCGGTTCGGTAAAACTGCAAAGTTGGCACCCAAATTCATTGGTCCGTTTCCTATTCTGGAACGGATCGGAACTCTAGCTTATAGGGTCAAATTGCCTGATTGGTTGCATGGAGTTCATGATGTATTTCACATATCTCAACTTCGGAAGCACGTTCATGATCTAGACTTGATCGTCGAAGAAGCAGCTCAGCAGGATATTGAAATTACTCCAGAATTAGCTGTGAGAAGAGAGCCGCTAAAGATTATCGGCAAAGAAACCAAAGAGCTGAGGAACAAGAAGGTTCACTTAGTCAAAGTGCAATGGAGTGGAGATCTGCGAGATTGTACTTGGGAAACTGAGGAGAGCATTCAGAAAGCCTATCCCAGATGCCGAGTAGATATCTCTGATTGACTCTGGTGCAAGGTACATTCACCCTACTCTGCATTACCATTTAATTCTCTACTCTGTTGTTACTTTCTTTCCATGGATGTGCACTTTTAAATTCTATAGTCTGAATGATTTTAAGAAAAAAAAAAGAGTATAGAATTTGATCAGTATATTTTTGAAAGGTTAAAACGATTTGATTATTGGTTGTGTTGTGTGATTGTAGATTTATCAAACCACTTTCGACTTTGTTCCTTTTCGGGGACAAAAAGTTTTAAGTGGGGGAGATTGTAACGACCCAGAAAATCTGAACCAATTTAAAAATTTTAAATTGGCTAAAATAATGGATTTTAAATATTTAAAATAGATATTTTAAATAATTGAGATGAAAAGTGAGTTTGAATCGACAATTGAAAACGAATATAATTAATTATAATTATAAACAAGGCTTGAAAAGGCGCTGCAGTTTCAAAAATTGAATTCAAACTTTGTCGAACTGTACCGGGTGAAAAACAATCCGAATTTTAGTGAAACCAAAAAATTTAAACCTGTTAGTGAATATCTTTCTAACAAATCTGAAAAATCGAATTTTCAAAGCGGAAAGCCAAAGTTATGGCCGAATGAATCTTCAGAAGGGTCGCTATGGATTTTATATAGCCCGTGAAATTGGCCATTTTGCATACGACCTCAGAATTCGACGAAACTACTTTTGTTGGATCCGGGATGTAAAGTTATTGCTAGGTTTCAAATTTCATAATTTTTGAAGCTAGTATGTGAGCGTGGCAAAGGAAAATGTGTTTTGGTCAATTACAGTTAAATTGGATCGACCAGAAATGGGCCTTTTTGCAAACGGTCTCAGAATTCGACGAAACTAGTTTTGTTGGGACCGTATCGTCAAAACATAGCTAGATTTATTTTTCTAGAATTTTTCGAATTAGTTTGTGGCCCTGGCAAATTGAAATGCACGTTCAAATCAAATATTGAATGTTATATATTTTAATTTGAATGGAAACTGACTGAAACAGTCAAAAGGGCCTACGAAACATATCCCATTGTGTTCGGAATGGGGGTAAAACGCTAGGGACGACAGTCGTTGGGTTTGGATTGGTGGTCGTGTCAGAAAACCCCTTTAAAACTCCCCCCGGCCAATCATAATTTTTTTTAAAAAAAAAAACCAAATATTCTCTCTCCCCGATTATACGGCGGCAGTAGCACCAAACTTCTCTCTTCGTTTTCTCCTCCGTTTCTCCACAATATCGAGCGTCCTTGGTACCATTTTGAAGAGCTCGGCAAGAACTTCAAATCCATACCCACCATCGTCAGTTTTGTGGCATGTGGAGAGCGGGTCGGGCTTGGGAAGTCGCCGAGTTTGGTTCGCCACCGCGTCACCAGAGGCCACCGAAGTGGGCCCCCTTCCTGGCGCACGTGCGCCTCACGTAGCTCTTCGACCCTGCGCAACCCGATCGTGGAACCATTGCACGGATTGATCGAAAAATTCAAACCTAGTTTTGAAGATTTTTGAAAGGTATCGGCTGTTTAATTATAAAACTGATTTTAACAGTTTAAAACCGTTACAAACTTCGAAAAATCATATCTTTTTCGTTCGTGAACAAAATTCAATGAAACAGGAAACATCGTGACCGTGAGGACGTCTTCTACATTTTAGAAGAGACCGCATATTTTTCTGAGCCTTCTGCTATTTTTGGTGGAGTGGAACCCAATGTGAGATTTCTAATTTATAAACAATATGGAAAATGACGATGTATAAATTATATAGTCGATGTATGAGTTATATAAGCATTGTACACCTCTTGTATAAGCGTTGTATAAGTTGTACGTTCGATGTATAAGTTGTATATGCGTTGTAAAAAATTATTATGTATTGAAATAGAAGTGAATTGCTATATATATATATATAAGTATATATATATATATATATATATACGCCCCTTGTCCACAAACCATGGACGATATTTATTGATTGTGATTGGTGTGAAAATTGATTGATAGCGAATGGTTGTTTGGGATTGTTTGTGATTGATATTGATTGATTGTGGTTGAAAAATACCCATTAGTGGTTGAGAAATATTTGATTGAAACCACATAGGATTAGTTTGTGGAAATGAATTAAATATATACATGCCGCCTGCGTGCAAACTAGATGCATGATCCCCATTGTCAAAAAACCGCGAGGTTTTAAGGTAGAGCGAGGAGCCGTACTAGGGACGGTCCCGGTTTTAACTACCCTGCCGTTATGCTGCCGAAATTTTGAATAATATTCATGTGTTTGAATTATTTTCATTTTTTGAAACTATATTTATTCATTGAATAGAAAACCTTCATGTGTTGAATCGATATTCATTCGTTGATTAGAAATTCATGTATTGAATGGTATTCGCGTTTTAAATATAAAAATCACATTTTTATCTATATATAGAAACTATAGAAAACCTTCATGTGTTGAATCGATATTCATTCGTTGATTAGAAATTCATGTGTTGAATGTTATTCGCGTTTTAAATATAAAAATCACATTTTTATCTATATATAGAAACTATAGAAAACCTTCATATGTTGAGTCGATATTCATTCGTTGATTAGAAATTCATGTGTTGAATGGTATTCGCGTTTTAAATATAAAAATCACATTTTTATCTATATATAGAAACTATAGAAAACCTTCATGTGTTGAATCGATATTCATTCGTTGATTAGAAATTCATGTGTTGAATGGTATTCGCGTTTTAAATATAAAAATCACATTTTTATCTATATATAGAAACTATAGATAACCTTCAAGTGTCGAATCGATATTCATTCGTTGATTAGAAATTCATGTGTTGAATGGTATTCATATTTTGAAATAAATTGTTTTATAATAAAAATCACCTTTTTATCATCTATATGGACTATGTAAAATAATCTCGTTTTAAAAGAAATTGTTTTATAATAAAAATCCTATTTTTTATCACCTCTATAAACTATATAAAATAATAGTGTTTTGAAATGAATTGTTTTACAATAAAAATCACATTTTTATTATATACATGAATTGCGAAATGTAAAGTGTTAAAAATAGCAACTCGTTCAAATATATATGCATGAGTTGAAATATTCATTAATTAGCTAATGATATGATTTTTGCCTATGCATGCAACATTAGAATGAATGGTGTTTTTAAACCAAATGAAATCAAATATGAAGTTAAATGGAAAATGATAAATGATAAGAACTGTATATATGTACATGCATATTTATTGAACTGGTTATAGCAAAGGGGCTAGAGAAGAGGAATAAAATTTTATGCCCGACAAATAGGTACACATTTACTGTTTTGTTTGGGTGATGATTTTATGAGCCTGTTGGCTTTTTCTTTTTCTTTTCGACATGAGACGCCCGTGTGGCTATTTGGGAATTTTCCCAGCCCCTCCCGTACAAAGGAGGTTATGGCGAAATTTTCCATAATTTAAAGGCGTTAGTGAAATATTTGAAGTGAAAATGATATTGAAATTGTTGAATGAACTATATTTATATAAATATAAATAAAACTAAAACGAAACGTGGCCGTGCAGTTCGTGATTTGAAATCGTGATTTCAAACGACTATACCAGGAGATCCGACCATCGGATTTTCCTGAAATCGCAACCGTTGGGTTCGCCTTGGAAAAATCTTTCCAACGGCACCAACTTTGGGAAAATCCAACGATTGGATTGTGTGGAATGTTTAATTCAAATCTGAAGAAAAACAGCGCCAAAAACGATTATATTTATATATATATATATATAAATATAATTATATTTAAACGAATAACGACGCTGCAGTTCGTATTTTGAAATCGAAACTTCAAACGATTGTACCGGGAGATCCGACCGTCGGATTTTCCCGAAACTGGAACCGTTGGATTCGTTTTGAAAAGACCTTTCTAATGATGTAAATTGTGTGAAGATCCAACGGTTAGATTTTCAGATATGTGTAAATCAAATCTGAAGAAAAACAGCGCCACGGCCGCGTTATGGCCCGAATCGTCGTTTTGAATAAATTGGCTATTTTAAAATAAATAAAAATAGCGATAAATCGTTATAAAATATCATAAACGATGTGGAATAGAAATAAACTGAATTTCTCGATTTATGTGGTATTTGATGATTGATTGTGTTTGGTGTGAAAATTACATTAAAGAACAAAATTGGTGTTGTCGAATGATAACCATTGCAACAAATTGATTTGAAATTCTAAATATACGTGAATTATTTGAAAAGGCCGAGTTAATTCTAATTTCAAATAATTGACCGACGATTGAAAGTCGAAGATGAAGATGGTGGTCGAAGACCGGAGATCTTCACCTCGTTTGGATGGTAACCGAG
The DNA here is from genome assembly GCA_030737875.1 of Allium sativum. Lineage (NCBI taxonomy): Eukaryota > Viridiplantae > Streptophyta > Magnoliopsida > Asparagales > Amaryllidaceae > Allium > Allium sativum. The sequence continues at coordinate 857,724,839 of CM060920.1, read as the reverse complement.
GTCCTGATTGGGAGGCATCCCAAAATATGGATAATAAGTGGTGATCGTCCAGACGTACGTGGTGATCGATGGGTTTGCGAGGTATTTAGTGCCTCCGGTTTCGTTCAGACCCAGAACGGACTTGTAAATGGACTGTGTGTCTGACATTGGATTTTATTCTGTGTTGATTGATCTCTATTAAATATACATCTGTTTGGCGGCGGAGAATTTATTCTTTTGCTTAACGCCCTTCTCTGAAACGCACGAGCTCAGAGTTCGTATATCGATGGACATCAGTCGCATGGCATGAATTGCCTGTGTGGCATGCTAAGATGCAGTGATCAGAGCTTCTGTTGAAAAGCAAAGTCATGTGGTGATGATCAAAGCACCGCCGGTGTGGCGTAGTTTTGTGTATAACGTAAAATCGCGAGCCTCATACCCCGGTATGAACCAAAAACGGGAGAAAGACCTCAGGGAGGGCATGTGTTTCTTTCTAGCTAGGGTGGTGTCAGTGACCTACCAGCCCTGACATTTATATACTTTTCACCTAGGTGGTTGTTGCTGTTGCGAGGCGCCTCGGTTTGACCAGACGATCCGGGTCCGATGGAGTCATTCGTTGGCTCGTCTACGCCCCAAAGGGCGGGGAAACGTATTGTTCAGGCATAATAATCCACATCGGTGGACCGACCCTGACGATTTAAAGGCTTGCCTGCGCGCTTGCCTGTGGCTCGGGCTAGAGAGTCACGAATTCGGTAAGGACTATCTTTTGCCTTGGTTCATGATGGAAATCCAATTTCCAAATACGTTACTGTGCGGTTTTGATTGTATATATATATATATATATATATATATATATATATATATATATATATATATATGGTGACATGATATATGGTACCCATGCCGTCTATGATTGATAGTTATGATTTGAAATTGTTTTCAAAACATATAAACACTAGCAATAATATCAATTACCTTTGTCTTTATTCGTATCAATCATATTTTGGCCATTATAAGGTAAAACTCTATCCTCCGGTTTGCGTTGCATTGTGTGATGGGAACTGAGTCTTATAATGGCTACATTTTTATAAAATGCATTGCGTTGTTTAAAAGAAAGATTTGTTTTAAAGCACTGGCAATCCAATGGAGAAAACCCGTTCCACGAAAGTGGCGTGGTCCTGTGATTAGCCAAATTATATATGTGTTGAGTAGATTTCTCATACCAGTCCCATGATTGACTCGTAGTTTGTTTCACTTTCAAACTCAGGTGCCCCTTTTCTACTCGGGCATCCTTTTATTCAGGTTTAGCTGGTTCTTTCTGGATAGCTGGAGCTGAAGATGGATTCTATCATTTATCTCTTTTTATGCTGTTCAGCTCCTATTGTACATATTATGTTTGTTTTCCGCTGTAGACATTTATGTATAGCTGAACTATATTTTTTTTTTCTAAGTATGATCCTGTATACTGTGTAACTATAATGATTACTTTTATCCAGTATATTCTATTGTTCATTATCTGGTGCATTTATTTAATTGTGCTCTGCTATTATCTGTTTTTGTGTTATATTCCACGGATTACCCTTGCCACCGTCAGTACGGGGTTTGGGATCGTCTCACGCCTCGCAACAGCAACAACCACATAAGTCAAACTCGTCAGGGCGTGTAAAACCACTGACGCCACTTCTAGCTAGAAGGAAACGCATGCCCTCCCTGAAGTCCTCTCCCGTTTCTGGTTCACAACCGGGGTGTGAGGCTCGCGAATCAACGCTACACAAAGCTGTGCCACACAGGCTATGCTTTGATCATCAACCACAAGACTTTGCTTTTCAACAAAAGCCTTGATAAATTGCCACTTAGGCATGCCACAAAGGCAATCCACTCCATGCGATTGATATCCATCAATACATAACCCCTGCGCTCGTACATCTCAGAGAAGGGCGTTAAGCAAGAGAATAAATTCTCCGCCGCCAAACAGATATATGTTTAATAGAAATCAATCACATAGACTAAAATCCAATGTTAGACACACAATACATTTACAAGTTCATTCTGGATCTGAACGAAACCGGAGGCACCTTGTACCTCGCATATCCATCGATCTCCAAGTACGTCTGGACGATCACCAACTGATTCCCTCCTCTTGGGTGTACTGCCCAATTAAGATCATCAGTAATCACCAAACGATGTGAAGACCTCCGGTCTTCTACCACCGTCTTCATCCTCGACACCACGTCGAATCAGTTATTCAGAATGGGATAAACCCGGTCTTTCTGAATAACTCGCATATATAATAAACAAGTGTTACAAAAACACAACATGCGCCTCATTTCAATTCAGAATATTCTTTTATTCAAATATTCTTATACTTTGGGAATGGTTCCCATTAATTTTATCAAAGATTAATTCTTTAAATTTATTCTTTAATCTTCTTTTGAATATCAATTCAAATTAGTCGGGATTAGCGAACCACACCGAAGTAATCATTTATTTTATTTCCCAATCCCAACCTATTCATCCCATGAAGTAAAACTGGTAATACTTCATATCTAATGCCACGGTGTTATCGGTAAATTCAATTACCATTTCACGTTCAAATCTAAATAAAGATTTAACTATCACCTGGAGTAAAACTAGTGATACTCCATTCTCGATCATTTCAATCTAATTAAAGATTCATTAAAACTCCGCTTGGTTTTAATCTTCCAAATAATCACTATTAATGATTATTTAACTTGGGAAATCACATCCTGTCTTTAACTGGGTTAAAGAACCAATGTCATTTAAAACACGGTTCACGATAAACCCAAATCACATTTGATGTTAAATACAAGGCTCTGAATAGAAAATATATCGGCTTATATTCAATATCAAATCCTACGACCAACAAATATCGTATTGGAAATAACGGTATAAATATATCTTTCAAAATTCCATAACAATACCTGTATAATCTCGAAATCCAACATCGAAATATTCCAAAGACAATTTCGATTCAAATCCATTCCAATTCAATTATTGTAAATTCTGGTTATTTTCAAAACCATTTCAAATCCAATTTATTTAAAAATAAATAAATTATTATTCTAGTTCAAAACTAGTTCATTTCGATTAAAAATTATTTTTATCTTTTCAACTTCGGAATCTTTTACCTCAATTCTTCACAAATCATTTCTTATGATTTCACACAAATTATTACTATTTTTAATAATTTCATCAAGGCCCGTACAGTCGAATTCCATTAATGGCCATCGAACTGCACTTACAGCGACCTTTTCCAAATTTGATTTGGACATAATTCCAAATCCAACCATTAGATTTCAAATCTCTAATATTCATTAGAAAGCTCTTTCGATACGAACCCAACGGTTCCGGTTTTAGGAGAATCCGATGGTCGGATCTCCCGTAATATCTATTCGAAGTTAATGGTCGAAATTTGCAAACTGCCGCGGTGCGGCGTGTTCTATTCAGGCCATTATATATATATATATATATAATATTCCATCGATTTCCTTTTAAAACGTATTTTATAAATCATTTAAAATTCCATTTCGAAATGATTTCAACTACATATTCAATTTCGAATCAAAATTGAATATTCCACATCATCGATATACAAATGATAATATTTTCAAAACGTTATATTTTGAAATCACTTTCTTTCTTATATTCATTATAAAAATGAATAAAATCGATATAAATATCATTCATGTCAAAATGGCGTCAATCTAATCAACACGGCTTTTATTCAACACATGAATGTTTATTCTAGTCAACACATGAATATTTATTCTATTCAACACATGAATTTATTTTCTATTCAACACATGAATTTTTATTCTGTTCAACACATGAATTTTTATTCTATTCAACACATGAATTTATTTTCTATTCAACACATGAATTTTTATTCTATTCAACAAATGAATTTTTATTCTATTCAACACATGAATTTTTATTCTATTCAGTACGTGAATTTTTATTTCTATTCAACACATGAATTTATCTATTTAACACATGAATTTATATTTCTTATTTTCCAAATTGGAATGAGGCCCAATCAATTACCATATAACGTTAATTATATGGGTTCCCTACAACACATGTATATAACGGCAACGATAAATCATCAACCATCATCCAGAGTGCACCACACAACTGCATAAGCATTAAATATAAATAATTAACACTTACACAGTCAGTCGACCAATCGATCGACATACAGCTAAATATTTGGGATTAGTGTATGCCAAATATCATCCCAATACCGATGTGGGGTTTCAAATCAACAAACATTTTTTTATTTGTGCAGTTGGGCGATGTGTAAAATTTATCGTCCCAATCAATATCAGTCAAATGGATGTACATAAACAAATCCTTCGATTTGTAAATGAATATTTATTTTATTTCAACACTTGAATATATATTTTATTTCAACACATGAATACATATTTTATTTCAGCACATGAATATTTATTCTATTTCAACACATGAATATATATTTTATTCCAACACATGAATATATATATTTTATTTCAACACATGAATATATAATTTTCACATCACAATCAACAGTCAAATTTCAAAACACAAACAATCACACAAGTCGTACATGGTCTGTGGACAACGAGTGTCGGGTGCTGCTAAGCACCGTCTACATCCTAGTATATAATTTTAACTAGAAAACAAGAATTAAAGTGAGAAGTTCTCACCTTTGGGTTCTACTCCATCATTTCATTTCTGAATTTCCGAATGGCTTGGATTTGCACAAAATTCCAATGCGATATTTTCCCGTCGTTCATAGTAAAAATCGCATTTTTAATATGATGTTTATTTTAAAAATCACATTTTTATAACGGTACTTCATATATAAAAATCATATATTTTCACAACGCTTCTTCCTATATAAAAATTATATTTTTATACCTCTACTTCTCATATAAAGATCGAATTTTTATTTCACTTCATATATAAAAATCGTATTTTTACCTCATTAAAAATCTAATCTTTCCTATAAACAAAATCATACCTTTGTTTAAAATAAAAATCACATCTTTGTTTAAAATAAAAATCAAATCTTTTTATGTTATTCATATGAATAAAAATCATATTTTTAATTAGTGTTTATATTTAAAATCACTAATAAAGATCACATCTTTTTATTGCTAATATATAAATAAAAATCTAATTTTTATTTAAAAACCTTTTTCTTTTTAAAAATTTAATCTTTATCGTAACCATTCAAACAATAAAAATCAACTCTTTTTGTTCATGAAAACACTATAAAAATCATTCCTTTTGTTCATGAAAACAATATAAAAATCTATTCTTTTTATTTTAAAAAAATCAATTCTTTATGCAAACAAAAATCATAACTTTTTAATTTCAAAAATCTAATCCTTTTAAAGCTAAAAATCAAACCTTTTTATAAAACAAAATCAAGTCTTCATATAAATCAAGTTAAAAACTGAAAGTAAAATAAAATAAAATGTCATTTATACGAACAAAAATTACATTTTTACCTACACACTCGAATAAATCAAAACAAGGATAAAACTCACTTTTACTTGATCGATGGAGGGTCAACAGCGGTACCGAAGTCAGATGAGGCCAGGGGAGGTAGTAGGTGCGGCGGCGGGTCCCTGTGGTCTTGGCGGGACCTGCAGCGACGGGGTTGGGCATGGGGGGCTCGGCTTTCGGATCTGGGTTTTTTTGGGGGTTCCTGGGTCCTGCGAGGATGTGGGGAGGTTGGCCGGTGGAGTGGCAGGTGCTCCAGCGATGGGGAACACGGCGAAGACGGCTCACGTGGGCGCGACGGATTTGATCGAGCAGCGTTCCCTCCTTTTTTTAATTTGGATTTGAAATTGAATGACTTAATGAAAAGAGGGAATTGACTAAGCAAGTGGAAAGAGAAAGGAAGTTTTATTTAATTAATTCATTAATTTAATTTCTTTGAAAATCGACTTTTCATTCGAATCCCAAATCGTACCCAACGACTGTCGCCCATAGCTAATTACACCCATTCTGAACACAATGGGATATGTTTCGCAACCCAATTCGGCTGTTACGATCAGTTTCCACTAAATTTAAAATATAAATCATTATATTTTAAATTCCAACGCACATTTCAATTTACCGGGACCACATACAGACTCTAAAAATTACAGAAAAATTATTTCTAGCTTTGTATTGATGATACGGTCCTAACAATTTCATCGAATTCTGAGACCATTTGAAAAATGGCCATTTTCTGGTCGATCGAAATTGGCTAAAACTGTTAAAGCACGTTTTCCTTTGCCACGCCCACATATTGATTCGAAAAATTATGAATTTTGGAAGCTAGCACTAACTTGACATCACGGATCCAACAAAAGTGGTTTCGTCGAAAACCAAGGTCGTTTGCAAAATTTTCATTTTTAAGGGCCGAAATTCCATAGTGACTATTCTGAATATTCAACTGGGCATATCTTTTGATTCCCGCTATATAATTTCAATTTCTCGGATTCGTTGGAAAGATATTTTCAAATAGATTGAAATATTTTTGGTTTCACTAAAATCTGGTTTATTTTAAATCCTGTACATTCATTTGAACTTTGAAATCTAATTTTCACACTACCGCGCCATTTTCAATCCCTTTTATAATTATAAATAAATATTTATATCCAAACGACGATCTATATAAATATATACGTTCGAATTCTGTTCAAAATAAATTTCTCATCGTTTTTATTTAAAATATTCATTTTAAATAATCAAAATTCACTAAAATTGCCAAAATAAAATTTTTTAATTGGCTCAGATTTCTGGGTTATTACAGTCTCCCCCACTTAAAACTTTTCGTCCCCGAAAAGGAACGAAGCCGAAAGTTGTTTAAATAATCAACTCAACTTTCATTATTTTCTTTACGGCTTAAGTTCTTCAACTTTTCAGTTTCTAAGAGATTTTCAAAATTTTCAAAAATTTGGCTAATACCCTAAATTTTTGAAAAATTTCTCCATAACCTCCGCTACACCGGGGACTTCGGATATTTCACATAGCCTCCTATGGCCCTTACCAATCCAAAAAGAAAAAGAAACAGCCAAGCGGCTAGCCAATCGGCTCATAAAATCATCAAAAACCCAAGAAATACAATAAACATATACCTATTTGTTGGGAAACAATTTCATTCCTCTGCTCTAACCTCCTTGCTATGACCTGTTCAATGTAAGTACATGTATATGCATGCATATACGACAAATTTTCAATACAATTAACTATTTGATACAATTTGGCTAAATGTTCAACATTTAACTAATCAAACAATAATCAAACAACACAATTAGCAATCAATCAGTTGATTATCATTTCAAATTCATAATTTTGATACATATACAGAAAATCATGTTTTTGATGCCAATTCACAACAATAAGCACTACCTAGTTTTGGTTCTCACACCAGTCAATAGGAAATATATAGACGTCCACCCTTCGAAACTCGAACATGAATACTGATGATGCGATCGCTATAGCGATCATCAGAACCATCTTCAGGCGACTAGTGTGTGATTCTATATCTTTCCAGTATATTAAAACTTCAAATACACGCGGATTAGATGTATATGCAAAATCTTTATATATTGGACTGTCCAAATCAATACAAATAAATAATCAAATAGGAGTAATTGAATTAAACTTTCAAAACAAAACTTATTTTCATTTTATTTATATACTATTCAAACTCGTTCTAGGATACTACTGATCCCATCTCTAACGAGTCATTCCCATTGGATATTACTAATCCAATCTCTGATGAATTCTTTCGTTTGGTTCAAACGTGTCTTGTTCTCTGAGCTTTGTAAACCAAAGCTCTGATACCAAATGAAGCGACCCGAACTTCCCTGGTCTCCGAAGAGAAGAGAAAGAACGAATTACAGTGAGGACCAGATGGATCAGAATGCAAACAGAAGAACATTTCATTGTTAATTATAACAATTTCATCAGAATACAAGAATATACATAGTATGAATAAATATTAAACAAAAAATATCAGAGATTACAATACATTACATAGCAGCGGAAAAATAATAAAATACACAACTGAAAGAGATATACGGATACAGAGCTTTCCGGATATTGCTCCAGCTGTAAACCAGGTTCTTGTGAATATAAATATGCAAAACCAAAACTACTAGCTGCTCGTGTCAAAATAGGGGCACCTAGAGTTTAGGTTAAAACAATAAACTCCAGGTCAGCCATGTGACTGGTGTGAGAACTAAAACAGTTATTAATCTTTATTTTAAAGTTAGGTAAATCAAGGGACCACGCCGTATCATACAGAACGGGTTTCCTCCCAAGAATGCCAGTGCATGAAACAACAGTGAAATGCTAAATAAAGAAATAATGAAGCTATTATAAGACCCAGGTCCCATCACACAATACAACACAAGCCGGAGGATAGGGTTTTACCTTATAATTGCCAAAGAATGCTTGATACGCTGAATTTCATGTTTTATTATTTCTATAAGCTTATAGTGTCAAAACAATTTCAATCATAAATATCAATCATAAACGGCATGGGTACCATATATCATGTCGCCATACTGCTCTACAATCAAAACCGCAAAGTCACGTACTGGAAGCCGAATTTCCATCTGTGAACCAAGGCAAGGGATCGTCCTTACCGAATTCGAGACGCTCTAGCCAGCCCCTCAGGCAAGTACTCAGTCAAGCCTTTGGATCGTCAACATCGGTCCACCGATGTGGATTAAAATGCCTAAACACTGCGTTTCCCCACCCTATGGGGTGTCAATGAGTCCAATGACTCCATCGGCTCCACACAGTCACCGATATATCCGAGGCACCTCACAACAGCAACAACCATTAAAGTCAAACTCGTCAGGGCGTGTAAAACCACTAACGCCACTTCTAGCTAGAAGGAAACACAAGCCCTCCCTGAAGTCCTCTCCCGTTTCTGGTTCACAACAGGGGTGTGAGGCTCGCGAATCAACGCTACACAAAGCTGTGCCACACAGGCTGTGCTTTGATCATTAACCACAAGACTTTGCTTTTCAACAAAAGCCTTGATTAATTGCCACTTAGGCATGCCACACAGGCAATTCACTCCATGCGATTGATATCCATCAATACATAACCCCTGAGCTTGTACGTCTCAGAGAAGGGCGTTAAGCAAGAGAATAAATTCTCCGCCGCCAAACAGATATATATTTAATAGAAATCAATCACACAGACTAAAATCCAACGTCAGACACACAGTCCATTTACAAGTTTGTTCTGGGTCTGAACGAAACCGGAGGCACCTTGTACCTCGCATATCCATCGATCTCCAAGTACGTCTGCCCGATCACCAACTGATTCCCTCCTCTTGGGTGTACATCCCAATCAAGACCATCAGTAATCACCCAAACGATGTGAAGACCTCCGGTCTTCTACCATCGTCTTCATCCTCGACACCACATCGAATCAATTATTCAGAATGGGATAAACTCGGTCTTTCTGAATAAATCGCGTATATAATAAACAAGTGTTACACAAACACAACATACGCCTCATTCCAATTCAGAATATTCTTTTATTCAAATATTCTTATACTTTTGGAATGGTTCCCATTAATTTTATCAAAGATAAATTCTTTAAATTTATTCATTAATCTTCTTTTGAATATCAATTCAAATTAATCGGGATTTGCGAACCACACCGAAGTAATCATTTATTTTATTTCCCAATCCCAACCTATTCATCCCATGAAGTAAAACTGGTAATACTTCATATCCAACGTCACGATGTTATCGGTAAATTCAATTACCATTTCATGTTAAAATCTAATTAAAGATTTGACTATCGCCTGGAGTAAAACTGGTGATACTCCATTCTCGATCATTTCAATCTAATTAAAGATTCATTAAAACTCCACTTGGTTTTAATCTTCCCAATAATCACTATCAATGATTATTTAACTTGGGAAATCACATCCTGTCTTTAACTGGGTTAAAGAACCAATGTCATTTAAAACATGGTTCACGATAAACCCAAATCACATTTGATGTTAAATACAAGGCTCTGAATAGAAAATATATTGACTTATATTCAATATCAAATTCTACGACCATAAATATCGTATTGGAAATAACGATATAAATATATCTTTCAAATTTCCATAACAATACCTTATACTCACGAAATCGAACATCGAAATATTCCAAAGATAATTTCGAATCAAATCGATTCCAATTCAATTATTGGAAATTCTGGTTATTTTCAAAACCATTTCAAATCCAATTTATTTTAAAAATAAATAAATAATTATTCTAGTTCAAAACTAGTTCATTTCGATAAAAATCTATTTTTCTCTTTTCAAATTTGGAAATTTTCACCTCAATTCTTCACAAATCATTTCTTATGATTTTACACAAATTATTACTATTTTTAATAATTTCATCAAGGCCCGTATAGTCGAATTCCTTCAATGGCCATCGAACTGCACTTACAGCGACCTTTTCCAAATTTGATTTGGACATAATTCCAAATCCAACCGTTAGATTTCAAACCTCTAATATTCATTAGAAAGCTCTTTTCGATACGGTTCGGTTTTAGGAGAATCCGATGATCAGATCTCCCATAATATCCATTCGAAGTTAACGGTCGAAATTCGCAAACTACCGCGGCGGGGCGCGTTCTATTCAGGCCATTATATATATATATATATATATATATATATTTCATCGATTTCCTTTTAAAACGTGTTTTATAAATCGTTTAAAATTCTTTTTCGAAACGATTTCAACTTCATATTCAGTTTCGAACCAAAATTGAATATTCTACATCATCGATATACAAATGATAATATTTTCAAAACGTTATATTTTGAAATCACTTTCTTTCTTATATTCATTAAAAAATGAATAAAATCGATATAAATATCGTTCAGGTCAAAATGGCGTCAATCCAATCAACACTACTTTTATTCAACACTTGAATGTTTATTATATTCAACACATGAATATTTGTTCTATTCAACACATGAATTTATTTTCTATTCAACACATGAATTTTTATTCTACTCAATACATGAATTTTTATTCTATTCAACACATGAATTTATTTTATATTCAACACATGAATTTTTATTCTATTCAACACATGAATTTTTATTCTATTCAACACGTGAATTTTTCTTTCTATTCAACACGTGAATTTATCTATTCAACACATGAATTTGTATTTCTTATTTTCCAAACTGGAATGAGGCTCAATCAATTACCATATAACGTTAATTATATGAGTTCCCTACAACACATGTATATAACAACAACGATAAATCATCAACCATCATCCAGAGTGCACCACACAACTGCATAAGCATTAAATATAAATAATTAACGCTTACACAGTCTGTCGACCAATCGATCGACATACAGATAAATAATTGGGATTAGTTATGCCAAATGTCATCCCATTACCAGCGTGGGGTTTCAAATCAACAAACACATTTTTTTTATTTGTGCAGTTGGGCGATGTGTAAAATTTATCGTCCCAATCAATATCAGTCAAATGGGTGTACATAAACAAGTCCTTCGATTTGTAAATGAATATTTATTTTATTTCAACACTTGAATATATATTTTGTTTCAACACATGAATATATATTTTATTTTAACACATGAATATTTATTCTATTTCAACACACAAATATATATTTTATTTCAACACATGAATATATATATTTTATTTCAACACATGAATATATATTTTTCACATTACAATTAACAGTCAAATTTCACACCACAAACAATCACACAAGTCGTCCATGCTCTATTGACAACGGATGTCGGGTGCTGCTAAGCACCGTCTACATCCTAGTATATAATTTTAATTAGAAAACAAGAATTAAAGTGAGAAGTTTTCACCTTTGGGTTTCACTTTGTCATTTCATTTCTAAATTTCCGAATGGCTTGGATTTGCACAAAATTCCAATGCGATATTTTCCCGCGGTTCATAGTATAAATCGCATTTTTAATATGATGTTTATTTTAAAAATCACATTTTTATAATGGCACTTCATATATAAAAATCATATATTTTCACAACGCTTCTTCCTATATAAAAATTATATTTTTATAGCTCTACTTCTCATATAAAGATCGAATTTTTATTTCGCTTCATATATTAAAATCTTATTTTTACATAGCCAATGATCGTATTTTTACCTCATTAAAAATCTAATCTTTCCTATAAACAAAATCATACCTTTGTTTAAAATAAAAATCACATCTTTGTTTAAAATAAAAATCAAATCTTTGTATGTTATTCATATGAATAAAAATCATATTTTTAATTAGTGTTTATATTTAAAATCACTAATAAAGATCACATCTTTTTATTGCTAATATATAAATAAAAATCTAATTTTTATTTAAAAACCTTTTTCTTTTTAAAAATCTAATCTTTATCGTAACCATTCAAACAATAAAAATCAACTCTTTTTGTTCATGAAAACACTATAAAAATCACTCCTTTTGTTCATGAGAACAATATAAAAATCTATTCATTTTATTTAAAAAAATCAATTCTTTATGCAAACAAAAATCATGACTTTTTAATTTCAAAAATCTAATCCTTTTAAAGCTAAAAATCAAACCTTTTTATAAATCAAAATCAAGTCTTTTATATAAATCAAGTTAAAAACTGAAAGTAAAATAAAATAAAATGTTATTTATATGAACAAAAATTACATTTTTACCTACACACTCGAATAAATCAAAACAAGGACAAAACTCACTTTTACTTGATCGGTGGAGGGGTCAACAGCGGCACCGAAGTCAGACGAGGCCAAGGGAGGTAACAGGTGCGGCGGCGGGTCCATGTGGTCTTGGCGGGGCCTGCAGCGACGGGTTTGGGCATGGGGGGCTCGGGTTTTGGGTCTGGGGATTTTTTTGGGGGTTCCTGGGTCCTGCGATGCGGAGGGGAGGTTGGCCGGTGTGGTGGCAGGTGCTCCGGCGATGGGGAACACGGCGGCGACGACTCATGTGGGCGCGACGGATTTGATCAAGCAGCGTTCCCTCCTTTTTTTAATTTGGATCTGAAAGTGAACGACTTAATGAAAAGAGGGGGGTTGACTAAGCAAGGGGAGAGAGAAAGGAAGTTTTATTTAATTAATTTATTAATTTAATTTCTTTGAAAGTCGACTTTTCATTCGAATCCCAAATCGTACCCAACGACTGTCGCCCATAGCTAATTACCCCCATTCCGAACACAATGGGATATGTTTCGCAACCCAATTCGGCTGTTACGATCAGTTTTCGGTAAATTTAAGATATAAATCATTATATTTTAAATTCCAATGCACATTTCAATTTATCGGGGCCACATACGGGCTCTAAAAATTAAAGAAAAATTATTTCTAGCTTCGTATTGACGATACGGTCCTAACAAAACTAATTTCATCGAATTTCGAGACCGTTTGAAAAATGGCCAGTTTCTGGTCGATCGAAATTGACTAAAACTGTTAAAACAAGTTTTCCTTTGCCGCGCCCACATATTGATTCGAAAAATTATGAATTTTGGAATCTAGCACTAACTTGACATCTCGGATCCAACAAAAGTGGTTTCGTCGAAAACCGAGGTCGTTTGCATAATTTCCATTTTTAAGGGCCGAAATTCCATAGCGACTATTCTGAATATTCAACTGGACATATCTTTTGATTCCCGCTATGAAATTTCAATTTGTCGGATTCATTGGAAAGATATTTTCAAATAGATTCAAATATTTTTTGTTTCACTAAAATCCGGTTTATTTTAAATCCTGTACATTCATTTGAACTTTGAAATCTAATTTTCAAACTACCACGCCATTTTCAATCCCTAATATAATTATTAACAAATATTAATATTCAAACGACGATCTATATAAATATATACGTTCGAATTCTATTCAAAATAAATTTCTTGTCGTTTTTATTTAAAATATTCATTTTAAATAATCAAAATTCACTAAAATTGCCAAAATAAAAATTTTAAATTGGCTCAGATTTTTGGGTTATTACAGAGATTTTAGTCAATTATAAAATAAGAATTTAAATAAGATTGAATGATTTTTTATAAATGTATATTTGGCTTTAATTTTAAAATATACCATTTGAATTTTGATTTAATTAAATATCGGATTAACAAAAAATTCAGCTTTGAAAATATTTGTCGATATTGAAATATGATGTAGTAAGTAGCTAAGTATTTTAACTTATGACATTTAAATTAAGTACTTAAGTGAAGTTCACATTAAACTAAAACAATTCCTAAGTCAATTCTCAGTGGCTTCTCTTAGAAGCCTAGTCATATTTTAGTGGCTTCTCTTGGAAGCCAATTCTTAGTGGCTTCTCTTAGAAGCCTAGTCATACCTCAGTTGCTTCTCTTAGAAGCCAAAAGTGGCTTCTCAAGGAAGCCAATCTTTAGTTTCTTCTTGAGGAAGGCAATGATTAATGGCTTCCCAAGGAAGCGAAATGTGGCTTCACTAGGAAGTTAATCTCTAGTGGCTTCTTGAGGAAGCCAATCTTTAGTGGCTTCCCAAGGAAGCCAAAGGTGGCTTCTCCAGGAAGCCAATCTTTAATGGCTTCTCGAAGAATCCATTGCTTAATAGATTTCCTTGGAAGCCAATCCTTAGTTGCATCTTGAGGAAGCCAATGCTTAATTGATACCTTTGGAACACAAAGGTGGCTTCTCAAGCAATACAATCCTTAGTGGCTTCTTGAGGAAGTCAATGCTTAATAGCTTCCCTTGGAAGCCAAAGGTGGCTTCTTGAGGAAGCCAATCTTTAGTGGCTTCTTGAGAAAGCCAATCTTTAGTGTCCTCTAATGGAATACAAAAGTGGCTTCTCAAGTAAGCCAATCCTTAGTGGCATCTCTTGGAAGCCAAAGGTGGCTTCTCAAGGAAGCTAACCCTAAATAGCTTCTCTTGGAAGCCAAAAAATTTGTAGCTTCTCTTAGAATCTATTTGTAGTAACTTCTCAAAGAAGCTTCATATCACTATATATATGGAGTTCATTTGCAAATCTTACTATCCATTTTCCAACTTTCAAAAAGCTTATACATAAACCACTAATGGCATCTTTGTCCACTCTATTCCGAACCCTCCATAAGCCCAAACCCTGTCTCATTTACTCCAAATACACGATTCTAGCCCCGTTTTGTTCGTCTGTGAGTTCATAAACTCCAAAGCATCGTTACTTTGCCCAATTTAATTTCAAATTTCTCCACTGATACCGGGAGGCTGTCAAAGTCTTCCGGGATCATTAGTGCATCATCCGCATAAAGTTTGATTGAGTGGAACCCTAGGTGAGAACTTTTTATAGATTATAATGGCTAAGTAACTATTGATAATAGTTGTGAACTCGATTGATGTTGTTGTTTGATTGATACCATGGATTGATGATATGATTTAATGATGTTTGGTATGGGTAAATGATAAGTAGTACGAAAAAGATTTGATTTTTAAGTGAAATATATGTAAGTGCGTGAGGACTCTACACCTAATTCTAGTTAACTACTTCGATTAATTAGCTAATGAATATATTAGTGATGAATTGTTATGTGATTTACACATTGATGCTATATGTTGGGGTTTGCATGTTAACTGGGTTTATGATTTGTGTTAATAGTGATTAGAATGAAAAGATTCGATTTTTAACTAAAATTTATGAATCCACTTAATTATGTGAGAAACCAAAACTAAAAATTGATACTTTTAATTAACTGTTTAGTAATTGATTATTTGTATTATATAATGGCTATTGGTTGATCACACATGTTTAATATTACGTTAAATTGTGATTAGTATGATAAAAATATCATTTTTACTTGATATATGTGTGATAGCTTGGATATGTGACATTAAACACAATTAAGTATTGACTTAAACTATTTAAACATTCAATGGTATATTGAGGAAGTAATTCACAAATTACTGGTTATTGAATGTGATGTGAGAACTCTACGCATAATTAAGAGCAAGTTAATTATTGGCTAATGTTTGTGAATTTATTGAATTATATATTGACTTGGGGTTGATAATACATTTTAATAGTGTGTAATGATGTTCAGTATGATAAAAATGTGATTTTTTATGTGATATACTTATAGTTACTTTGGTTTATGAAACATAAAATCAATGATGTGGACATTGAAAATTGACTTGAATCTTAAATGATTATTGAATAGGAAAATTAACCAGATATTGGTTATTAAGTTTGAATATGAACACCATTGGGTATTAAATGATATGGTTGAGTTGAACACATATGATAGTTGATGGTTGATACTGCAGTTTTTCTTTCGATTTACAAACTCATATAAGCGTCAATGGTTTAAGGCTTATACGGTATATAACACGATATGTGGTAATTGAATGTTAATAGTTACTGATAACCATTATTAGATGTTAATGATGTGTGAAATACATATGAACTGAATTATATGGTAATATGTTGAATCTCATTCCAATTCAGAACTAATTTGAATATTTTATTAATAAAATATTCAGTGAAAATTAAAAGCTTGAATTTGACTTCTGATTTTGGATGAACACAAAGTTTATATTATTTAGATGAATACTCGCAAATGAAAAAAAATTAATTTGAATTTATTTCCATATAGTTATGAATTTTTCAAGTTGATTTTTTAATATGGATATTGGATTAAAATGGAAATAATCTTAAGATATTTCAATATTGATTAAGTAATTATGTGGTTATTGTTTCGAGGAATTTGGAAGATATAGAGATATCGTTATTCTGTATATGGTATCTATTGGTTTCAGAATTGATATCGAATATAAGTCGACACAATTTCTTTTTAAAACCTTATATTTGATATCAAAAATTAGATTTTGAGTTTATCGTGAATAGTGTCATCAATAGCAATGTTCTTAAACACAGTTGAAAAGGAAGTTTATGGAATAAATCTTCCAATTATGATTTAATGAAATTTTCCAAAGTAAAAATTTCCAATCAAAATTGGAACTAAATGGAATTCGATTTAGTAATAATCGAGATGAGCATCTATAAAGGAGGGTCGTTACTATTTGTGGAATTTGAAAGGCTTTGCCGTTATTCCATTTATAGTATTAGTCTGATATGGAAATTCGTATTGATCTGATTTCCGTTAAGATTCCATTTTGATGGAAGATGATTTTGGGTTTATCGTAAGCGATGTTATAAACGAGAACATTCGTTCTTTAACCCGGTTAAAGACGGGATTAATTTCCAAAAGTTGAATAATCATTAAGAAATGATTTTGTAGATTAAAACTAAGTAGAGTTTTAATGAATCTTTAATTAGATAGAAATGTGAAAACGGTAACTAAATTTTGATTTCCAAAGGTTGAATACCATTTGAATTTCGATTTAATTAAATAACGGATTAACAAAATATTCAGTTTTGAAAATATTTATCGATATTGAAATATGATGTAGTAAGCAACTAAGTATTTTAATTTACGACATTTAAATTAAGTACTTAAGTCAAGTTTACATTAAACTAAAACAATTCCCAAGTCAATTCTTAGTGGCTTCTCTTAGAAGCCTAATCATATTTTAGTGGCTTCTCTTAGAAGCCAATTCTTAGTGGCTTCTCTTAGAAGCCTAGTCGTACAATAGTTTCTTCTCTTAGAAGCCAAAACTGGCTTCTTAGGGAAGTTAATCTTTAGTGGCTTATTGAGGAAGCCAATTGTAACACCCCATCTCCGCCAGGGTCACTCACAAGAGAATGCACTAGCTTTGGAGGGGCGTTGTCTAGGTAAACATGCACAGAAATATTACAAGACAGAACATATAAAACAGCGGAAGAAAAACCAAATTTCATTACCTCATAAAATTATAAGGTCTAAAGCCATTTACATCAAAATGCCTTTAAAAGCCATTACAGTCATAAAATATTCCCTAAGTAAAACGGTAAAGCAGCCATAACCAAGAAAAATCCAAGCCATACATGATGACCTTGAAGCAGAAGAAGTCCAAGCTAAATAACAGTATTTCCTCCCTGAAAACCTGGGAGGGGGGAACGGAAGACAAAGAGGCGAAAGAAACGGGGTCAGAAATAAAGACTGGTAAGTCCTATCTACTTCCAGCATAAAAATAGGTAAAGGTAACATGACATGCATAAACTGAAAGTAAATATAAGGATGATGACAAGATTGACAAGCTAAACCAAGGTAACAAGATGGACTACTGTATCAAGATAAACTATGGTTACTGAGAATCAAGTATAAGATCCCAAGGTTCTATCGAGTATAACATCCCAAGGTTCTATCGAGTATAACATCCAGGGTTCTATCAAGTATATTTGCCCTGCACCTTCCGTACTAGTATCCCAACCCGTGTCATGTGTTAGCTACAAAATGTACCTTGCCCAATGTCATGAAATGGTCCATGTCAACCTAATGTAGGTTTTCCCATCTCGTATGTTTCTTTCCATGTATATGTTTAGTCCTTTGTCGTAAATCCAACGGGCTTCCTCACGTAGTTCTAATACTACTTCAACGTAGTTCCATTATCCTTGAAAACGTTTGGACTGTCACCCTTGATCTAGCTGTGTTTTCTTACCATGAATTCTCGAGTGTTCGGCTAGGATTTATGCCACCTAGGACCACTAGGGATTACGCTACCTACTAAACGTTTTCGTAACTCGATTTGGGTTTAAGCCACCTAGGACCGCTAGGGATTACGCTACCCGTCAATCACGCCTTTTTTCCCACGTATGTATCGTGAATCGTTTTTCCATATCTAGATGCACATGTATCTCAATGTGCCATCCGAGTCCCGTGACAGGGCTAATCAAGAAATACAGGACTCGGTCGGGAGCTTTAGGTTATCTGCCGATGCAGATATCAAGGTCTGTTTTTCTACCGGTGGTTATGGTCCCACGTGACCCCTCCCTCAACTACTGAAAGGCAATCCAAGAAAATCATGCACGAGAACTATACTCCGGCCATCCATGCCCCACTTCCCTATTGGCCAACCTCACCCATAACTAGATAGCAATTATATGGTCTGTTGGGAGTTCTCTGCCTTTCCGCATACGTACACGATTGACTAAAGATGGTAGGTAGTGGACGACGTGCTATCACATGGCTAAACTAAGTGTCGCCGACTCCACGCTAATCCACCCCAGTCTTTAGGTTGCTCGCACAGCAACCAAGGCATACCCTTGGTTCTTCTACCGTAGACCTTAACGTCTATGAGCCCAGGCAGATCATCTGCAACCTCACAGATGGATACCAAGAGTACCCTCACGTCCCCTGAAGCTACCGCTTCGTCACCCAGTTCGCTGGAGCCTTTAACTAAGTCAGATAGACATTCGCTCCTCCTTGTGTGTTTGTTTAAACGATGACCTACCGTATCAGGTTACTCATCTATTTGTGAACTGGTCCAATTCTCTTGACTAAGAATTATTACTTAGTTATTCTTAACTAAGGTTTATCACTTAGTTTCCTTTCCCGTTATACTTATTAACTACGGTTTTCCACTTAGTCCCCTGAACTAGGGTTTTGTCTAATGGGTTAAGTGTTGTCATTCGAGTTCATGACTTACCCCGCCTACGAATCATGTCAAAATTGGGTAAGTATTCAAGTTCAAGACTTAGCCCTACAAACCATGTATCAAGTTGGTTAAGTATATCAAGAAGTTCATGACTTAACCCTAGATTATCGTGTCAGTTTGGTTAAGTATAGGTTAACTTAACCCTATCAAATTACCGTGTCAGATTGGTTAAGTATAGGTTATCTTAACCTCGTCAAGCTATCGCGTCAGATTGGTTAAGTATAGGTTGTCTTAACCTCATCAAATCATCGAGTAAAATTGGTTAAGTGTAGGTTAACTTAACCCCATTAAATTATTGAGTCGGCTTGTTTAAGTATATTTAAGAGGTTCGTGACTTAACCCTATCAAATCATCAAGTCAGATTGGTTAAGTGTAAGTTAACTTAACCCCATCAAATTACCGAGTCGGATTGGTTAAGCATAGGTTAACTTAATCCCATCCACTAGTCGTATTTATAATGGTTAAGTATCATTCTTGTGGGTTTACTTAACTCTATCACGCATCGCATTATCTCAGTCGGGTGTTATCAACCCATTTAGGTTAAACTAACCCATCCGCTAATCATGTTATATGGTTAAGTGTCTTTAAGTAATCAAGTCCGGTCTTACTTAACCTACCCATTCATGTCATATCGGTTAAGTGCCATTAGTCAAACTAACTTAACCTAATCATGTGGCATTAAGTTAATTAATGCACCCCAACCTCTCACATTAGACTTTGCTGTGGTTTCTGGTTACGGCGGGCAGGTCCGGGAAGCTTTACACCACAACCTAGTCTAACTTCTGGTTTTTAGCGCGATATGACCAACTTCTCACATTGGATCTTATTGTCTGTAGCTACTGGATTTGCCGGGCAGTTCCGGGCAGATTTATGCTACAAACTCAACCCAACCTCGAGTTGGTCACTTTCATGTTTTCCTACTTGTCATGTTCATGTCAAATTTAGGCTATGACAAAGTCCACGTTTTCCGCTTATGCCCATTGTCCCATTACTTAATTCATGTTAAGTTTCATAGCCCATCTCAAGTTTGCCTGAACTACCCAAGGCGTATTCCCAATGCAAGTGAAAGCGACTCAACATAGTAGGAATAATATGACAACAAATTGGCCCAAACATATATGATAACATAAAGGGATTGGCCTCAAACATATATGATAGTATAAAGGGATTGGCCTCAAACATGTATGATAGCATAACACTAGGTTCATTATCATAGGCATGTAAATGGTCATGAGGGGTTTAGGTTCTTTTACATGCATAAGCCCCAAGTCAAGTTCATATGAATGTTCCACAAATCAAATTGTTCTAAGGGTCCATGCCAACATTCCACAAGTAAAGATTCAATCTTGCAAGATAAACTAGGTCAAACACAACATGAGTGGCATGATTTAATCACTAAGAAATAGCACAAAGTCATAGGTTCAAGAGAGGGGCAAGACTAGATTCACATAGACTAACATACTTAGGTTTCATCTCATTTTATTCCATGTCAACATTAGAACTACCGTTTAGATCTAAAAGTAGCTAGAACTTACAAAGCATGGCTAGAGAATTATGAGCAAGCATTTGTCGTAGAACGGTGTAGGAATGACGCTCCACTCCCTTGATTTGATGTAGAAAGCTTTCTCCTTTGACATGGATCCAGTTTGAACGCTCAAGCCTTTGAAGTTAGAGATGGAGGCCATGATCAAGAAATATTTGGGCAGCACTTTTTTGTTAGAGTGAATTGTAGTGAATTAGGCTAGGTCTTAGGGTGTTTTTATAGGAGTAGGAACAAGTTTAGGCCATAGAATCAACCCTAGAACAGATCTGAGCCATCAAAAATCGTCACAGGCCAACAAAGCAGACCACAAGACCCTGCAGGTGCACACAGGCAGACCGGGCTCGACCAGGGAGGTCGACTTCCAGGTCGACACCCAGGTCGACTGGGCAGTCGACCGGTCCCTGGGGGGTCGACTCTCCTGTCGACTCCCCAGTCAACTCCCCAGTCGACCTGGGGCTAGGCGGGAAATTTTCCCGCCCAGTCCGTTTGGGGGTAAATTCGAAATTTGAAAATCTGTTTTCGTTTTCTGATTTTTCGTGAAACTTCTAGAGGCCATATCTCGGTCATACAGACTCCGATTTATGAAATTTCGGACTCGTTTCCAACCAGAATTCCGAAACGAACGCAACGGCACAACCCGTTTCTCTTGATTCTTCTTTTAAAATTTAATTCTACCTCGATTCTTGTCTTAACACGTTATTAAAATTTGGGTTGTTACACCAATGCTTAATGGCTTCCCAAGGAAGCCAAAGGTGGCTTCACAAGGAAGCTAATCTTTAGTGGCTTCTTGAGGAAGCCAACCTTTAGTGGCTTCCCAAGGAAGCCAGAGGTGGCTTCTCAAGGAAGCTAATCTTTAATGGCTTCTTGAGGAAGCCAATGCTTAATAGCTTTCCTTGGAAGCCAAAGGTGGCTTCTTAAGGAAGACAAACCTTAGTGGCTTCTTAAGGAAGCCAATGCTTGATAGCTACCTCTGGAACACAAGGGTGGCTTCTCAAGGAATCCAATCCTTAGTGGCTTCTTGAGGAAGCCAATTCTAAATAGCTTCCCTTGGAAGCCAAATGTGGCTTCTCAAGGAAGCCGATCTTAGTGGCTTCTTGAGTAAGCCAATCTTTAGTGTCTTCTCTTGGAATACAAGAGTGGCTTCTCAAGGAAGCCAATCCTTAGGGCTTCTCTTGGAAGCCAAAGGTGGCTTCTCAAGGAAGCTAATCCTTGATAGCTTCTCCTGGAAGCCAAAGCATTAGCAGTGTCTCCTAGAAGCTATTCAAAGTAGCTTCTCAAAGAAGCTTCATATCACTATATATATGGAGTTCATTTGCAAATCTTACTTTCCATTTTCCAACTTCCAAAAAGCTTCTGCACAAGCCTAAACCTTATCTCGTTTGCTCCAAAAACCCAATTCATGCCCCTTTTTGTTCATCTGTGAGTTCATAAACCCCAAAGCATCATTACTTTGCCCAATTTGATTTCAAATTTCTCCACTGACACCGGGAGGCTGCCAAATTCTACTGGAATCTTTATTGCATAATCCGCTTAAAGTTTGATTGAGTGGAACCCTAGGTGAGAACTTTTTAACAATTATAATAGCTAGTTAACTATTGATAATGGTTGTGAACTCGATTGAGTTATATAATGTTGTTTGTTTGATACTATGGGTTGATGATATGATTTAATGATGTTTGGTATGGGTTAATGATAAGTAGTATGGAAAAGATTTGATTTTTAAGTGAAGTTTATGTAAGTATGTGAGAACTATGCACCTAATTCAAGTTAACTACTTCAGTTAATTAGCTAATGAATATATTAATGATTGATTGTTATGTGATTTACACACTAATGCTATATGTTGGGGTTTGCATGTTAAAGAAGGTTTATGATTTAGGTTAATAGTGATTAGAATGAAAAGATTCGATCTTTAAGTAAAATTTATGAATCCACTTAAGTATGTTAGAAACCAAAACAGTAAAAGGCTACTTTTAATTAACTGTTTAGTAATTGATTAGTTTGGATTATATATTGGTTATTGGTTGATCACACAAGTTTAATATGATGTTAAATTGTGATTAGTATGATAAAAATATCATTTTTACCTGACATATGTGTGATAGCTTGGATATGTGATACTTAAACACAACTAAGTGTTGACTTAAACTATTCAAACCTTCAATGGTATCGAGGAAGTAATTCACAAATTACTGGTTACTGAATGTGATGTGAGAACTCTGCGCTTAATTAAGAGCAAGTTAATTATTGGCTAATGTTTGTGAATTTAATGAATTATATATTAACTTGGGGTTGATAAAAAAATTATTATAGTGTGTAATGATGTTCAGTATGATAAAAATGTGATTTTTGTGTGATATACTTATAGTTACTTTGGTTTATGAAACTTAAATCAATGATGTGGACGTTGAAAATTGACTTGAATCTTAAATGATTATTGATTAGGAAAATTAACTAGATATTGGTTATTGGGTTTGGATATGAACAACATAGAATATTAAATGATATGGTTGTGTTGAACACAAATGATAGTTGATGATTGATACTGCAGTTATTCTTTTGATTTACAAACTCATATAAGCGTTAATGGTTTAAGGCTTATATGGTATATACCACGATATGTGGTAGTTGAATGTTAATAGTTAGTGATAACCATTATTAGACATTAATGATGTGTGAAATACATATAAACTAAATTATATGGTAATATGTTGAATCTCATTCCAATTCGGAACTAATTTGAATATTTAATTAATAAAATATTCAGTGAAAATTAAAAGTTTGAATTTGACTTCCGATTTTGGATGAACACAAAGGTTATATTATTACGATGAATACTCGCAAATGAAATAAATTAATTTGAATTTATTTCCATATAGTTATGACTCATTCAAGTTTTATTTTCAAAATGAATAGTGGATTTAAGATGGAAATAATCGTAAGATATTTCAATATTGGATTATGTAATTATGTAGTTACTGTTTTGAGGAATTTGGAAGATATATAGACATTATTTTTCCCTATATGGTATCTGTTGGTTTCAGAATTTGATATCGAATATAAGTCGATACAATTTCTATTTAAAACTTCATACTTGAAATCAAAAATTAGATTTTGAGTTTGTCGTGAATGGTGTCATCAATAGCAATGTTCTTAAACCCAGTTGAAAAGGAAGTTCATGGAATAAATCATTAAATTATGATTTAATGAAATTTTCCAAAGTAAAATTTTCCAATCTAAACTGGAATTGAATGGAATTCGATTTAGTAATAATCGAGATGAGCTTCTACAAAGGAGGACTATTACTATTTGTGGAATTTAAAAGGCTTTGCCGTTATTCCATTCATAGTATTAGTCTGGTATAGAAATGTAACTTCCCGCATTTTATCGGTTTATATTTGAATATTTAAATCAGTTAAATATTGAATTCGTAATATAAGTAGGTTTATATATTAATTAAAACGAAGTAGAAAGTATAAAAATATATATATTAAATATAATCGAGCTTATAACAACGTTGCAGTTCGTAGTTTAACGTTCTGAACTACAACTAAGTGTATAGAACCCATTTTTAATCGGATTTCTGCGAAACAAGAAGCGTTGGAATCTGTCGAACTGTATCTTTCTAACAGAAGTGAAAAATCAAGATTTCGCATTATAGATTGTGAATTATATCCAAATCAAATATTCAGAAAGTCGTTATAGAATCATTTATCGACCGTAACGGTTTATTCGATATAACTAGATATCGGTTTTGAATTTAGAGAAGATTCTTCTGAGACGTAGTGATAATTTAATTTTTAGAATTTTATTGTAATTTTTAATTAATTAAATATGAAACTTTTTACTGGGAGTATTTTGCACCCTATATCAATATTTTGGGATTTCAAAATATGAGTCAACCTACTGATATTATTATATTTTTGGGACCGTGGTACATTGCTGGTTACGATGATATATTTACATCAGTTAATAACAGTCCGAAAGTGAGCGGATTTTACATAATGGATACGCTAAACTAAAACGTATATATATTAAGACAAATTAAAATAGCAAAATGACAGGAATTATATTAACAAACCACTAAACACCAGGATAACCAGATGACACTGCCACAAAGACCACCGTGCCAGGAAAATAAATAATTTATATTTGATCCCAACATAATGTAAGTATTTCTCAAAATAAGTGATGAACAAAATTTATACAGTGACATAAAATATTAGCCAACCATCCATATTGTATTGTCACTATTCACGCCAAATAAACGGCTATGCATTTTCAAATCAGTATAGGCTACATATGAATTGTCATGCTCCATATATACTAACAGTGACCCTATTGCTTCATAGAGAAGGAAAAATGACTCCATGAATTTTCAAATCAAAAGCCTATTTTCATATCAAACGAGATATACCATTTCAGATTTGTCATAGTCTTAAAAGCCTTAAAGCCTAATTTCTTCGGCCTAATTCTAAAAAATAAAAATAGTATATGCTTTCCTATGCAAAAACGCAGGGTACGGTTGTTCTAGTAAAACATGAAAATTCAAGACACCATTACGTATTACCTACTCATGTACTGACGTTCCTACCCGAGTTTACATAGCAGTATGTATTTTCAAAATCATTTACGTCCTGTCTTTTCTTTCTACAAGCCAAAGAACCGCAAGCCTATACCAATATACACGTACACCCCATACTCCAAGCCTAGCATGTGCACTGTGACCGATTTCTACAGCCTAATCTATATGCTAATCGTTGGCCTCCAAGATTTGTGATACTATAAATACACGATGTCTGCTTCATTTTTCTTCGGCTTCAGCAAATCATAACGCCTTTCTTCATTTTAATTCTTCTTTCTTTTATAAAAAAATCTACTTTTGCATGGTGAAACGAAGGGATGAGTTAAAAGCTTTTACCACCAAAGTGGTGCACCGTCATTTAACAAAGCAGCATGGTGGCCACGTTGGTACGAGCTGAAGTTGAAGCGTGAGTTGAACGTGAGTAACAACAGGGTGTTTGTGCGAGCTCGTGGGAAGTTTTGGCTTTGAGTAAGTAAGGGGGATGGTGTATGATTGTGCATGGGAAGAATAGCAGGGAGGGAATTAAGTGAGGGGTACATGGCGCAAGTATGATGTGGAGTTAGTTGTTGCGTCAACAGTAGAGGAGTTTGGTTACTGGGGCTTATGGTTTTTAAATTTGGAAAGAAGGAAGTAGGTTTTTGGCATTGGTTTAAGTGGAGCAAGCGGTGAAAATAAAGAGAAGTAGGTGACAACCAAGTGGACTGTGAGGACGTTTGCATCTGGGTGGAGCGGGCTTTAGCATAATGGTGAATGGCAAGGAGGCGAGCTCAGACTGGTGGTCATTGTAGTACGAGCTCGGAATGGAGAATTAGATGGCGATAGTCGCTCAAGGAACCGGCCTAAAGCGATTTGGCGCTCGCCTGAATTCAGGCAAATTAAACCGCTTAACCAAATCAGCCAACACAAATCGTTTTAACGGTTAACACGCCAAGGTGAGTAAATTCACTAACTCTGTTTTATTTTAAAATATTATAATTATATTTTAAATATTGGTTGAACGTTGTGTGATGGTCGCTTCGGTAGATTACAGTTAAATTGGTTGAATTATATATCGTTGCATATATACACATCATTGGTTGGACTGATTCCATCGATTATAATATTTCCTGGTATGGAATCAGTGTTAATTGTTGACTAACATCAGTGGATGCAGGAAACCGATTGGAAGAATCCAACCGGATTCCTCAATATTTATATGTACTGTTTGTTTTATATAGATGCACTGTTTGAACCCAAATGACTTTTGAAACCTTGTGTTGATATTAGCGTTGAATGGAAATTCAAACATTATTTTGATTTAATCAAAAGATGATATCGATTAAGAAAGTGGCAACAACCAACCATAAATGTATCATTTGTTTTAACCGCTATTGTTTTACCAAAATCCCACCGTGTGCGAAGCACGTGTTTCACCATACTTACTAAATGATTTGGTAAAGTGGATTCTTATATTGATAAGATTAAAAAGTAAGTAGGCGGAGATTAACTTGATGATTAATAACAAGAATTGATTGTTTTAAGAACAACTAAATGAGATATTTACAAATAGATTATGGTTGATTTCATAATAAGTAAGATTAGTTAGAATCAATTTTTGTTTATTTAATAGTAAAGGAGATTATTTAGAAATAAATTATTATTTTTATAGTGATCGATACAAGTGAAATTATTTAGATTAATAAATGTTATTTATTCAAAATGAAAAGATTTGTTAGAATTGATTAATGGGTTAATCATGGCTAAATATTTACCAAGCAAACTGTTTTGATCAAAAATTGGTTATTTAATTAAATTAGATTGGGCTAAATAATCTAATGTAATAAATTAACAAATAGTTGATTTAGTTTAAATATGATTTTGAAGTATAAGGGATTTGTCTAAAGAAGACAAAGCGAAGAGGAATGTTTAATAAGGGATTTGTCTAAGAAAGACGAAGCGGAGAGAAATGTTTAAAAATGGATTTGTATAAGCTAATGTAAATAACCGAATTTTCAAAATAAGGATATGGCGTCATAAAACCATATTTAATATATAGCAAGAAGCACGTTTACGGATTTTAAAGTATAAGGGGTTAGAGTTACAAACTTATATCGATTCTAAGATAAGAATGTTGTTGATCAAAGTCTGAGAGGTAATTAAAGTACCCCAACTTGAACGTCTTCACTATTATCGAAGGATGGTATTTGTTTGTAACGAAAAGAGATGTCAAGATTTTTGTAACAAAAAGAGATGTCAAGATTTTTGTAACGGAAAGAGATGTCAAGATTTTTATAACGGAAAGAGATGTCAAGATTTTTATAACGCAAAGAGATGTCAAGATTTTTATAACGGAAAGTAATGCCAAGGTTAGTTATAAAGAGAATATTACAACGTATGACAAGACTTAGAACTATAGCGATAAAATAATGCTATTGACTAAGCTTAAGCGTGACTGTTCTGTCAAGGTTAGTTAAAGGGAAATATTACAGCGTATGATAAGTTTTAAACTATAGCGATAAATTAGCGCTGTTGACCAAACTTAAGCGTGATTGCTTGATGTTTAGTTATACATTAGAATGAATGTTTGTTTTTACTTCGATAGTTAAATAACCGACTATCGAAGTGTTTTGACCATCGTTGTCAATACGGAGAGACCGGTTGGATATATTATTCGAAAACCACTCCGTATAGGCATAAGCGCTGCGAATTAGATCGTGCTGAAGACGAATTGAAGACGGAGTGTAATGCAAGGGTCGTCCTATTTTAGAATGGTGTTTTCTGCTTGTCCAGTCCCAGGACAACTCGTATGGACGAATGTCTGACAAAGTATTCCTAACGGTCACATAAGACGATCTTCTCAAGGTGTTACGTCTGGTGGCGGGGAAATTTGTTTCTCTTAGCTTTTATACCCGTAATATTTTTAGGAAGATCAACTAGTGATTTGATGGGTTTGACGATGTGGCATTCAAAGTGTATGGTGGCCAGATGCTCTAAGAGATAGACGTAGCCTCAAGCTTCACAACCGGGAAATGACAAAAATCGGGTAGGCAACATGGCTATGTGGGTCGCTCCCATTAGGGTGTATAATCACCTATCTAGAGAAATTCCTTTTGCTTCTTTAATCTATCGATGCTGTCCCTTTTCGGGAAACGGTGGTTTGAGTCCAACCGTTGGTGATACACATTCGATACACTCAAGCGAAATGAGTGGTCGGTCATGTGTGGGTCGGGTTGCAAGACGTTCTTGTTGAACCCAGTGTATTCGTCTCTAGAGATACACGAGCGGTAGGTGGTCCCATACCTTGTCATAGTTGGAATACAATCTCTAATAAGCGCCCTACGGTTTTTGATTTTATACTATGTATGTAGAGCATGAGATGCAAGCGTTTTGCTATTGGGTTATTTACTTGATTAGGCATTATTATAATATCACTGGATTTGATATCAAAGTGTTTTGGGTTATAGTAAGGTAAAAACCGTCCTTGTTTATGTGTGGGCTGGTCTTACTATTATCTTTTTGGTTTCAAAAGGATTTTCAAAGTTAAACCGTATGGTTAGAATTTACTCACACCAGTCCCATGACTGACCCAGAGTTTATTTTGTTGTTTTCCTTAAACTCTTGGGTGCCCAAATATGTAGGGGTAGTCAAGTGTTTCAGGCTTTACAGATACACTTGGAGGAGCTTGAAGCAGGAGTCTTTACTGATGAGTTGGTTATATAAATAACCAATTGAAATATTATATGAATACAAGGTATAAAACCGGATGAATTAAATCTGAAATTTTAACCAGAATTGGAATTAAAATTCTGAAACATGAAAATGTTTGCAAATGAATTTTGAATTAATATTTGGAATTGTAAGATCCTGGGGAAATTTTGAAATATTATCCAAGTTCGAAAAGATATTTGTGAAGTAAATTTCAAATAAAAGTATTTGAATATGACTTTTGAAAGTAATATAGTATTGAACTCACTTTGATGGCTGGAAAATAATTTCGATGATGAAGTCAACCATTATCGGTGTTCATTTTCGAGTCTCTAAGTGACGAATTACTACCGAAGGTTTGTTTTGAAATAAGTTGTTCGGAAATTCAAATGTTTTGAATTACTATGAATATATATGTATAAGATTTCGAACTGATTTGAAATAAAAACCCCAGGAATTTGAATTCTGAAATTTAAAATTACTTATGAAGTAAATAAACAGAGAATTTAAATAAATCAAATAAAAGTGAAGTTGAATTGAAACCAAGTAAGTGGAAATCTTACTTTACTAAGGATTTGACTTGGCAAAGTAGTTGAGTTGTGAATTAAGATTTGGAATGGAACCGAATTTGGAGGTGAAATTTGATTATTGAGTAAGAATTGAAAATTTGAAATTGGAATTTGAAATGGAGTTGGCTTGGATGTAAGAAAATTATTGGTTAAACTGACTGGAGGTTAGTTGGAAATGCATGGATATATGTTGATGGGATATCAAATGAAGGAGTTAGAATTGGATGCACAACCAAAAAGATTTTTACCCTGTTACAAAATAGATTGTAGCATTCTCCACTTCTTAGCAATTTCGTGGACGAAATTATTTTAAGGGGGAAGGAATGTAACGTCCCGCATTTTTATCGGTTTATATTTGAATATTTAAATTAGTTAAATATTGAATTCGTAATATAAGTAGGTTTATATATTAATTAAAATGAAGTTGAAAGTATAAAAATATATATATTAAATATAATCGAGCTTATAACAACGCTGCAGTTCGTAATTTAACGTTCTGAACTTCAACTAAGTGTACAGAACCCATTTTTAATCGGATTTCTGCGAAACAAGAAGCGTTGGAATCTGTCTAACTGTATCTTTCTAACAGAAGGAAAAATCAAGATTTCGCATTATAGATTGTGAATTGTATCCAAATCAAATATTCAGAAAGTCGCTATAGAATCGTTTATCGACCGTAACGGTTTATTTGATATAACTAGATATCGGTTTTGAATTTAGAGAAGATTCTTTTAAGACGTAGTGATATTTTATTTTTTAGAATTTTATTGTAATTTTTAATTAATTAAATATGCAACTTTTTACTGGGAGTATTTTGCACCCTATATCAATATTTTGGGATTTCAAAATATGAGTCAACCTACAGATATTATTATATTTTTATGACCGTGGTACATTGCTGGTTACGATGATATATTTACATCAGTCAATAACAGTTTGAAAGTGAGCGGATTTTACATAATGGATACGCTGAACTAAAACGTGTATATATTAAGACAAATTAAAATAGCAAAATGACAGGAATTATATTAACAAACCACTAAACACTAGGATAACCAGATTACATTGCCACAAAGACCACCGTGCCAGGAAAATAAATAATTTAGATTTGATCCCAACATAATGTAAGTATTTCTCAAAATTAGTGATGAACAAAATTTATACAGTGACATAAAATATTAGCCAACCATCCATATTGTATTGTCACTATTCACGCCAAAGTAAACGGCTATGCATTTTCAAATCAATATAGGCTACATATGAATTGTCATGCTCCATATATACTAACAGTGACCCTATTGCTTCATAGAGAAGGAAAAACGACTCCATGAATTTTCAAATCAAAAGCCTATTTTCATATCAAACGAGATATACCATTTCAGATTTGTCATAGTCTTAAAAGCCTTAAAGCCTACTTTCTTTGGCCAAATTCTGAAGAAAAAAATATAGTATATGCTTTCCTATGCAAAAACGCAGGGTACGGTTGTCCTAGTAAAACACGAAAATTCAAGACACCATTACGTATTACCTACTCATGTACTGACGTTCCTACCCGAGCTTTACATAGAAGTATGTATTTTCAAAATCACTTCCATTCTGTCTTTTCTTTCTACAAGCCTATACCAATATACACATACACCCCATACTCCAAGCCTAGCATGTGCACTGTGACCGATTTCTATAGCCTAATCTATATGCTAATCGTTGGCCTCCAAGCTTTGTGATACTATAAATACACGATGCCTGCTTCATTTTTCTTCGGCTTCAGCAAATCATAACGCCTTTCTTCATTTTCATTCTTCTTTCTTTTATAAAAAAAATCTACTTTTGCATGGTGAAACGAAGGGATGAGTTGAAAGTTTTTACCACCGAAGTGGTGCACCGTCATTTAACAAAGCAACATAGTGGCCACGTTTGTACGAGCTGAAGTTGAAGCGTGAGTTGAACATGAGTAACAACAGGGTGATTGTGCGAGCTCATGGGAAGTTGTGGCTTTGAGTAAGTAAGGGGGATGGTGTATGACTGTGCATGGGAAGAATAGTAGGGAGGGAATTACGTGAGGGGTACATGGCGCAAGTATGATGTGGAATTAGTTGTTGCGTCAACAGTAGAGGAGTTTGGTTACTGGGGCTTATGGTTTTTAAATTTGGAAAGAAGGAAGTAGGTTTTTGGCATTGGTTTAAGTGGAGCAACCGGTGAAAATAAAGAGAAGTAGGTGACAACCAAGTGGTCTGTGAGGGCGTTTGCATCTGGGTGGAGTGGGCTTTAGCATAATGGTGAATGGCAAGGAGGCGAGCTCAGACTGGTGGTCGTTGTAATACGAGCTTGGAATGGAGAATTTGATGGCGATAGTCGCTCAAGGAACCGGCCTAAAGCGATTTGGCGCTCGTCTGAATTCAGGCAAATTAAACCGCTTAACCAAATCAGTCAACGCAAATCGTTTTAACGGTTAACGCGCCAAGGTGAGTAAATTCACTAACTCTGTTTTATTTTAAAATATTATAATTATATTTTAAATATTGGTTGAACGTTGTGGGATGGGCGCTTCGGTAGATTACAATTAACTTGGTTGAACTATACATCGTTGCATATATACACATCATTGGTTGGACTGATTCCATCGATTATAATATTTCCTGGTATGGATCAGCGTTAATTGTTGACTAACATCGGTGGATGCAGGAAACCGGTTGGAGGAATCCAACTGGATTCCTCAATATTTATATGTACTGTTTGTTTTATATAGATGCACTGTTTGAACCCAAATGACTTTTGAAACCTTGTGTTGATATTAGCATTGAATGGAAATTCAAACGTTATTTTGATTTAATCAATAGATGATATCAATTAAGAAAGTGGCAACAACCAACCATAAATGTATCATTTGTTTTAACCGCTATTGTTTTACCAAAATCCCACCGTGTGCGAAGCACGTGTTTCACCATACTTACTAAATGATTTGGTAAAGTGGATTCTTATATTGATAAGATTAATAAGTAAGTAGGCGGAGATTAACTTGATGATTAATAACAAGAATTGATTGTTTTAAGAACAATTAAATGAGATATTTACAAATAGATTATGGTTGATTTCATATTAAGTAAGATTAGTTAGAATCGATTTTTGTTTATTTAATAGTAAAGGAGATTATTTAGAAATAAATTATTATTTTTATAGTAATCGATACAAGTGAAATTATTTGGATTAATAAATGTTATTTATTCAGAATGAAAAGATTTGTTAGAATTGATTAGTGGGTTAATCATGGCTGAATATTTACCAAGCAAATTGTTTTGATCAAAAATTGGTCATTCAATTAAATTAGATTGGGCTGATTAATCTAATGTAATAAATTAACAAATAGTTGATTTAGTTTAAATAAGATTTTAAAGTATAAGGGATTTGTCTAAAGAAGGCAAAGCGAAGAGGAATGTTTAATAAGGGATTTGTCTAAGAAAGACGAAGCAGAGAGAAGTGTTTAAAAATGGATTTGTATAAGCTAATGTAAATAACCGAGTTTTCAAAATAAGGATATGGCGTCATAAACCCATATTTAAAATATAGCAAGAAGCACGTTTACGGATTTTAAATTATAAGGGGTTAGAGTTAGAACTTATATCTATTATAAGATAAGAATGTTGTTGATCAAAGTCTGAGAGGTAATTAAAATACCCCAACTTGAAGGAATGTAAAGGTTAGTTATAAAGAGAATATTACAGCGTATGACAAGTCATAGAACTATAGCGATAAAATAACGCTATTGACTAAGCTTAAGCGTGACTGTTCTGTCAAGGTTAGTTAAAGGGGAATATTACAGCGTATGATAAGTTTTAAACTATAGCGATAAATTAGTGTTGTTGACCAAACTTAAGTGTGATTGCTTGATGTTTAGTTATACATTAGAATGGATGTTTGTTTTTACTTCGATAGTTAAATAACCGACTATCGAAGTGTTTTGACCATCGTTGTCAATACGAAGAGACCGGTTGGATATATTATTCGAAAACCACTCCGTATAGGAATAAGCACTGCGAATTAGATCGTGCTGAAGACGAATTGAAGACAGAGTGTAATGCAAGGGTCGTCCTATTTCAGAATGGTGTTTTCTGCTTGTCCAGTCCCAGGACAACTCGTATGGATGAATGTCTGACAAAGTATTCCTAACGGTCACATAAGACGATCTTCTCAAGGTGTTACGTCTGGTGGCGGAGAAATTTGTTTCTCTTAGCTTTTATACCCGTAATATTTTTAGGAAGATCAACTAGTGATTTGATGGGTTTGACGATGTGGCATTCAAAGTGTATGGTGGCCAGGTGCTCTAAGAGATAGACGTAGCCTCAAGCTTCACAACCGGGAAATGACAAAAATCGAGTAGGCAGCATGGCTATGTGGGTCGCTCCTATTAGGGTGTATAATCACCTATCTAGAGAAATTCCTTTTGCTTCTTTAATCTATCGATGCTGTCCCTTTTCGGGAAACGGTGGTTTGAGTCCATCCGTTGGTGATACACATTCGATACACTCAAGCGAAATGAGTGGTCGGTCATATGTGGGTCGGGTTGCAAGACGTTCTTGTTGAACCCAGTGTATTCGTCTCTAGAGATACACGAGCGGTAGGTGGTCCCATACCTTGTCATAGTTGGAATACAATCTACAATAAGCGCCCTGCGGTTTTTGATTTTATACTATGTATGTAGAGCGTGAGATGCAAGCGTTCTGCTATTTGGTTATTTACTTGATTAGGCATTATTATAATATCACTGGATTTGATATCAAAGTGTTTTGGGTTATAGTAAGGTAAAAACCGTTCTTGTTTATGTGTGGGCTGGTCTTACTATTATCTTTTTGGTTTCAAAAGGATTTTCAAAGTTAAACCGTATGTTTGGAATTTACTCACACCAGTCCCATGACTGACCCAGAGTTTATTTTTTTGTTTTCCCTAAACTCTTGGGTGCCCAAATATGTAGGGGTAGTCAAGTGTTTCAGGCTTTACAGATACACTTGGAGGAGCTTGAAGCAGGAGTCTTTACTGATGAGTTATTTCCGCTGTATCAAATGTTATGCTGTACTCTGATATGGTACGTATATACAAAATAGATTTGTATTTCGAAGTTATGTTATATAATATATTTTATTCGTTCCGCTGTGAGATTCGTGTTTACTCTGATTCTGCTTAGTTGTGTTCTTTTTCTTCTTCTATTCTATTAGTTCTATCTTATCTTTCTCATCCTCTTATTTCTTTCTATTAATGATCCGGTATTTTCGATGTCTGAACAGTCGACGCTGGGTTTTGTGTCAATTTTCGATGTCGAAAATCCCATTTCGTTACAAGAAATTCTTATTGATCTGCTTTTCTTGAAGATTCCATTTTGATGGAAGATAATTTTAGGTTTATCGTGAGTGATGCTTTAAACGAGAACATTCGTTCTTTAACCCAGTTAAAGACGAGATTAATTTCCAAAAGTTTCCAAAAGTTGAATAATCATTATGATATGATTTTTGAAGATTAAAACTAAGCAGAGTTTTAATGAATCTTTAATTAGATAGAAATGTGAATATGGTAATTAAATTTATCAAATCCGAGAGATGCTCGTGGTAGAGTACCACCAGTTTTACTCCATACGATAGTTAAATCTTTAATTAGTTTTGAATGTGAAATGGTAATTAAATTTAACGATAACACAATAAGTGTAAGATATTGTAACGACCCGGGGATTTCGCAATCCTGGGTAATCGACATAACTCAATGTCGACTATCCAAGCATCGGAAACATCAGGTAGTCCATAAAAGAAATTAGAGGGTGAGAATAGATTAGATAGAAACTCAGAATAGAAGAAGAAGAACATACAACAACAGAGTAACACGAAACTCACAGCGGAACGAACAATATATAATGGATACATAACTTCGAAATAAAACTAGTATATGTATACAGTAACATTATCAGAGTACAACACTTACAACATAGCGGAAATAATAATACTATATAATCCTGAAGCCTCCTGCTCCAAGCTCTCAGTATCTGTAAAATCCCGATTACTTGACAGCCTGTACAAAATTGGGCACCCAAGAGTTTAGGGAAAACAAAACAAAATAAACTCCGGGTTAGTCATGGGACTGGTATGAGTAAACAATTTAAAACAGTTTGAGCATTTAAATGATATCTCATAAGACCACGCCGTATAATGGAATGGTTTTTTTTCCTTATGAGAATACAAGCCATTTGATTTGACTTTCAAAATCCTTTTGAAAGAAACGATAATCTTTATATCAAAACATAATTTGATATTATAATAGTGTCTATCAACCACACTAAATAATCATCTAGCGGAGCGCTTTCATCACACGTTCCACATTTATAATATATAATAAAAAACCGTGGGCGCTTATTGGGTAA
Organism: Allium sativum; assembly: GCA_030737875.1. Lineage (NCBI taxonomy): Eukaryota > Viridiplantae > Streptophyta > Magnoliopsida > Asparagales > Amaryllidaceae > Allium > Allium sativum. The sequence goes on along the minus strand of CM060920.1, from coordinate 857,688,504 downwards.
TGGATTCCAACTGGCAAGGTATGGGACCACCTTTCGACAGTGTATCTCTAGAGAGGAATACACCGGGTTCAACAAGAACATCTTGCAACCTAGGCTAAACATGACCGGTCACTCATTTCGCTTGAGTGTACCGAATGTATATAACCAACGTTTGGGATCAGCAACCGTTTCCCAAAAGGGACAACATCGAAATAGATTATAGAAGTAAATGGAATTTCTCTAGATCAGGTGATAATACACCCTAATTGGCAGCTAACCACTTAGCCATGCGACCTACCCGATTTTATACCATTTCCGGTTGTGAGGCTAGAGGCCATAACATATCCTTTACAAACCATATCTTCATTCACTTTGAAAGTCACATTGTCATACCCGCTAAACCATAAATTGATTTCTCCAAACATATCAAGGGTAAACAGCTAAGTGAAACGAATTCCTCCGCCACCAAACATAAATACATTTGAAGAGATCAACTTACGCGATCTATTAAATATACTCTGTCAGACATTCTTCCATACAGGTCATCCTGGGACTGGACAGACCGAAGGTACTATTCTGTAAACAGGACAACCCTTGCATAACTCCGTCTTCAATTATCTTCATCATATTTGATCACAACGCTAACGCCCATACGAAGTGGTTTTCAGATAATGAATCTGATCCCGGTCTCTCCGTATTGACGATGGAAAACTGGTCGAAAACTTCGATAGTCGGTGAGTTAACTATCAAAGAAAAACACGTGTGCAAACAACGATATTATTTTCAGATGGAAATTCTATCGATCAATCATCAATCAACATTTATTCAATTCCCCATTTCCATATATTCATCAAATCCTTATTTTCTAATTTTAGAAAATATACGCTATTAACTTTGGAAAACTTTTCCATTTCTGATTCACACATCACTATCTTCTCACATATATCAATCTCTAACTGTAAACTAGTAAGAGAACAACCCTCTATATATTAACCCCGAAGGCCGAAACCAACATCAAATCAATACACAGAAAGTCATTCAACTCAACTAATTTCCAGTCATTTTCTAATTTCAGTAATTCCATATAAATTCCTAATTCAAACCCCAAAATTCCTTTATAATATTTTATTTGCAAAATATTTGCTTAAATCCTTTATTCACATTAAATGTGAATAATATTTCTTCTCTGCAATCAAAACAGTTTGATTTCGTATTTAAAAACAATATCCCAAATCCAATTTCTATTTATACTTCTATTTATAAACAATTCATATAAAATCTTATTTTATATTCAACACTTTAATAATTCCATCTAAAATTCTCGTTAACACTACATTCATATTCAGTTTCAAATATCGATTTAAATTCGATTCTTACTTCTCTATGTAAGTTCTGACTTATATATTTCATTTATCCACTGATAAATAATTAACTTAATTTATAAAATATTATTTATAAATAAATCTGCTCCCTCTATCTGTTTTACTTCTTTATATAAGTTCAGACTTATATATCTTTATTTATCCAATTATGAATATTTTCCTTAATTTAAAATTATTATTTATAAATTATTCTTCTCAATTCATCTGTTAAAATCATATTTTTATTTAATATCTAATTTAAATAAATCATCTCAAATTTCTTTTATAATTCGAAATCCCCTTTTTATAATTCTATATTTATTTCCTAAATATTTTCTTTTAAAAAATCTTATTTATTTTATAAATAATTCCTTTTATAAAATTATATTCATTTTAAAAATATTTCTTTTTATAAAATCCTTTGATTTTATAAATATCTCTTTTTATAAAATCCTTTGATTATATATATATATATATATATTTCTTTTTCAATATAACATCGAAAATTTCCTTTATCTATTCCAGTATTTCTTATGGTATTTAAAATACCAAATAACAATGATTAATATCATTCTAACACACATCATCAATAACAAATTATATATCACATCATATATCACCATATTTGAATAACAGTAAAATAATTGTTGAGGAATCCAGTTGGATTCCTCCGGCCTGTTTCCCTGCATCCACGGATGTTAAACAATATAATAACATCGATTTTATTTCGATATGAAATATTCTGATAAACAAAATCAATATTTGATTAACGATATATATATATATATCGTTATCTATAATTTCAACCAATAAATCAGCAACTCAACCAAACAATCATCACACAGCAGTCAATTATCATTTATCATTACTAGATTTTATTTATAAAAATATAAATTGATCAGAGTTAGTGAAATTTACTCACATTGGACGTTATCGTTAAATAACGATAATTGTCGGTTGATTCTGATAGACAACTTATTTCGCTATAAATTGTAACGAGCTCCAATTCATTCTCAGTCAATTCCAGTGTGTAGCTCTCATCCATATGATCCCAACGGATCTTGCTTCGCTGAAAACCGATATCGTATGATAAAATTATACATTTTAGAATTTGAATATAATAATCCAATCATTAATATATAAAATAAATTATATTTACCCTAATCACTTCATTAAATTGTTAATCAATTGGCTCATCATCTTCCTTTTCCACGCGCTATTTCCACCGACAGTTATCAAGCCATTTCCGCCCCATGACTTCCACTATTATCCCTCTCCTCTGTATACGGATTTTAAACTAAAAATACCCTAACACTCCCAGTCAAAATCCACTTCATCTCTTGGTAATTTTGAAACACACAATCCTCCTTTCTCTCTCTCAATTTTCCAGTTCCAACCCATCATTGAAAATGGCCATTGCCACTCTTCGTACCCAAACTGCTCCCTCTCCTTTCAATAAAAATTAAAACCCATACTACCATTCGATTCTCCTTCCCGACATCTTCAATTCCGTTATCACCTCGTACAACTCGACGCACTCACCCAAAATCCATCAAACAGAGAATGAACCACAAAACTGAGCGACAACTGTATGCCTCAAATTCCACAAAGATTTGCCAACATGACCTATTCGATCCTCTCATCACAAATCCAACCTCCAATTCATGAATTGAAGCCTCAACGCTCAACAATTTCAAACCCTAGCTCTGCTACGATAATTTGGAGCATCTGTAAATGGCGTCGCACCGTACTAGCCACACATAGATTGGAATCCCTCACCACAACGATTACAACAGATATAAGTATGAGAATTTAGGAATTTCCATTGATTTGTTCTCGATTTTCAAAGTCATGGATTTCATTTTTTTTGTTTACTGAAGTATGGAGGACACAAATTTACGTTGACCAGGAAAGTGAATGACTTAGGGTTAAGGTAAATTTAGTGGGGTATTTACAGGATAAAGATATTCTTTTTATATTAATTATTTTATTCAGTTTTATTTAATCGCTATATGTGTTCGTTGTTTAAAAATTCACATGATCACATATAATATCCAAAATCAGGAAAATGGACATACAACTATATTTGGAGATTACGGACCCAACGAAACTGGTTTCGTCGAATTCTGACTCCATTTGCTCACAGAGCATATTTTTAACCGTCAAAATACTGACTGTTTTTCACATTAAAAATCCGTACGGCCACACACTGACCCTAAAAATCACGGAAATTGAAACCTAACAATAATTTAATATTGCAGATCTAACATAATAAGTTTCATCGAAAACGTAGGTCGTTTGCAAAACTGGCTATTTTTAAAGCTCTAAGTAAACCCTTTTAAATACTAATATATTCAAAAATAATTAAATTTAATATTTATAAATAAATATTATCATATATATATATATTCACACAAAATACCATACAACTCCAATTGGATTTATAACTCGATATTCAAATCCGGTTAGATCGATATTCAATTTATATTTAAAAATTCATTTATAACATAAATAAATCATTATAAATTATAAAGGAATTCCATAGCGACTTTTCAAAAATTTGATTTGGACATAAATCAAAATCTACACGACGAAATCCCAATTTATCTCTTACATTAGAAAAATATACTTCACCAGCTCCGAACATTTCTTGTTTCACAGAAATCCGATTTAAAACAGATTCTGTATATTCATTTAAAGTTCGAATCGCCAAATAGCGAACTGCCGTGCCATTTCGAGCTCGATTATAATTATAATATGAATCATACATTCACCTGTCATTCAAATAATATATTATTTATTCTAATTCAAATTCTAAGCTGAATTAAATATTTTAAATTGTCCAGTTCACATTATATTGTCAATTCACTATTTCCGACTATTTTGAGATTAAATATATTATTCTATTATTTAAATTAATTAAATATTCAATATTATTTAATTAAATAACCATTTAAATCTCTAAAGAACTATTTAAATAATTAAATAAATTAATTATTATACCCTAAAAATACGGGACATTACAGATATGGAGTACTACCAGTTTTTCTCCATGGAATGAATTGGTTGGGATTGGAATAATAAAATGAATGATTACTTCAGTAAGGTTTGTTAATCCCGACTAGTTTGATAAACCTTAATTTGGTTTTAGCTGTGAAAAGATATTATAAATCTTTTGAAATGTTTTTCATGAATATTTGAATAAATGAATATTCTTGATTGGAATGAGGCATATGTTGTGTTATTATAGCACTTGATTATAAGATATGTGAGTTATTTGGAAAGACCGGGTTTAACTACGGTTAAAAGTCGAAGATTTGAAGATGGTGATAGAAGGCAGGAGATCTTCACATCATTTGGATGATTACTGATATCTTGATTGAGTTGTACACTCAAGACAAGGTGATAAGTGGTGATCGTCCAGACATACTTAGAGATCGACCGGATATGTGAGGGTCTCTCTCCTGTATTGGACATATGGTACGATGAATAAGGTGCCTCCGGTTTCGTTCGGACCCAGAACAGAATTGGAAATGGATTGTAGGTCTGACATTGTATTTCGCGCTATATTCTTTGATCTCTTCTAAATATATATATGTCTGGTGGCAAAGAATTCATTCTCTTTCTTAATACCCTTCTCCTAAACGTACGAGTTTAGAGGTTATATATTGGTGGAAATCAGTGATATGGTATGGGTTGACAATGTGTCATGCTAAGTTGCTAATTGATCAAAGCATTTGTTCAAATGCAGAGCTTTGTGGGTGATGATCAAAGCATAGCCAATATAGCGCAACTTTGTGTTGAAACGTGACTTCGACATGCCTCAACATCAAAAATTGCTGAAAATGGGATGAAGGACCGCAGAGAGGACATACGTTTCTTTCCAGCTAAAAGTGATGCCATGGTATGGAGCCCAGACAATTTACTTATGTGGAAGTTGGAATCGAGGCACCTCGGACGACGGTCAAATGCGCTGAGGAACATTATGTTCAGATAATTATCTAACCATCAGAAATAGGTGGCTGACTCTGCGCACCAAGGGATACATGTTATTTTCCCTAGAACATTGTGCTAGAGATGTTCCAAAGTTTGGAAAATGAAGATCCTTTGCCTTGGTCGTTGATGGAAATACAACTTCCAATATGAACCTTGTCTTTTCAATTGTAAAACTATATGGCAACATAATAGGATGGGGTATTATGCCATCTAGGATTGATATATTTATTTTCAAAATTTATTTCCACACTATGCACTAGTAATAATAAAAGAGAAATTTCGCGTATCAAGCATGTTTAGCTACTATAAGTTAAGACTCTGTCCTCCGGTTTGCGCTTGCATTGTGTGATGGGACCCGAGTCTTGTAATAGCTCCATTTTTCAAAAAGATTTGCGAGTTTTTATGGTTGGTATTCATGTGGAGGAAACCTGTTCCATGTTATACGGCGTGGTCCCGTAATACACCAAACTTTAAAATAAAGATAATATCTGTTTTGATTCTCATACAAGTCCCATGACTGACTCGTAGTTCGTTTTTCCCTTGCAAACTCGGGTTCCATATTTTCTACACGAGCAGTTGGTTAGTTTGTTTTGCAGAAGTGACTAGGAGTCTTTTTAGAGCAGGATTCTGGATTGAAGCATAAAGTTTTGTTTAGAACAATTGAGAGTGTTCTGCTATGTAATTTTGTATTTCCGCTGTGCATTGTAATCATTATACTCTGATATATATTCTTGTGCTTTGATGTAACATTTCATTATGTTAATGAAAAGACTATTGTATTTTGTTCTGATGTTGTTGTATGCCTAAAGTTAACAATTTGAGGATTTCCGGTTTTCGGAACAGGCCTTGCGTCCGATTCGGAGGGCGGTGAGTTTCGGGTCATTACGCTTTTTCTTTTTATGTCGCATGCATGAAAGCCATATGTAATGACCCGGAAAATCTAAACCAATTTAAAAATTTTAAATTGGCTATTTTGTTCGATTTTAAGTACTTAAGATAAATATTTTAAATAATAATGATGAAAAGTAAGTTTGAATCGACATTGAAAATGAATATAATTAATTCTAATTATATAACGAGCCTAAAATGACGCGGCAGTTCGAAAATTCGATTTCGAATTTCAAATGAATATACAGGATTCAAAATAAATCGGAATTGAACGAAACAAGAAATATTTGAATCTGTTGAATCATATCTATCAAACGAAGCTAAGAGGCTGAGATGTCGCTTTAAAAGTTGAAAGATATGTCCAGTTTAAAATTCAGAAAAGTCGCTGTGGAATTTATATATTATTTAATATATATATATAAAGGCCCTTAAAAAATGGAAATTTTGCAAACGACCTCGGTTTTCGATGAAACCACTTTTGTTGGATCCGGGATGTGGAATTATTGCTAGGTTTCAAATTTCATAATTTTTCGATTCAATATGTGAGCGTGGCACAAGAAAACGTGTTTTGTCAGTTTTGGTCAATTTCGATCGACCAAAAAATGGCCATTTTTCAAACGTTCTCAGAATTCAACGAAATTAGTTTTGTTAGGACCGTATCATCAATACGAAGCTAGAAATAATTTTTCTGGAATTTTCTGAATCATTATGTGGCCCCGGTAAATTGAAATGTGCGTTCAAATTCAATTTAAATTGATTTATTTTAAATTTTAACGAAAACTGATTCAAAAATTCGAATTGGCTTGCAATACATATCCCATTATGTTCGGAATAGGGAAATTTAGCTAGGGGCGGCAGTCGTTGGGTTTGGTTTCGAGATCGTGGCATTAAACAAGTAATTTTTGAATTAAATATATTATTATATATAAGGTCAAACAGGTCAAAATCGTAACCCTAATTCCCACTTCAGAAAATGCGCCGCCGGCTTCTAAAGCGATGGCTGATTCTCTCTGAAATTAAAGCCCTATAATCCCTTAATCTACTAAGTAAATTCATCAACTTTCAACGCAACGATTGTTCATCTCTTCGAGCTCCTCAATTTTAACGGCCATGATCATTTAATTTTTCGTGAATTGTGTAAACCGCTGCCTTGAATTGTCTGAGTTCGAACACGTTTTCAGGAGTGGAGGAGCCGCCGAGTTCAACCATGGTTGGCACGCCGATAGAGGGAGGTGGTGGGCTTCATAGGGTGGTGACTGATGAATGGCCGGCGGCATGTGGTGATGAGCGATGGCCAAGGGTTTCATCGAGAAAGGGTTCCAGTATAATCGTGTTAGCAGATGGAAGATGAGTTAAGGAATTTAATTATAGCTTAATGAATATTTAATTATTCAATAACGTGATTAACGCAAGTATTATCATTTCTAACCCATATGGCATCAGAAAATTGTAAATTCAGTTGCGTCGGATTTGCAACGACTAATTCTACAACATGGAACTGACCAGAACTGAAACCGAGCAGATTAGAATTTCAGGAAAATTCAAATCCGAACAGAAATTCAGAAATGAAACCGACCACTGTGAGAATTCTCTCACTTTAAATTTTCTGTTCAGTTATTTATTTCATAACTGCATATATGAACTGTTCCCCGTCGTCTACAGACCATGGACGACTTGTTTGTTTGGTTGTATTCGGTGTGAAAATTGATGTGAAATGAATTATATATATTAGGAGTGTATGAAATATATATATGATGTGAAATAAATAAATATAGTATATATTGAAAGTGAAAATATCGTATAGTTAAAATATCGTATATATTGAAAGTGAAAATATCGTAAAGAGAAAATATCGTATATATTGAAAGTGAAAATATTGTATAGTGTAAATATCGTATAAATTGAAAGTGAAAATATCGTATAGTGAAAATATCGTATATATTGAAAGTGAAAATATCGTATAGTGAAAATATCTTATATATTGAAAGTGAAAATATCGTATAGTGAAAATATCGTATATATTGAAAGTGAAAATATCGTATAGTGAAAATATCATATATATTGAAAAGTGAAAATGTCGTATATATTGAAAGTGAAAATTTTATATATATGAAAGGTGGAAATAATATATACATATATATATATATATGAAATGAAAACGATATATATATGAAATGTGAAAACGATATATATATGAAATGTGAAAATGATTTGATTGTTAAAAATATAATTTTTAACATATATATATATATACACTGTATAAAATTGTCATGTATATGAAATATTCAATTTTGATATTAAATAGAAAATGAATTCGAATTGAATAGAATAGAAAACGAATTCGAATTGAATAGAATAGAAAATGAATTCGAATTGAAATTGAATAGAATTGAAATTGAATAGAATTGAAATTGAATAGAATTGAATTTGAAAAGAAATTGAATAGAATTGAATTCGAATTGAATAGAAACGAATTCGAACTGAAATTAAATAGAATTGAATTCGAATTGAAATTGAATAGAAACGAATTCGAATTGAAATTGAATTGAAAACGAACTGAAATTGAATTCGAATTGAATTTAAATAGAAATTGAAATAGAATGGAAATCGTTTTGAATTGAATTTAAGAACGAATTGAATTGAAATAGATTTAAATTGAAATCGATTTGAAATGAAGTTAAATGATTTTTAAAATACGTTTTAAAAGGAAATCGATGAAATATATATTTTATATATAATATAATGGCCTGAATAGAGCGCGTCGCGCTGCAGCAGTTCGCGAATTTCGATCATTGACTTCGAACGGACATTACAGGAGATCCGACCATCGGATTCTCCTGAAACCAGAATCATTGGGTTCGTATCGAAAAGAGCTTTCTAAAGAATATGAGAAATTTGAAATCTAACGGTTGGATTTGGAATTATGTCCAAATCAAATTTGGAAAAGGTCGCTGTAAGTGCAGTTCGATGACCGTTGATGGAAATGACTGTACGGGCCTTGATAAAATTATTAAAAATGTCGATAATTTGTGTAAAATCATAAGAAATGATTTGTGAAGAATTGGGATGAAAAATTCCACATTTGAAAAGATAAAAAAAATATTTTTATCGAAACGAACTAGTCAATAACTAGAAAAATAATCCAATGGTCACAAATAAATAAATTGGATTGGATTTGAATTGAAATTATCTTTGGATATTTTCGATATTGGATTCCATGATTATACAGATATTGTGATGGGAATTTGGAAGATATCGATATCGTTATTCCCGACATGATTTTTGTTAGTTTCAGGATTTGATGTTGAATATAAGTCGACACTATCTCTATTCAAAACCTTATATTTAATGTCAAATTGGATTGATTGATTGTTTGGATGGTGCTCGACCAGTTCATGTGCAGAATATGCTTTTACATTTAGCACTGGGTTGGGTAGAAATATCTGTGTGCTAACACCTTGTGAAACACTTCACGATTTGACGATAAGGTGTTTAGCGATGTTGTGTTCATTTCAAATTTAATGAATGATTGTGAAATGATATATTTTTCTCAAGTGAAAATAAATGTATTCCCGATTTTGGGACAGGGAATGTTTTTATAAAAATCTTTTATAAAAAGAAAGGATTTCGAGGCCCAAAACCCGATGATTTCTAAAATGATTTAGAAATGTATTATGTGTTACATTGTGGTTCATCGCATATTCGATTAGTTGCTATTGATGATGTATTTGTTTGGTGGCGGAGAATTTATTCTCTTGCTTAACACCCTTCTTTGAGACGTACGAGCTCAAAGGTTATGTGATTAATAGTGACTGATCATATGTGTGAATTACTGATGTAAAGTACTATATTTTGAAAGTTCTTGTGATTATTATGTTGTGAAATGATTTTCCCTACTTGGGGATATGAAATGATTTAGTATGTGGCTAAAGAGTCAGGTAACCCTGAGACTAAAAGTATGGGTGAGAGGGCGGTGTAGCCTGCTCTTATGTGGGGTAGGTGCATCGTCGGTGTAGCCTGCTCCTATGTGGGTAGGTGCACATTTATATATCGAGTTGCGAGATGCGTACCCTTTACCTAGTCGATGGGGAGCACGATATTTGGTTGCATACTTGTATGTATGCAATGTTATGTTTTGGAATTCATATTTCCAAATGATTTGATTTGAGATCCCGAAGTGAAATCTACTTTGATATAGAAAGTAAGATATGTATTTCAAATGATTTGAAATAAGAAATCGGGAATAAAGTCCAAACGAATAATTTCTGTAAATTGAATTGGAGTTAGAAAATCTACGTATGGTGATTAATCTAAGTAGGTAGATTGGGATATTGCATGTTGATTGATGCATAGTAGATCTATATATCTATATTGATCGTTGTTTATACACTGGCATTCATGGGGGTAAATCCGTTCCGCGTTAGCGGCGTGATCCTGTGATTTGCCTTGTCATTTATATAAGGTTATAACTGTTTAGAGTTTCTCACACCAGTCCCATGACTGACCTGTAGTTTGCTTTTCCCTTGCAAACTCGGGTGCCGCTATTTTCCACACGGGCAGTCGAGTAGTTTATTTTGAAGATATATGAGCAGGATTCTGGATTGAAGCTTTAAGCTGTGTCCAGTGCATTTATCGTCTTCCGCTGTGTTATTTTATATTTCCGCTGTGTATTGTATTATCTTCCGCTGTATTTTATATTTTGAAATACTCTGATATATTCTGTACTCTGATGTAACATTATTATGATGTTTATAAAAGTCTTCTGTTATTTATTCTGATGTGTTGTATGCCCAGAGTTAGTGTATGCAGGATTTGAACGGTCTTGGTCGATTTAGCGATCGATTAGGTCCGGGCGAAATCCGTGTCCTTACAGCTGGTATCAGAGCTTTGGTTAATTCAAATCTTTGGGGTACAACTTGTTGGAACTAAACAAAAGAATCATCAGAGGTAGGATTAGTAATATCCTATAGAAGAATCCTCATTAGAGATAGAATCAGTAGCATTCTAGAATGAGTGACTCGTTAGAGATGGGGGTTAGAAATGCCCTAGAATGAGTCGAGAGTTATTCGTTTATAAATAACGTATTGGTGATTATATATATAATATGGATTTAGAAATTATGATTTTAAACATATAAAGTTATATATTTGAAAAATATAATCAATTAATTGATTGTTGGTTGTGTTATTTGATTATTAGTTAACTAATAAAATCAACATTTGAATTGAAGGAACCAATTAGGCCAAATTGTATACAAATTGAATCAAATAGTAAACTGTATTGAAATTTGGTTGCAAATGCATGAATATACATGTACTTACATTGAACAGGTCATAGCAAGGAGGCTAGAGCAGAAGAATAAAATTTGTTTGCCCGACAAATAGGTACATGTTTACCATAATTTGCTGTTTTGTTTAGGTGATGATGATTTTATGAGCCGATTGGCTAGCCGTTTGGCTTTTTCTTTTTCTTTTTGAGATCAGAGGGCCTGTATGGCAATTTCGGGATTTTCCCCGTGCTCCCGGTGCAGGGGAGGTTATGTCGAAATTTTTCGAAAATTTAGGGTGTTAGCCAAATTTTTGAAAAATTTGAAAAATTCTCAAAAACTGAAAAGTTGGAGAATGGAAGCCAGATTGAAAGTATTGTTGATTAATCAAACCACTTTCGACTTTGTTCCTTTTCGGGGACGAAAAGTTTTAAGTGGGGGAGATTGTAACGATCCGGAAAATCTGAACCAATTTAAATTTTTTAAGTTGGCTATTTTGTTGGATTTTAAATACTTAAAATAAATATTTTAAATAATAACGATGAAAAGTAAGTTTGAATCGACATTGAAAATGAATATAATTAATTCTAATTATATAACAAGCCTAAAATGGCGCGGCAGTTCGAAAATTCGATTTCGAATTTCAAATGAATATACAGGATTCAAAATAAATCGGAATTGAACGAAACAAGAAATATTTGAATCATATGTATCTAACGAAGCTAAGAGGCTAAGATGTCGCTTTAAAAGTTGAAAGATATGTCCAGTTTAAAATTCAGAAAAGTCGTTGTGGAATTTATATATATATTAATATATATATAAAGGCCCTTAAAAAATGGAAATTTTGCAAACCACCTCGGTTTTCGACGAATCCACTTTTGTTGGATCCGGGATGTGGAATTATTGCTAGGTTTCAAACTTCATAATTTTTCGATTCAATATGTGAGCGTGGCACAAGAAAACGTGCTTTGTCAATTTCAGTCAATTTCGATCGACCAGAAAATGGCCATTTTTCAAACGATCTCAGAATTCGACGAAATTAGTTTTGTTAGGACCGTATCGTCAGTACGAAGCTAGAAATAATTTTTCTGGAATTTTCTGAATCATTATGTGGCCCCGGTAAATTGAAATGTGCGTTCAATTTAAATTTAAATTGAGTTATATTTAAATTTTAACAAAAACTGATTCAAAAAGTCGAATTGGCTTGTGATACATATCCCATTATGTTCGGAATGGGGGTATTTAGCTAGGGGCGGCAGTCGTTGGGTTTGGTTTCGAGATCGTGGCATTAATCAAGTAATTTTCGAATTAAAGAATTAAATATATTATTATATATAAGGTCAAACAGGTCAAAATCGTAACCCTAATTCCCACTTCAGAAAATGCGTCGTCGGCTTCTAAAGCGATGGCTGATTCTCTCTGAAATTAAAGCCCTATAATCCCTCAATCGACTAAGTAAATTCATCAACTTTAACCTCAATGATTTTTCATCTCGTCGAGCTCCTCAATTTTATCGGCCATGATCATTTAATTCTTCGTGAATTGTGTAAACCGCTGCCTTGAATTGTCTGAGTTCGAACTCGTTTTCAGGAGTGAAGGAGACGCCGAGTTCAACCATGGTTGGTGCGCCGATAGAGGGAGGTGGTGGGCTTCATAGGGTGGTGACTGATGAATGGCCGGCGGCCTGTGGTGACGAGCGATGGCCAAGGGTTTCATCGAGAACGGGTTCCATTAAAATCGTGTTAGCGGATGGAAGATGAGCTAAGGAATTTAATTATAGATTAATTAATATTTAATTATTCAATAACGTGATTAACGCAAATATTATCGTATCTAGCTCATACGGCATCAGAAAATTGTAAATTCATTTGCGTTGGATTCGCAACGACTAACTCTACAACATGGAACTGACCAGAACTGAAACCGAGCAGATTAGAATTTCAGGAAAGTTCAAATCCGAACAGAAACTCAGTAATGAAACCGACCACTGTGAGAATTCTCTCACTTTAAATTTTCTGTTCAGTTATTTATTTCATAACTGCATATATGAACTGTTCCACGTTGTCCACAGACCATGGACGACTTGTTTGTTTGGTTGTATTCTATGTGAAAATTGATGTGAAATGAATTATATATATTAGGAGTGTATGAAATATATATACGATGTGAAATAAATGAATATCGTATATATTGAAAGTGAAAATATCGTATATATTGAAAGTGAAAATATTGTATAGTGAAAATATCGTATATATTGAAAGTGAAAATATCGTATATATTGAAAGTGAAAATATCGTAAAGTGAAAATATCGTATAGTGAAAATATCGTGTAAATTGAAAGTGAAAATATCGTATAGTGAAAATATCGTATATATTGAAAGTGAAAATATCGTATAGTGAAAATATCGTATATATTGAAAGTGAAAATATCGTATAGTGAAAATATCGTATATATTGAAATTGAAAATATCGTATAGTGAAAATATCGTATATATTGAAAGTGAAAATATCGTATATATTGAAAAGTGAAAATGTCGTATATATTGAAAGTGAAAATATTATATATATGAAAGGTGGAAATAATATATATATATATATGAAATGAAAACGATATATATGAAATGTGAAAACGATATATATATGAAATGTGAAAACGATATATATATCAAATGCGAAATTGATTTGATTGTTAAAAATATAATTTTTAACATATATATATATATATATATATATTGTATAAAATTGTCATGTATATGAAATATTCGATTTTGATATTAAATAGAAAATGAATTCGAATTGAATAAAATAGAAAATGAATTCAAATTGAATATAATAGAAAATGAATTTGAATTGAAATCGAATAGAATTGAAATTGAATAGAATTGAATTTGAATAGAAATTGAATAGAATTGAATTCGAATTGAAATTGAATAGAAACGAATTCGAATTGAAATTGAATAGAAACGAATTCGAATCGAAATTGAATTGAAAACGAATTGAAATTGAATTCAAATTGAATTTGAATATAAATTGAAACAGAATGGAAATCGTTTTGAATTGAATTTAAAAATGAATTGAATTGAAATCGATTTAAATTGAAATCGATTTGAAATGAAGTTAAACGATTTTTAAAATACGCTTTAAAAGGAAATCGACGAAATATATATTTTATATATAACATAATGGCCTGAATAGAACGCGCCGCGCTGCGGCAGTTCGCTAATTTCGACCATTGACTTCGAACGGACATTACGGGAGATCCGACCGTCGGATTCTCCTGAAACCAGAACTGTTGGGTTCGTATAGAAAAGAGCTTTCTAAAGAATATGAGAAATTTGAAATCTAATGGTTGTATTTGGAATTATGTCCAAACCAAATGTGGAAAAGGTCGCTGTAAGTGCAGTTCGATGACCGTTGATGGAAATCGATTGTACGGGCCTTGATAAAATTATTAAAAATATCGATAATTTGTGTAAAATCAGAAGAAATGATTTTTCAAGAATTGGGATGAAAAATTCCACATTTGAAAAGATAAAAATATATTTTTATCGAAACGAACTAGTCATTAACTATAAAAATAATCCAATGGTTATAAATAAATAAATTGGATTGGATTTGAATTGAAATTATCTTTGGATATTTTTGATATTGGATTCCGTGATTATACAGATATTTTGATGGGAATTTGGAAGATATCGATATTGTTATTCCCAATATGATTTCTGTTGGTTTCAGGATTTGATGTTGAATATAAGTCGATACTATCTCTATTCAAAACCTTATATTTAATGTCAAATTGGATTGATTGTTTGGATGGTGCTCGACCAGTTTATGAGCAGAATATGCTTTTACATTTAGCATTGTGTTGGGTAGAAAAATCTGTGTGCTTACACCTTGTGAAACACTTCACGATTTGACGATAAGGTGTTTAGCGATGTTGTGTTCATTTCAAATTTAATGAATGATTGTGAAATGATATATTTTTCTCAAGTTAAAAGAAGTGTATTCCTGATTTTGGGACAGGTAATGTTTTTATAAAAAAGTTTTATAAAACAGAAAGGATTTCGAGGCCCAAAACCCGATGATTTCTAAAATGACTTAGAAATGTATTATGTGTTACATTGTGGTTCATCGCATATTCGATTAGTTGCTATTGATGATGTATCTGTTTTGTGGCGGAGAATTTATTCTCTTGCTTAACACCCTTCTTTTAGACGTACGAGCTCAAAGGTTATGTGATTAATAGTGACTGATCATATGTGTGAATTAAGTACTATATTTTGAAAGTACTTGTGATTATTATGTTGTGAAATGATTTTCCCTACTTCGGGATATGAAATGATTTAGTATGTGGCTAAAGAGTCGGGTAACCCTGAGACTAAAAGTATGGGTGACAGGGCAAAGTAGCCTGCTCCTATGTGGGGTAGGTGCATCGTCGGTGTAGCCTGCTCCTATGTGGGGTAGGTGCACTTTTATATATCGAGTTGCGAGGTGCGTACCCTTTGCCTTGTCGATGGGGAGCACGATATTTGGTTGCATACTTGTATGTATGCATTGTTATGTTTTGGAATTCATATTTCCAAACGATTTGATTTGAGATCCCGAAGTGAAATCTACTTTGATATAGAAAGTAAGATATGTATTTCAAATGATTTGAAATAAGAAATCGGGAATAAAGTCCAAAGGAATAATTTCTGTAAATTGAATTGGAGTTAGAAAATCTACGTGTGGTGATTAATCTAAGTGGATAGATTGGGATATTGCATGTTGATTGATGCATAGTAGATCCATATATCTATATTGATCGTTGTTTATACACTAGCATTCATGGGGGTAAACTCATTCCGCGTTAGCGGCGTGGTCCTGTGATTTGCCTTGTCATTTATATAAGGTTATAACTATTTAGAGTTTCTCACACCAGTCCCATGACTGACCTGTAGTTTGCTTTTCCCTTGCAAACTCGGGTGCCCCTATTTTCCACACGGGCAGTCGAGTAGTTTATTTTGCAGATATATGAGCAGGATTCTGGATTGAAGCTTTAAGCTGTGTCCAGTGCATTTATCGTCTTCCGCTGTGTTATTTTATATTTCCGCTGTGTATTGTATTATCTTCCGCTGTATATTATATTTCGAAATACTTTGATATATTCTGTACTCTGATATAACATTATTATGATGTTTATAAAAGTCTTCTGTTATTTGTTCTGATGTGTCGTATGCCCAGAGTTAGCGTATGCGGGATTCGAACGGTCTTGGTCGATTTAGCGATCGATTAGGTCCGGGCGAAATCCGTGTCGTTACACCATATGGCTTGCTACACTTTCTTACATTTTTTATTTTGTAATTCCTCTTTTTTTCCTTAAGTACAGCCCAACCCCAGTTAGAAGGAAACCCACCCACGTAAATCACCCCACATCCACAATAGGAAATCATCTTCCCAAAATATAACAACGCATGCGTAGTATTTCCGCTTCCCATTGTCGTTACTCTCCATCCATGCTGCTCCTTTATTCCTCCATATTTTTCCAAACTAATATCACCATACCACTACTTTTCATCTCCTTTCCTATAGCATGCTCTCAATGCCATGCTCGATCCACCCCTGTGATTCGTGGTACACAGCCCAATCATCATGCATGGTGAAAACCATCGAACTAAAGTCTTAACTTCCACTCCAGAATTTTGCGCACAAGTAATATTTTAGTTTCTAAACTTAAATCCAATAATGTTTTTATAAATCCATGCTTCAAATCTAGATTTTTCGAAACCTTACCATTTATACATATGCCGTTAAATTTCAAGCACCATATAATGATGATCGGACTGCATAAAAGTGGTATCAATGTAAAGAGATAGTCATGATGATCAAAAATATATAGTTTTGGGGATCTATAGTGGAGTAGTTTGCCTGAAATGATTTTTTGAAGCCAGTGTAACTTTTTGACACCATTTAAATATCTTCAGCTTGCTTTTTCTTCCCAGAAGAAAGAAATAGAAGCCTGCATGATATGTCTAATGTATTTATACTAAGACAAGGCTTGCTCCTGAAGTTTGAGTAAACTTAAGAATTAAGGATTCTAGGGACGTGCAACGTAGGTTAGAATAGCTGTGTGATAATACATATGTATTGAATTGTCTTCAGCTAGTCTAGGGTAGGTTGTTCGACAAATTACAGTTCATGTGGGTAGTTGCGATTTTAGGGGGTGGCTGCCATGTCTCTTTACTTCATAGTTTAGCATGTGCTGAAGTGAGTTTCTAAGCTGATGTTTTTCTTAGGACAAGATTTGAAAGCATACGAAAAATAATTATTTGATGAGATATGTTAGTTTAGGCAACAGAACACAGCTGCGTTTGGAAGAGATTGGTGCATAAGAGTTGGCCCGGAAGGAACACAAATATTATATATATATTTCACTAGTTTGATTTTAAATTTATAAGTTACCCCGCTACGAAAAATTATGTTCACTTACGAACTGCTATGGACAAAAATTAAAATACCATTATGTCGAGCGACGTGCCAGGATCCCAAAAATATAATAAAACAGACAAGTTCGAATTAAAAATACGTTAAACAAAAAACACTTATACAGGGTGCAAAATACGTTAAACAAAAAATTGCATATTTTCTAAATTAAAAATTATGGAAAAATTCTATAAATTAAATTAAGTATACATCTAAAAAATATTGTCCAAATTCGAAACCAATATTTAATTATATTGAATAAATCATTATGGTTTATAAAAGATTCCATAACGACTATTTGAAAATTTAATTTCGACATAACTTACAATCTATAACACGAAATCTCGATTTTTCAGTCCATTAGAAAACTATAGTTAGACAAGTTCGAATGTTTCTTGTTTCAAAGAAATCCAACTTATAACGAATCATATATACTCAGTTGAAGTTCAAAACGTTAAATTATGAATTACCGCGACATTACGAGCTCGATTATAATTAGTATATTCAATCTTTGTTTAAATAATAAAAACGTTATTATAACTCGAATATAAACTCAATTAAATATCTTGAATTACTCAATTCCCACAAAATTGTCAATTCAACTATTTCCGACCATTTCGGAATTGAATATATTATTATTCCATTAACCGTATTATTTAAATATTCAAAATATTTGAATTCAAATCATTTAAATTATCAAACTAATATAACAAAATAATTAAATAAATTAATCACTAAATCGCTAAAAATATGGGACGTTACATTCCTTCCTCCTTCAAGGAATTTCATCCCCGAAATTACCAAACTGGAAAATTGCTGTAAACCCTATTGACTAGGTTAAAATTCATTTGTTTTACTTCTTAACTTCAGTTTCAATTAATTTCTAATTATAATATTAATTCATTCCGACTATAAGAAAATTTCTAACATCCTAAATTTTTGAAAAATTTCGCTGGCGTCTCCTTCGCACGGCTTAATCAGTACAACCACAACTTGCCTCTCTAGGCCTTCTCCAATCCAAAAGAAAATCAACAGCCAAGTGGCTTGCCAAAATAGCTCATAAAAATCTCATATCCAGCTGAAATATAAACTTATACTGTTTTGTCAGGGATTCAACCATATCTCTTCCATTTTCTATCACTTTAGCATATACAAATGTATTCCCAATTGATCTCCAGCCATTTTATTCTCAAATCCAGTTATTCTCTACCACCCAAGCCAAGTTCTATTTCAAACTACAGTTCCAACCTTGATTCCTAATTCTTACTCAACAAACCCAGTTCCATTCCAAATTATCTCTAATCCAATCCAATTTTATTTAACTTGGTCTAAGTTAAATTCTAACTTATTTATTCACCTTTACCACTTCAATCCATTTAACTTCATAGGTTAAATTTAAATTTCAGAATTCCAATTCCTGGGTTATA
The DNA here is from genome assembly GCA_030737875.1 of Allium sativum. Taxonomy (NCBI): domain Eukaryota; kingdom Viridiplantae; phylum Streptophyta; class Magnoliopsida; order Asparagales; family Amaryllidaceae; genus Allium; species Allium sativum. Next base: position 857,669,125 of record CM060920.1, on the reverse strand, counting down.
TTTCAAATCAGTTTGAAATTATATATATATATATATATATATATATATTTACATATAATAATAGTAGTTCAAAATGTTTAAATATTTAAACAACTTGTTTCCTTACACAATTCAAAACAAAATCTTTGGTAGTAATCCATCACTCAGAAACTCGAAAATTACACCGATGATGCGGCCGTCATCATCAGAATTATTTTCCACTGATCGAAGTGAGTTCAATACTATATCGTTTTCAAAACTTATATTTTAACACTTTCATTTGAAAATTACTCCAAAATATTTTTCACAATATTTGAAAAAATTCCAATTCACCCAGGATCTAAAATTTCCATATGTTTAATCCAAAATTCATTTCAGACAATTTTCCAAGTTTTCAGAAATTTAATTTCTTCTTATTTAATTCTAAAGTTAGTCCATCTGATTTCATGAATTGCATTTATACAAATTCTGATTGGTTATTTATAACCATCTCAATTATAATCTTATTCGATTATAATAACAATTATACTATAATAATCCAAGATATATACTCCTTTATATCAAAATATATTTTGGGTAAAATTATTTCATTTATCCCTTTTTCCCCAAAACATAATGAGTCGGTTCATCATATTTAAGTGTTTAGAAATCCTTATCGATATAGTGGATCCTACTGATCTACCAGAATTCATAAGACATTCAACCATCAATCTTCATAATATAAAACCATTTTTATACAATCCACAATTACGCTCTCTCATATATATACACTCAACTCAATCTAGGGTATTACTAACCCCATATCTATTGAGTTACGCCGTAGAGCTAAGGTAATCACTTAACCTTCGGCTCTGATACTGCTGTAACGACCCAGCGATTTTCGCCCTTAGAAATCGACATAAAACACGATATCGACTATTGGAGCATCGAAAATACCAGATCATTAATAGAAAGAAGTTAGAGGGTGAGAAATTGAAAGAAAAAAGTTAGAATAAAAGAAGATCATAGCAGTAAAGAATTAGAGTAAACATGAATCTCATAGCGGATTGAATAAAATATATTATATAACATAACTTTGGAAATACAAACTTGGCACTATATATATATACCATAATCAGAGTACAACAAATAACATTACAACAGAAGTAAACTCTATATATGTCTAATGTTGAAGCCCTCCCGCTCTAAGCCCCTCTAAGTATATCTGAAAAATCCCGACTACAGGACTTCCCGTACAAATTTGGGCACCCAAGAGTGTAGGTCAAAACAAAACAAAATAAACTCTGGGTCACTCATGGGACTGGTGTGAGCAAACTCCAACAATTTTGTTTAACTTTTCAAAATCCCTTTCAAAGAAAAGATAATCATAAGATCTGATCCACACATAAACACGGATGGTTTTTACCTTACGATAACCCAAAATATTTCTTAAATCAATACTTATATGATACTATAATAGTGTCTAAATCAAGTAAATAGAAATCTAGTAGAACGCTTGCATCTCACGTTCTACATACATAATATATAATCAAAAATCGTGGGCTCTTAGTGGGAAATGGATTTCTGACTATGACAAGGTATGGAACCACCTTCCGATCAGTGTACTCTAGAGGTATACAATGAAGTTCAACAAGAACATGTTGTAACTCAATCACACATAACCGGCCATTCATTTTGCTTGAATGTCCCCAAATATATTATCACCTTACGGTTGGTATACAAACATAACCGTTCTCGGGAGATACAGAAGCGAAAGAAGAACAAAATGGATATTCTCTAGATGGTGACAATGTACCCTAATTAGGAGCGACCTACTTAACCATGCTGCTTGCCCGATTTTTGTCATTTCTTGGTTAATGAGACTTGAGGTCATAATGTATCTTTTAGCAGGTCACATCTTCATTTAGTTTACATGCGACATCGTCATATATTCCAAATCACAAATTAATTTCCCCAAAAATACCACGGGTATAAAGCTAAAGAAACGAATTCCTCCACGACCAATGTAAATACATTTGAAGAGACCAACTTACACGATTTATTGGATATACTTTGTACGACATTCATCCATACATGTTGTCCTGGGATTAGACAGACCGAAGGCAATATTCTATAAATCCATCTTAGGCAATTTCTACCTAGAATCATCAGAATAGCCTGTGCATAAACTCCATCTTTAGTTATCTTCATCATATTTGATTCGGAACGCTAACGCCCATACGGAGTGGTTTCCAGATATTAAATTTGATCCCGGTCTCTGCGTATTGACAACAGAAAAATGGTCAATATTTTGATAGCTAGTGATTTAACTATCAAAGGAAAACATACATACAAACAACGATCGTATTTCCAAACAGAAATCTTATAGATCAATCATCAATCAACACTGAGCCCACTTTAAATAGATTTATCAATAATCATTTCATTTCCCATTTTTCGATTAATATCTTTACCCAAATACTCCTCCAACTCGTTTGTCCTCTCATAGTTTCTTGGAAAACGTTTCCATATATTCACAACTCCTTATTTCCCGTATTTCGAAAATATACGATATTAACGTTGGAAAACATTTCTATATCTTGTTCACGCATCACTGTTCTTTCACATCTATCGATCTCTAACCGTAAACTAGTAAGAGAATAACACCCTAAGTATCAACCACGAAGGCCAAAACCAACATCAAATTTATATTCATAAAGCCATTCAACATAACTAATCTCCAGTCAGTTTCTAGTTTTGTTAACTCCATTCTAAATTTCTTGTCAAATCATTGCTTACGCAAACTCTCGGATTCGGTTTACGAATCCACTTCTTTTAAGGAAAATATTAATTATAATGATAGCAGTATAATCCCTGTTTCCAAAATATTTAACTTTAGAAATATAACTTTGATTTGTTACTTCAAATAAATATATAATATTTAATTAATTAATTAATCTTCATTTAAAAACAGAAAGTAAAATCACATTCCTTAATTCAACGCCCAACTCTCCTTCGAATAATTCCTATTCGATTAACATTCCGAACTTCGAAATAAATTACCACTTCAGGTCAACTCAATTTCTAAATTCATTTTCGAATTTATCATTTTCAAAACATTAGTAATTCCATTTATAACCATTCCAATTTGTGAAACATTTGCTTTTAAATCATCATTCACTTTAAATGTGAATATTATTCTTCTATAGAAATCTGGACTAATTTTATTAATTCAAACCTTGATTTAAATAATAATTACCACTACAGTTTAAAAATTCCATTTATCTTGTTATTTTATAAATTTATACATTATTTTTCGTTTTATAAACTCATTTTATAAGTTATACTTAATCTCAATTACATATTCGATAATAAATCCAAATACTAATTATCTCGTCAACTTCCGAATTTCATTGCATATAAATTAAAAAATAAATTATTTTTATAATATTCAACATAGACGAATTCTAATTATAAATCGTTACGGATTTATTTCAATCTATTTACATTTCGAACATCGAAATAATTTCATTGTTTTCTTAAATAATTCAAAAATAATTATTTTATCTCATTTATAAACATTGTTTATAAATCAAACTAATTGTTTTAATATAATTAAAAACAAGTTATTATATTCTAGTTTGTTCGAAATTCAACTTTTATTTAATATTAGATTTTTCCCTTTTTAAATCTTGAATTCTTTTCCAATAAAATTTATGGTATTTAAATACCAATTATTTTAGTTTTAATGTTATTCGCACATCCCAAAAACGCGATAATCAACCACAGATTATTTGTCACATCATATAGTGGCATATATGAAAACAACAATATAATTGTTGAGGAATCCAGCTGGATTCCTCCGACCTGTTTCCCTACATCCACTGATGTAAGTCAATATAAATAAATCCCAGTTTCATATCAACATGAAATATAATAATAAATAGAATCAGTATTCAATCAACTATTGATATATATATATAACTATAAATATTATTTTAACTAATTAATTAACAAATCAACCAAACAACCATCACACAAACATTCAATCATTTTTTATCAATATTAAATAACGTTTATAAATTATATAACTCGACAGAGTTAGTGAGTTTACTCACCCTGGTCGTTAATCGTTAAATAATGATTAACGTCGGTCGATTTAATCCGACATTTTAATTTTTTATAAATTTAAATGAGCTCCAAATCGCTCCAAACTGGATCCATCGTGTAGCCTGTGACCATACGGTCCTAACAGATCGTATTTTGTTGAATTTCCTTAATGTGTGATCAACTTACTATAATTACAAGCTAAAACATAACTTAAAATTAAAACTAAACTTAGTTTTATTAATTTCAGTGGGCCTCACCTTAATTTGAGCCATGTAAAACATACCTTTGCACCTGCTTCATACAGTAGTCATCTTCCCAGATTTTAACTACTAACCCCATGTAGCTCCCTTCAACATACTGTTGTGTTATTACATATTTTTTCTACCCTCACATGTGCCTAAATTTTACCATGTCTATCCCCATTCAATTTTGCTACCCACATCCCTACTAAAAAATCCATTCCCTGTGACAATTACGCCACTCAAACAACTTCCTCTTCTCTTTTTCTTTTAAAAACGCTTGCATGAAAGCCATATGGCTTGCTGTCACCACTTTCTTATGTTTCTTTTTAATTTAGGGATTTCTATTCCTAAAGTATGACGTAAGCCCAGTTAGAAGGAAGCCCACCCACGTAAAACACCCTTCATCTACAACATGAACTCATCTTCCCAAAATATAACAACGCATGCCCAGTATTTCCTCTTCCCCATTGTTGTTACTCTCCATCCATGTTGTTCCTTTATTCCTTCATGTTTATTCAAACTAATATCACCATACCACTATTCTTCAACTCCTCTCCAATATCATGCTCTCAACACCATGCTCGATCCACCCCTGTGATTCAGGGTTCGCAGCCCAGTCCTCACGCATGATGAAAACCAATGAAGTAAAATCTCAACTTTCACTCCATAATTTCACACACAAGTAATATTTTACTTTCTGAACTTAAATCCAATAATGTTTTTATAAATCCATGATTCAAAACCAGATTTTTCGACCCCTAACCATTTATACATATGCTGTTAAATTTCGAGCACCATATACCGATGATCGGACTATGTAAAAGTGATACCAGTGTGAATAGATAGTGATGAGGACCAAAAATGTAATAACCCGGAAATCCAAGCCTATTAAGTTTTTTTATTTTGGCAATTTTAGAGAATTTTGGATATTTAAAATGATTTATTTTAAATAATATCAACAAGAAATTTATTTTGAATAGAAATAAAACGTATATATTTATTTGAATCGATGTTTGAATATAAATATTTATTTTTATTTATAAAAGGAATTGAAAATGGCACGGTAGTTCGAAAATTCGATTTCAAATTTCAAATGAATGTATATGATTCAAAATAAACTGGATTTTAGCGAAACCAAAAATATTAGAATATATTTGAGAATATATTTCCAACAAATCCGAAAAATTGAAATTTCATAGCGGGAATAAAAAGTTATGCCCAGTTGAAAATTCAGAATAGTCGCTAAGGAATTCTGGCCCTTAAAAATGGAAATTTTGCAAACGATCTTTGTTTTCGACGAAACCACTTTTGTTCGATCAGGGACGTCAAGTTATTGCTAGGTTTCAAAATTCATAATTTTCTGAATCAATTTGTGAGCGTGGTGAAGTTAAACGTGTTTTGACAGTTTTAGTCAATTTCGATCGACCAGAAAATGGCCATTTTTCAAAAGGTCTCAGAATTTGACGAAATTAGTTTTCTTATAACCGTATCGTCAATAGGAAGCTAGGAAATATTTTCGGGAATTTTTAGGGTTCATATGTGGCCCTGGTAAATAGAAATGTGCGTTCAAATTCAATATATAGATTTATATTTTAATTTGGATGAAAACTGAACAAAACAATAGAATCGGCTTACGAAACATATCCCGTTGCATTCGGGATCACTACAACAAAATGACCCTATTACAACGGTGGAACACCGTTGTAATATACATTTTACAACGGTGGGCAAACCGTCGTGTATTAAGAAGTTGTAATAGACTCATATCTTTTACAACGTTTTTACACCGTTGCAACACCGTTGTAATATGTATATTTTACAACTTTTTTCCACCGTTGTAGTAATACATATTACAACATTTTTGCACTGTTGTAGTAGTACATATTACAACTTTTTTCCACCGTTGTAGTAATTCCTGCAACAATTAATTATAACAATACGATTTTTGTTTCGTTATACATTACATTTCATATAAAAATAAATATTTATATTGAATAAAATGATACTACACTGATCTGAAATAATCAATTAAATATTTTATTTCAATATTTGAATTAGTACAACTTTCTGATCCACTATCGTACAACTCACTTTTACATAATATGGTCATAACAATACATACAATCCTCACTACAAACTGATCACTCAATACACTCAGTTACATACACACTTTCGTATAAATATACATACACACTGACATGCACCGAGTCTTTATGCTCCAGCATCCCCAATCGATCATCCATTTCAACATCATGCTCATCGTCAAATATCCTTATTACTCTGTGCATTCATTCCTAAGCACTTTTTTGTCAAAATTGAGTTCCATTCAGATTCAACAACGCAAATCTATATGTAAACACTCTGCAAGGTTGAATTATTGGACACTGTGTTATACTCCATCTGTGTTCATGTATCCTTACATTAATAAACTTATGTTCTACTACTTTTTTTTTAATTCAGACTGACTTTTTATGCAAAAGGTAAAGGACAGCGAAAGGTGTGAACAATTACATAGCTCAAAGATACACGGTTACACACTATAGCAGACAGTGTCAAGAGACATGGCATACCTGATAGGATAACTTCATCCTCCATAGATAGATTCTTAGACATGTACCAAGAGAAACAAGATTTAACTGAACAGCAAAGCAAGAGAACTAAAACTGCCAATGAACAATAAGAGTGCCAATGAACAAAACTGCCAATGAACAAAACTGCCAGGCATAAATGGCAGAAGCACATCCCAAAATTGCATTGCATCTTTGACACCAATGAACAAAACTGCCAATGAATAATAAGACACATCAGAGACACCAATAAACAAACTACCACCATAGCTTATAGCTATTGCCGTGGCAGTACGATGATAGGTAAGCTGAACCATGATCTACCCATACCAATGGCATAAGCATATTACATAAGCTCAATAAAAGCATGACTTAAAATCACAGACAAGTGCTCCAGAGAGCAGCATCACTACCAGACACACTAACAGCAACAACCACCTTAAACCAAATGATAACAGATCCAAAGAACATAAACAAAAATGCTATTCACCCTCAAGGGGACGCAAACCACTGAACATCGACCTCACAGACACTTTTGAAACCCAAGAATTACTGCGAAAATCAACATTACCTCGCCAGCACGATGAAAAGAATCCACTGCAAACAACCACCAGACAAAGCGGAATCCAAATAACTAGCTGTCGATCAAAGTCGTTTGAAGATCTGAACCGCGCCGAGCCGCTCCAATAGATGGAGATCAAAGCCACTCCGATAGATCTGGACCGAAACAGATCTGAGAGAAATCACGCTCGAGAAAGGAAGAAGAGCAACTAGGGTAGAGTGATAGGACCAGGAAAAGCTTGGAGAGGTTTGAAGAGAAGAATCGATTTAAGTAGAGGAGCAAAGCGGATAATGGAACTGAAGCGATGAGGGAGGAGGCGGCTAGAAGAAGATGGGGATCGATGTTAAGACGTAATTTTTTTCCAGAGGAACGAAATTGGGGATCGATGTGAGAGAAGAGCAAGAGTGGTCGGCCCACGTGAGGAGAAATACGAAAGTGAGAAGCTTTGGAGCCAAAATTTCGGTCGCCCGCCCAAATTTCATCATTTGTGTTAAGTGGGCAACAGATTTTTGTTTTGTTTTTTTAATTGTTTTATTCTTTGCAAGGAAAGCTTCTAAATTCACTTTCCATTAATAATTTAATTTAACAGTACTTACTAATCTTATTAATTAAAGATTTCTTATTAATCTTAATTTCTAAGTATTAAATTTTAAGTAAGATTCAAATTCAAAAGTATACAAAATGTACCGTTTCGGACGGGGCGCTGCCCCGCACCCCGCCGGGGGCGCTGCCCCCTGGACCCCCGCGACCTGACCGGGTATATATATATATATGTATATATTGGGAAGGTTCGGCTCCTCCTCTTATTTTACACGTGAGATTCCCCCTGAATCACAGCCGCACATCCACCGTTCTTTCTCTCTCTTTCCACTATAAAATCCCACTCATTCTCTCTCTTTCCACTACACAATATTACACAAACGGTGGATGTGCGGCTGTGATTCAGGGGGAATCTCACGTGCAAAATAAGAGGTGTAGCGGAACCCTCCTATATATATATATATGTATGTATGTATATATATATAGACACACACACGCGCGAACACTTAGACCATAATTTGTAGATTTACCAGCAGGACTTGTGCATAGGGGTGGAATCGGTTTGGTACCGGAACTTTGTACTCAAAACCATTACCGTACCGACCTTATATGGTAATAGAAAAATCATACCGTTACCAGCCAAAAAATTCGGTTATCAATAGTTTGGTTTATGGTTGGTAATGGTTGGTAGAGGTAGGTAATAAGCTTTTACCGTTTACTAGTTTGAAATCTTTTTGTTTACAATATTTCACATTAAAATATTAAATATTAATTTTTTTGTTAATGCATGAAAACTTTATAGATGAACAAAAACACAATTTAAATTATACCGTTTCTAAGGTATATAATAAAAATTGCATTGAATCTTGTATCGTAATAGTGTTTTTCTAGGTATTTTATTAAATCATTACATATTAAAAATTCTTCGTTATGTAATAAACTTATATGTGGTAGGTATGGTAATTACCATTTTCAATGCTCAATTACCATTACCGTACCACATATTTTCATGTAGTTTGGCATACCGTACCAATCAAATTTGACAAAAGATTTTGGAAAAATTTTCAACAACGATTACTTATTAAAAAATATTATATGCTAAATATTAATTACTACTAATAGTCATGTTTAATTATAAATTAAATATTTATTAATTGTTATTTACTTATTGATTATTAATTGATTATTAACCGCTCATTAGTTATTACTTACTAATTAATTACTAGTACTTAATAATGAAGTAGTTATATATAATTATTTTTAATTAAATATTTAATATTTATATATTGATTATTATTAAATAATTACTAATTGGTTGTTAATTAGTAATTATTAGTAGGAATTATTTATTTATTGATGTATTTTTTATTAAATATTTAATATGTATTTATTGATTATTAATTAATAATTACTAATTGGTTGTCAATTACTAATTATTAGCATGAATTATTTATTTATTGAAGTATTTTTAATTAATTATTTAATATTAATATATAGGTTATTAATTAATAATTACTAATTAGTTGTAAATATTAATTATTAAAAATAATAATGAAAATAATTAATATTAAAATATAGTCATATATTACAACAGTCAAAAAATAAAAGTTGATAGGCTTTTATTACAACTGTCAAAATAACACAGTTGTTAAAAATAAATTTATTACAACTTTTCTGGAAAAAAGTTGTAAAAAACATTTATTACAACGGTGCTTTAACCACCATTGTAAAATTAAAGTTGTAATATGGTATTTTTGTTGTAGTTACAACGGTGTTTATACCACCGTTGTAAAAAACAATTTATTACAACGGTGCTTTTACCACCGTTGTAAAAACCCATTTATTACAACGGTGCGTTTACCACCGTTGTAAAATTAAAGTTGTAATATGGTGTTTTTGTTGTAGTGCGATAGGGGTAGTTAGCTAGGGGCGAAAGTCAGTGGGTTCGATTTCGAGTTCGAAATAAAAAGTTGCTTTTTGAAATTTAAATATAATAAAATATATAAATTAAATAAACCCCCTCTCCCTTTCCTTTCAAAGCAACCCCCTCCCCTTTATTCGTTCAAAGCCAAAACCGATTAGAAAAAAATGAAAAGAATCAAATCGTGATTCTCTACACCACGACCACCGGAGATCCTCTCCCACTGTTGTCGAGTCCTTCATCCTCCAGTTGCGTCAGCCCCCTCCCCCTCCCCCCAGATCGATTCTCGATTAGAGAAACCCCCCACCATTCGAGAACATCGCGAGCCCTCCCCCTTCATCTCTGTCGCGCCGCCGCCCTTGCTGCTTCGCCACCGACGCCGAGACCGCCTGAAGCCACCACCCATGACTTCGGCAACCGCGACTCCCCTTCCTTTGAGAAATCGAACGAACAGTGAGTGCATTTTTTTTTCTTTCCTCTTTCTATATTTATTTGTTTTATTATAATGTAATTAGGTTATTTAAATTAGTAAATAAATAGAAAAATTATATTTTTATAATTCGAAAGATGAGATTTTTATAAATAAAAAAGGTTTAGATTTTTAAATTATAAAAGAATAGACTTTTAACATCGAAAAGATGAGATTTTTATAATAGAAAAGAAGTGAATTTATATTATAGAAAAGTATAGATTTTTAAACAAGGAAAGATTTGATTTTTATAAATAAAAAGATACGATATTTATATATATGAAAGTGAAATACAAATTCGACCTTTATATAAGAAGTAGAGATATATAAAATATAATTTTATATGGAAAGAAGCATTGTAAAAATATAATCTTTTCTATGAAGTGGCGATATAAAAATGTGATTTTTTATCATATATGTAGTAAAGTAAAAATGGCAATTTTTAAATATATAAACATCATATTAAATATTTGATTTTTAATATGAACAGCTTAGAAAAGACTGCGTTGGAATTTCTGGAAAATCTAAACCGTTTAGAAGGAAAGAATGGCGGAGTGGAACCCACCGTGAGAACTTCTCACTTTTAATTTGTTTTCTAGTTGAAATATATACTAGGATGCAGACGGTGCATAGTATTACTCGACACCCGTCGTCCACAGACCATGTATGACTTGGTTGTTTGATTGATGTGTTATGGAAAATTGATTGTGTGATGTGGAATGGGAATAAATTATTTTATGGTTAAAAATATAATTTTTAACATGTATATAAAATAAATATTTATAAACAAATCGGACGATTTGATTATATACACACATTTGACTGATATGGATTGGGGCGATAAATTTTACACATCGCCCAACTGCACAAATGAAACCTGTGTTTGTTGATTTGAAACGCCACACGGGTGTTGGGATGATATTTGGTGCACACTAATCCCAAATAATTAGCTGTATGTCGATCGATTGATTGACAGGCTGTTATAAGCTTTAAATATTTATATTTGATGCTTATGCAGTATAGAATGCACTCTGGATGATGGTTGATTATTTATCGTTGCTATTATATACATGTGTTGTAGGGAATCCATATAATTAACATTATATGGTAATTGATTGGGCCTTATTCCAAGTTGGAAAATAAAGAATATATTCATGTGTTGAATAATAGAAAATTCATGTGTTGAATAAAATATATTCGTGTGTTAAATAAAAGAAAATTCATGTGTTGAATAAAATATGTATTCATGTGTTGAATAAAAGAAAATTAATGTGTTGAAAAAAATATTCATTTGTTGAATAGAATAATGAAGTTATTGAAATATATAAAGCCGTGTTGATTAGATATGCGCCATTTTGATGTGAATGAAATCTATATCGATTTTATTCATTTTTATAATGAATATCGAAAAGGAATTGATTTCAAAATATAATATTTTGAAAATACTATCATTTATATATCGATGATGTGGAATATTCAATTTTATTTGAAATAGAATATGAAGTTGAAATCGTTTTGAAAACGAATTTAAACGATTTATAAAATACGTTTTAAAAGGACATCAACGAAATATATATAATATATATATTACATATATAATGGCCTGAATAGAACGTGTCGCGCTGCGGCAATTCGCGAATTTCGACCATTGACTTCGAATGGACATTACGGGTGATCTGACCATTAGATTCTCCTAAAACCAGAACCTTTGGGTTCGTATCGAAAGAGCTTTCTAACGAATATTAGGATTTGAAATATAATGGTTGGATTTGGAATTATGTCCAAATCAAATTTGGAAAAGGTCGCTGTAAGAGCAGTTCGATGGCCGTTGATGGAAATCGACTGTACGGGGCTTGATAAAATAATTAAATATATCAATAATTAATGTAAAATCATAAGGGATGATATGGAAAGAATTGGGATGAAAAACTCCAAATTTGAAAAGATAAAAATAGATTTTTATCGAAATGAACTAGTTTTGAACTAGAATTATAATCCATTTATTTTTGAAATAAATAAATTGGATTTCAAAGGGTTTTAAAAGTAACCAGAATTTCCAATAATTGAATTGGATATGGATTTGAATTGAAATTGTCTTTGGAATATTTCGATGTTGGATTTCGTGATTAAACAAATATTGTTATGGAAATTTGAAAGATATATTTATATCGTTATTTCCAATACGATATTTGTTGGTCGTAGAATTTGATATTGAATATAAGCCGATATATCTTCTATTTAGAGCCTTGTATTTAATATCAAATGGGATTTGGGTTTGTCATGAATGGCGTCTACATTAACACTGTTCCTAAACCCTGTTGAGAAAAAGATTAAATCTTTTTATTTAGATTTAATGAAGTATACCAATTAAATGGTATTTAATTGGAACTGAATTTGAATTGATTTTTTCGGGTTTGTCGTGAACGGTGTTTTAAATAACACTTGTTCTTTAACCCGATAATTAATGGAATGTTAATTGGGTTTACCGTGAACTGTGTTTTAACGATATTCGTTCTTTAACCTGATCTACAGTGAAATGTGATTTGGAATTTATAAATATTTTGTTAAGAGTTAAAGGAGATTTTCCAAAGTAAAGTTTTCCAATTTAATAAAATAAATTGGAATGGAATGGAATTCGATTTGGTAATAATCAAAGTGAATTTCTATGGAGGAAGACAACTAATATATCTGGAATTTAAAAGGCTTTGCCGTTATTCCATTTATATTATTAGTCAGATATGGAAGTTTATATCGATTATATATATCGATTTGTTTTCCATGCAGATTCCATTGTAAATAGAATGTGATTTTGGGTTGTCGTGAACGGTATCTTTAGTAATACTGTTCTTAGACCCAACGGAGTTAAGAAAATCGAGAATGGAGTATCACTAATTTTGCTCCAAGCGATAGTTAAATCTTTAATTAGATTTGAACGTGAAATGGTAATGGAATTTACCGATAACATCGTGGTGTTAGATATGAAGTATTACCAGTTTTACTTCATGGGATGAATAGGTTGGTGTTGGGAAATTTAACAAGTGATTACTTCGGTAAGGTTCGCTAATCCCGACTAGTTTGGATAAACCATAATTTGTTTTGAATTGATATTCAAAAGAAGATTAAAGAATTTGTCTATGATAAAATTAATGGGAACCTTTCCCAAAGTATAAAAATATTTGAATAAAAGAATATTCTGAATTAGAATGAGGCGTATGTTGTGTTTGTGTAACACTTGTTTATTATATACGCGAGTTATTTAGAAAGACCGGGTTTATCCCATTCTGAATAACTGATTCGACGATGTGTGGAGGATGAAGACGGTGGTCAAAGACCGGAGGTCTTCACATCGTTTGGATAATTACTGATGATCTTGATTGGGCTGTACACCCAAGAGGAGGGAATCAGTTGGTGATCGTCTAGACGTACTGGGAGATCGATGGATATGCGAGGTACAAGGTGCCTCCGGTTTTGTTCAGACCTTGAACGGACTTGTAAATGGATCGTGTGTCTGACATTGGATATCATTTTGTGTGATTGATGGATATCGGTTGCATGGAGTGGTTTGCCTGTGTGGCATGCTTGATGCAAATGATCAAGGCTTTTGTTGAAAAGCAAAGTCATATGGTTGATGATCAAAGCACCGCTTGTGTGGCATAGCTTTGTGTAGCGTTAATTCGCGAGCCTCGCACCCCGGTTGTGAATCTGAACCGGGAGAGGACATCAAGGAGGGCATGAGTTACCTTCTAGCTAGGGTGGTGTCAGTGACCTACCAGCCCTGACATTTATATTATTTTCACCAGTGTGGTTGTTGGATTGCGAGGCGCCTCAGACGTATCGGTGACTATGTGGAGCCGATGGAGTCATTTGGCTCATTGACGCCCCAAAGGGCAGGGAAACGCAGTGTTCAGGCATTATAATCCACATCGGTGGACCGGCCCTGACGATCCAAGGGGCAGTTGCGGCTATTCCTGAGGGGCGGGCTAGAGCGTCTCGAATTTGGTGAGGACGATCCCTTGCCTCAGTTCATAGATGGAAATCCAACTTCCAATACGTGACTTTGCAGTTTTTATTGTAGAGCCTAGTATGGCGACATAGTGGTATGGGGCACTTATGCCGTTTATGATTGATACTTTTGATTGAAATTGTTTTGACACTATACACTTATAGTAATAATAAAACATGAAATTTAGCGTATCAAGCATTCTTGTGCTATTATAAGGTGAAACCCTATCCTCCGGCTTGTGTTGCATTGTGTGATGGGACATGGATCTTATAATAGTTTCATTGTTCTTTATTTAGCATTGCGCTATTGTTTTTATGCACTGGTATTCTTGGAAGGAAACCCGTTCCGTACTATACGGCGTGGTCCCTTGATTTACCTAACTTTAAAATAAAGATTTATAACTGTTTTAGTTCTCACACGAGTCACATGACTGACCTGGAGTTTATTGTTTTAACCTAAACTCTGGGTGCACATATTTTCCGCATGGGTAGCTAGTAGTTTTGGTTTTGCAGATTTATAGTCACATGATCCTGATTTACAGCTGAGGCGATATTCAGAAAGCTATATATCCGTGTATTACTTCTAGTTGTGTATTGTATTATTTTCCGCTGCTATGTAATGTATTGTAATCTCTGATATTTATCAAATGTATTTTATTCATTTATATTCTGTAGTATTCTTGTATTCTGATGGAATTGTTGTAATAAACAATGAAATTTTCTTCTTTTTGTGTTCCGATGTGGTTTGTTCTCAAAGCAATCCGGACTTTCCTTCACGGGGAAATTCGGGTCGTCTTAGTTTGGTATCAGAGCTTTGGTTTACAGAGCTCGGAGAACAAGACACATTAGAACCATACAAAAGAATTCATCAGAGATTGGATTAGTAATATCCAATAAGAATGACTCGTTAGAGATGGGATCAGTAGTATCCTAGAATGAGTGTGAAGAGTATATTTTAAAAAAAAATGAAAACAAGTTATGTTTTAAAAATTTAGACCTTATTCAACGTATTGAATATTTATTTGTATTGAATTTGGACAGTCCAATATATAAAGATTTTGCATACACGTTTGATCCATGGGTATTCAAAGTTGTAATATACTGGATAGATATAGAATCACGCTTTAGTTGCTCGGGGATAATGCTGATGATGTTCGGACATCACCCGTATTTTTGTTCGTGTTTCGAAAGTGGGATTTCTTTATATTTCCAATTGACTGGTGTGAGAACCAAAATTAGATAGGGTCTATTGTTGTGATTTGGCACCAAAAATGTGATTTTTTGACCATATATCCAAGTTATGAATTTGAAAAGATAATCAACTAATTGATTGCTGGTTGTGTTGTTTGATTAATTAAATGTTGAACCTTTAGCCAAATTGAACCAAATAGTGAATTGTATTGAAAATTTATTGCATTTGCATGCATGTACTTACATTGAACAGGTCATAGTAAGGAGGCTAGGGAAGAGGAATAAAATTGTTTGCCCGACAAATAGGTACATGTTTATTGTATTTCTTGGGTTTTTGATGATTTTATGAGCCGCTTGGCTGTTTATTTTTCTTTTTGGATTGGTGAGGGCCATGGGAGGCTATTTGAAATATCCCGAAGCTCCCGGTGAAAGGGAGGTTATGGCGAAATTTTTCGAAAATTTAGGGTGTTAGCCAAATTTTTGAAAAATTTGAAAAGTTCTTAGAAACTGAAAAGTTAAAGAACTTAAGCCATAATGAAAATAATGAAAGTTGAGCTGATTTGTAAAACAACTTTCAGCTTCGTTCCTTTTCGGGGACGAAAAGTTTTAAGTGAGGGATATTTTAATAACCTGGAAATCCGAGCCAATTTGAAATTTTTATTTTGTCAATTTTAGCAAATTTTGGATATTTAAAATGATTTATTTTAAATAATAATGACGATAAATTTATTTTGAATAGAAATAGAACATATATATTTATTTGAATCGATGTTAGAATATAAATATTTATTTTTATTTATAAAAGGAATTGAAAATGGCGCGGTAGTTCGAAAATTTCATTTCAAATTTCAGATGAATGTAAAGGATTCAAAATAAACCGGATTTTAGCAAAACCAAAAATATTGTAATCTATTTGAGAATATCATTCTAACGAATCCGAAAAATTAAAATTTCAGAGTGGGAATAAAAAGTTATGCCCAGTTGAAAATTCAGAACAGTCGCTACGGAATTCTGGCCCTTAAAAATGGAAATTTTGCAAACGATCTCTGTTTTCGACAAAACCACTTTTTTTGGATCTGGGACGTCAAGTTATTGCTAGGTTTCAAAATTCATAATTTTCTGAATTTTGTGAGCGTGGTAAAGTTAAACGTGTTTTACAGTTTTAGTCAATTTCGATCGACCTGAAGATGGCCATTTTTCAAACGGTCTCAGAATTTGACGAAATTAGTTTTGTTAGAACCTTATCGTCAATACGAAGCTAGAAAATATTTTTCGGGAATTTTTAGAGTTCGTATGTAGCCCTGGTAAATGGAAATGTGCGTTCAAATTCAATATATAGATTTATATTTTAATTTTGTTAAAAACTGATCAAAACAATAGAATCGGCTTACGAAACATATCCCGTTGCGTTCGGGAAAGGGGTAGTTAGCTAGGGGCTACAGTCTGTGGGTTTGATTTCGAGTTCAAAATAAAAAGTTTCTTTTTGAAATTCAAATATAATAAAATATATAAATTAGATGAACCCCCCCCCCCCTCTCCCTTTCCTTTCAAAGTCAACCCCCTCCCCTTTATTCATTCAAACCCAAAACCGATTAGAAAAAAAAATGAAAAGAACCAAATCGCGATTCTCTCCACCGCCACCACCGGAGATCCTTTCCCACCGCGTCGAGTCCTTCCCCCTGTAGTCGCGTCAGCCCCCTCCCCCAGATTGATTCTCGATCGGAGAAACCCCCCACCATATGAGAACGTTGCGAGCCCCCCTCCAGTCGCGTAAGCCCCCCTCCCCCAGATTGATTCTCGATCAGAGAAACACCCCCACCATATGAGAACGTCGCGAGCCCCCCTAAAGTCGCGTCAGCCCCCTAGATCGATTCTCGATCGGAGAAACCCTCCCCCCCACCATATGAGAATGTCGCGAGCCCTCCCCCTTCATCTCAGTCGCGCCGCCGCCCTTGCTGCTTCGCCACCGACGCCGAGACCGCCTAAAGCCACCACCCACGATTTCGCCGACCGCGACTCCCCCCTCCTCTGAGAAATGGAACGAACCGTGAATGTATTTGTTTTTTTTTCTTTCCTCTTTCTTTATTTGCTTGTTTTATTATAATGTAATTAGGTCATTTAAATCAGAAAAAAAAAAGAAAAATTAGATTATTATAATTCGAAAATGAGATTTTTATAAATTAAAAAGGTTTAGAATTTTAAATTATAAAAGATTAGACTTTTAACATCGAAAAGAAGAGATTTTTATAATAGAAAAAAAGTGATTTTTATTATAGAAATGTTTAGATTTTTAAAAAAGGAAAGATTTGATTTTTATAAATAAAAAGATATGATTTTTATATATATGAAAGTGAAATAAAAATTCGACCTTTATATAAGAAGTAGAGATATATAAAATATAATTTTATATAGAAAGAAAGGTTGTAAAAATATAATATTTTCTATGAAGTGGCAATATAAAAATGTGATTTTTTATCACATATGTAGTAAAGTAAAAATGGCGATTTTTAAATATATAAACATCATATTAAAATTTTGATTTTTAATTGGAATAACGTAGAAAAGACTATGTTGGAATTTCTGGAAAATCCAAACCGTTCAGAAGGAAAGAATGGCGGAGTGGAACCCACGGCGAGAACTACTCACTTTTAATTTGTTTTCTAGTTGAAATATATATTAGGATGCAGACGGTGCTTAGTAGCACCCGACACCCGTCGTCCATAGACCATGGATGAGTTGGTTGTTTGATTGATGTGTTGTGGAAAATTGATTGTGTGATGTGGAATGATAAATTATTTTATGGTTAAAAATATAATTTTTAACGTGTATATAAAATAAATATTTATAAATAAATCGGACGATTTGTTTATGTACACACATTAGACTGATATGGATTGGGATGATAAATTTTACGCCTCGCCCAACTGCACAAATGAAACTTGTGTTTGTTGATTTGAAACCCCACACGGGTGTTGGGATGATACTTAGTGTACACTAATCCCAAATAATTAGTTGTATGTTGATCGATTGATTAACAGGCTGTTATAAGCGTTAAATATTTATATTTGATGCTTATGCAGTGTAGAATGCACTATGGATGATGGTTGATTATTTATCGTTGCTATTATATACATGTGTTGTAGGGAATCCATATAATTAACATTATATGGTAATTGATTGGGCCTCATTCCAAGTTGGAAAATAAAGAATATATTCATGTGTTGAATAAAAGAAAATTCATGTGTTGAATAAAATATATTCATGTGTTGAATAAAAGAAAATTCATGTGTTAAATAAAATATGTATTCATGCGTTGAATAAAAGAAAATTCATGTGTTGAAGAAAATATTCATTTGTTGAATAGAATAATGAAGTTATTAAAATATATAAAGTCGTATTGATTAGATATGTGCCATTTTGACATGAACGATATCTATATCGATTTTATTCATTTTTATAATGAATATCTAAAAGAAATTGATTTCAAAATATAATATTTTGAAAATACTATCATTTATATATCGATGATATGGAATATTCAATTTTGGTTTGAAATTGAATATGAAGTTGAAATCGTTTTGAAAATGAATTTAAACGATTTATAGAATACGTTTTAAAATGAAATCGACGATATATATATATATATATTATATATATATATAATGGCCTGAATAGAACGCGCCGCGCTGCGGTAGTTCGCGAATTTCGACCATTGACTTCGAATGAACATTACGGGAGATCCGACCGTCGGATTCTCCTAAAACCGAAACCTTTGGGTTCGTATCGCAAAGTGTTTTCTAACGAATATTAGGGATTTGAAATCTAACAGTTGAATTTGGAATTATATCCAAATCAAGTTTGGAAAAGGTCGCTGTATGTAACGACCCAGAAAATCTGAACCAATTTAAAAATTTTAAATTGGCTAAAATAATGGATTTTAAATATTTAAAATAAATATTTTAAATAATAGCAATGAACACTGAGTTTGAATCGACAATTGAAGACGAATATAATTAATTATAATTA
This sequence comes from Allium sativum, assembly GCA_030737875.1. Classification (NCBI taxonomy): domain Eukaryota; kingdom Viridiplantae; phylum Streptophyta; class Magnoliopsida; order Asparagales; family Amaryllidaceae; genus Allium; species Allium sativum. Next base: position 857,649,537 of record CM060920.1, on the reverse strand, counting down.
TAAACAAGGCTTGAAAAGGCGCTGCAGTTTCAAAAATTGAATTCAAACTTTGTCGGACTGTACCGGGTGCAAAAAAAACGGATTTTAGTGAAACCAAAAATATTTAAATCTGTTAGTGAATACCTTTCTAACGAATCTGAAAAATCGAATTTTAATAGCGGAAAGCAAAAGTTATGGCCGAATGAATTTTCAGAAGGGTCGCTATGGAATTTATATAGCCCGGGAAATTGGCCATTTTGCATACGACCTCGGAATTCGACGAAACCACTTTGGTTGGATCCGGGATGTGAAGTTATTGCTAGGTTTCAAATTTCATAATTTTTGAAGCTAGTATGTGAGCGTGGCTAAGAAAAATGTGTTTTGGTCAATTATAGTTAAATTGGATCGACTAGAAATGGGCCGTTTTGCAAATGGTCTCAGAATTCGACGAAACTAGTTTTGTTGGGACCGTATCGTCAAAACATAGCTAGATTTATTTTTCTGGAATTTTTCGAATCAGTTTGTGGCCCTGGCAAATTGAAATGTACGTTCAAATTAAATATTGAATGTTTTATATTTTAATTTGAAGGGAAACTGGCTAAAACAGTCGAATGGGCCTGCGAAACATATCCCATTGTGTTCGGAATGGGGGTAGAACACTAGGGACGACAGTCGTTGGGTTTGGATTGGGGTTCGCAAGAGGTAGGGGGTATTTTCGGATTTATAAACTTTATAAATAAAAAAAAGAGAAAAACCCCATTCGCCCACGTCAGCCCCCCCCCCCCCCCTTCGTCTTCTCTCTCCCCGATTGCGATACACGGCGGAAGGAGCTCCATTTTTCTCCACTATTTTCTGCCGAAACCCCTCATCAAAAACCACCACTCCTTTGCAACTTTTTGTAGCTCGTTTCCTCCTCTTCAAATCAAGACAACCCCCATCGTCTATCGTGCACCCTGTCGCGAGGATTCTCGCCCCAAAGTTCGCTAGTTCCGCCCCATTTTCTGACCGCGATTGGAGCTCGAGCTCCATCATTTTCCTGGCGCAGAGGCGCCTCTCGAGGCCCGTCATCGTGGTGCAGTTGGATCTCGACGAAGTGTAGCGGATTGGATTTTAATTTGAACCCTAGTTTTGAAGAATCAAGGAAGGTAAATGGCTTGATTTTTTTGAATTAAAGATAACACTTTTAAGTGTTGCAAATTTGTAAAAATCATATCTTTTTCGATTCTTGACGAAATTCGATGAAACAGAAAACATCGTGACCGTGTGGACATCTTCTGCATTTTAGAAGAGACCGCATATTTTTCTAAGCCTTCTGCTATTTTTGCTGGAGTGGAACCCAATGTGAGATTTCTAATTTGTAAACGATATGGAAAACGACGATGTATAAATTATATAGTCGATGTATGAGTTATATAAGCGTTGTACACCTCTTGTATAAGCGTTGTATAAGTTGTACGTTCGATGTATAAGTTATATATGCGTTGTAAAAATTATATATGTGTTGAAATAGAAGTGAATTGATATATATATATATATATATATATATATACGCCCCTCGTCCACAAACCATGGACGATATTTATTGATTGTGATTGGTGTGAAAATTGATTGATAGCGAATGGTTGATTGTGATTGTTTGTGATTGATATTGATTGATTGTGGTTGAAAAATACCCATTTGTGGTTGAGAAATATTTGGCTGAAACCACATAGGATTAGTTTGTGAAAATGAAATAAATATATACATGTCGCCTGCGTACGAACTAGAAGCATGATCCCCATTGTCAAAAACCGCGAGGTTTTAAGGTAGAGCGAGGAGCTGTACTAGGAACGGTCCCGGTTTTAACTACCCTGCCGTTATGCTGCCGAAATTTTGAATAATATTCATGTGTTTGAATTATTTTCATTTGCTGAAACTATATTTATTCATTGAATAGAAAACCTTCATGTGTTGAATCGATATTCATTCGTTGAATTGAAATCCATGTGTTGAATGGTATTCATATTTTGAAATAAATTGTTTCATAATAAAAATCTCCTTTTATCAACTATATGGACTATGTAAAATAATCTCGTTTTAAAAGAAATTGTTTTATAAGAAAAATCCTATTTTTATCACCTATATAGACTATATAAAATAATAGTGTTTGAAATGAATTGTTTTACAATAAAAATCACATATTTATTATATACATGATTTGTTGAAATGTGAAGTGTTAAAAATAGCCACTCGTTCAAATAAATATGCATGAGTTGAAATATTCATTAATTAGCTAATGATATGATTTTTGCCTATGCATGCAACATTAGAATGAATGGTGTTTTTGAACCAAATGGGATCAAACATAAAGTTGAATGGAAAATGATAAGTGATAAGAACTGTATATATGTACATGCATATTTATTGAACAGGTTATAGCAAAGGGGCTAGAGAGAAGGAATAAAAATTTTGTGCCCGACAAATAGGTACACATTTACTGTTTTGTTTGGGTGATGATTTTATGAGCTTGTTGGCTAGCCGCTTGGCTTTTTCTTTTTCTTTTTGACATGAGATGCCCGTGTGGCTATTTGGGAATTTTCCTAGCCCCTCCCGTACAAAGGAGGTTATGGCGAAATTTTCCAAAATTTAAAGGCGTTAGTGAAATATTTGAAGTGAAAACGATATTGAAATTGTTGAGTGAACTATATTTATATAAATATAAATAAAATTAAAACGAAACGTGGCCGTGCAGTTCGTGTTTTGAAACCGTGATTTCAAACAACTAGTGCGGGAAATCCGACCATTGGATTTTCCCGAAACCGCAACCGTTGGGTTCGCCATGGAAATATCTTTCCAACGGCACCAACTTTGTAAAAATCCAACGGTTGGATTGTCTGGAATTTTTAATTCAAATCTGAAGAAAAACAGCGCCAGAAACGATTATATTTATATATATATATATATAATTATATTTAATCGAATAACGACGCTGCAGTTCGTATTTTGAAATCGAAACTTCAAACGATTGTACCGGGAGATCCGACCGTCGGATTTTCCCGAAACTGGAACCGTTGGATTCGTTTTGAAAAGAGCTTTCTAATTATGTAAATTTTGTGAAGATCCCACGGTTAGATTTTCAGATATGTGTAAATCAAATCTGAAGGAAAACAGCGCCACGGCCGCGTTATGGCCCGAAGCGTCGTTTTGAATAAATTAGCTATTTTAAAATAAATAAAAATAGTGATAAATCGTTATAAAATTCCATAAACAATATGGAATGGAAATAAACTGAATTTGCTCGATTTATGTGGTATTTGATGGTTGAATGTGTTTGGTGTAAAAATTACCTTAAAGAACAAAATTGGTGTTGTCGAATAATTTAACCATTTAAGGAAATTGATTTGAAATTCTAAATATACGTGAATTATTTGAAAAGGCCGAGTTAATTCTCATTTCAAATAATTGACCGACGATTGAAAGTCAAAGATGAAGACGGTGGTCGAAGACCGGAGATCTTTACCTCGTTTGGATGGTAACCGAGGTCCTGATTGGGAGGCATCCCGAAATATGGATAATGAGTGGTGATCGTCCAGACGTACGTGGTGATCGATGGGTTTGCGAGGTATTTAGTGCCTCCGGTTTCGTTCAGACTCAGAACGGACTTGTAAATGGACTGTGTGTCTGACATTGGATTTTATTCTGTGTTGATTGATCCCTATTAAATATACATCTGTTTGGCGGCGGAGGATTTATTCTTTTGCTTAACGCCCTTCTCTGAAATGCACGAGCTCAGAGGTTGTATATCGATGGACATCAGTCGCATGGCATGAATTGCCTGTGTGGCATGCTAAGATGCAGTGATCAGGGCTTCTATTGAAAAGCAAAGTCTTGTGGTGATGATCAAAGCACCGCCTGTATAGCGTAGCTTTGTGTATAATGTGAAATCGCGAGCCTTACACCCCGGTATGAACCAGAAACGGGAGAAGGACCTCAGGGAGGGCATGCGTTTCCTTCTAGCTAGGGTGGTGTCAGTGACCTACCAGCCCTGACATTTATATACTTTTCACCTGTGTGGTTGTTGCTGTTGCGAGGCGCCTCGGATATATCGGTCGATCCGAGATCGATGGAGTCATTCGTTGGCTCATTGACGCCCCATAGGGCGGGGAAACGCAGTGTTCAGGAATTTTAATCCACATCGGTGGACCGGCCCTGACGATTCTAGGGTCACTCGAGCTCTGATCCTGAGACACGGGCTAGAGCATCTCGAATTCGGTAAGGACTATCTTTTGCCTTGGTTCATGACGGAAATCCAATTTCCAAATAAGTGACTGTGCGGTTTTGATTGTATACCTATATATGGCGACATAGTGGTATGGGGCATTAATGTCGTCTATGATTGATAGTTATGATTTGAAATTGTTTTCAAAACATATAAACACTAGCAATAATATCAAATGTCTTTGTTTTATTCGTATCAAGCATATCTTAGCCGTTATAAGGTAAAAACTCTGTCCTCCGGTTTGCGTTGCATTGTGTGATGGGAACTGAGACTTATAATGGTTTCATTTTTTATATATAAAATGCATCGTGTTGTTTAAAAGAAAGATATATTTTAAAGCACTGGCAATCCAATGGAGTAAACCCGTTCCACGAAAGTGGCGTGGTCCTGTGATTGGACATATTATATATGTGTTGAATAGATTTCTCATACCAGTCCCATGACTGACTCGTAGTTTGTTTCACTTTCAAACTCGGGTGTCCCTTTTTCTATACGGGCAGCCTTGTCTTCAGGTTTAGCTGGTTCTTCCTGGATAGCTGGAGCTGAAGATGGATTCTATCATTTATCTCTTTTTATGCTATTCAGCTCCTATTGTACATATTTTGTGTGTTTTCCGCTGTAGACATTTATGTATAGCTGAACTGTATTTGTACTAAGTAAGATCCTGTATACTGTGTAACTTTGATGAATACTCTTATCCAGTATATTCTATTGTTCATTGTCTGGTGTATTTATTTATTTCTATTCTGCTATTATCTGTTTATATGTTATATTCCACGGATTACCCTTGCCACCGTCAGAACGGGGTTTGGGGTTGTCTCAATTTGGTATCAGAGCTTTGGTTAAGCTTAGTTCTGGAATATAACATTTGAACAAACTTGTCAGAAATAGAACCAGTAGTGTTCTAGGACGGGTAACTCTATACAGACAGGATCAGCAATATCCTAGTATGAGTAAAGTAGAATGAAATTACACCTCGATAGACACATTTACATTCAAGTATTTGTCTCTATATTTTCAAATATCTTTTCTGTTGACCTGACACTTTGTCTGCTAATTGCAGACGTACTAGAAAATGAGTGACAGGAACAGAAGAAATAATCGTATGGCTCGACCAGCTAATGAGCCAGTTGTGCTCCCGCAGCCAGAATCCGATATAGAAGTTCTATTTAAGAGATTTCGAAATCTGGGTGGATCACCATTCTTAGGCAAGGAGTCCATTATGGAAACACAAGCTTGGATTCATTCTGTAGAGAAAATCTTTGAGGGTTTAAAGCGGAGAGACGATCAGAAAAGATTACTGGCGTCTTGGGCACTCAAAGAAGAAGCTTTGTTTTGGTGGGATTCAATTATTAAAGATAATCCAGAAGGTGATATCACCTGGGACAAATTCTAAGTGATTTTCTTAGAAAGATTTACTCCTCCCGAAGCAACCGAGAGATTATGTGAAGAATTTTCTTATCTGATACAAGGTGATATGACCATCCCAGAATATCATAAGAAATTCAACGAACTTTCTCACTTTGCTCCTCATCTGATCAAAGACCCAAAGAGGAAGAATCTTAGATTTATTCACGGACTTCAAAGAAAATATCAGAATAGTGTAATGAATAACGTGAAGCTCCCCTTTTCTGAAATGATATACATGGCTTATCGGTACGAAGATCTCGACAGGAAAGGCATGTTGCGCGACGATGAGGAAGTCAGCTCTAGTAATAAAATTGAGGTTGAAACTAGTCTTCTTGAGGCCAGCACGATATCAGAGGTCAGCAAGAAGCCCAAAGCAAAACGGAAAAGGACTGAATCTGAGAAGGGCAAGGAACGACTACCATATGCAGTAACTATAAGAAGCCAGGGCATTTGTCGATTAACTGCGGACCCTTAAAGAAGCGATTAAGAGGTGGGTTTCAATCCAAGAAGGGATTTCAAGAGAATAGAAAGTGCAGTCAATGCCATGAGGCCGGTCATCTTTCCAAGGCCTACCCGTTATTTAGAAAATCTGAAGCAGTACATGTGAATGAAGTGGCAGAAGTGCCTGCATCTTCGTCTATTCAGGAAAGGCCAGATGTTTTAGAAGGCACACTAACTATCAAAGATATTCCAGTTAAAGTACTGTTTGACACTGGCGCGTCGCGAAGCTTTGTTGCAAAGAATGCAGCTAGGAAACTAGATTTAAATTTGAAGAAGCTCAAGGAACCAATGACTGTCCAGAACCGGTTGGGGTTTCCATTGACCTCGGTTGTGTTTGTGGAGTGCCGGTTTCCTTTTCTCGTTATCGGTTCCCTACCATCGCGGCCGTCATGAATTTTACAAAGTTTGATCTTATCTTGGGGTTAGACTGGTTGACCAAATATGAAGCTGAAGTAAAATGCGCCGACAGAGTCGTAAAGGCGAAGATTAAATCAGGTGATTATATAGCCATTCCCTGTGAAGGTCAGAATGCTAATAGAAAAGACTTCTGGGCAGCTTTGAATGTTTCTCCAGCCCAAATAGAAAATGTCCCTGAAGTCACAGAGAATATTCCCGATCTAGTGAAAGACATCCCTGTCGTCAAGAACTATGTGGATGTGTTCGAAAAAGTTGTTCGTTTACCTCCGCAGAGAGAAATAGATTTCAAAATTGCTTTAATTCCGAATGCAAGGCCGGTAGTTCATGCTATTCGAAGAATGTCCTTGAAGGAGAAAGAGGAATTAGACAATCAAACACGACAGCTAGTATGGAAGGGTCTGATCAGGCCTAGTTTCTCTGATTGGGGTGCAGCAGTGGTGTTTGTCCCAAAATCTGACGGTACTCTACGGCTATGCGTGGATTATCGTGATTTGAACAAGCAGACCATAAAGAACAAATATCCATTACCGCGAGTAGATGATTTGTTGGATCGATTAAATGGCGCACAAGTATTTTCATGAATGGACCTAGCTACAGGCTTCCATCAACTTCGAATTGCCGAAGAGTGTGTTCCAATGACAGCATTCAGAGGTCCTGACTTATTCTACGAGTGGTTAGTAATGTCGTTCGGCTTATGTAACGCTCCTGCTTACTTCGTCGATCTAATGAACAGAGTATTCAGAGGAGTCTTGAATAAATTTGTTCTGGTTTTCATTGACGATATTCTAATCTTCTCTAAATCAAAGGCCGAACATGAAAAGCATTTGGAACAGGTTCTAGAAATTCTGAGAAGGAATGTATTGAAAGCAAAGTTTTCCAAATGCATATTCTGGCAAGATGAAGTGAAATTTCCGGGCCACGTTGTATCGAAAGAAGGAATTGCAGTGGATCCAAGTAAAATCACAGCCATTCAGAATTGGAAACAGCCCAGTACCCCCACTGAAGTCCGCAGTTTTCTCGGATTGGCTAGCTATTACCGGAAGTTCGTTAAAAACTTTTCGAAGATATCTGGTCACTTAACGAAGCTTACAAAGAAGCACTCTGAATTCAAATGGACTACAGAAAGTGAGGAGGCTTTTGAAGAGCTAAAATTAAGACTAACGACTGCTCCAGTGTTAACCATCATCGATGGCAACCAGGATTTGAAAGTCTGGACTGATGCTTCTAGAGAAGGCCTTGGCGCAGTGTTAATGCAAAGAGGCCAAGTGATTTCTTATGCTAGCCGTCAACTGAAGCCGCACGAGAAAAACTATGTCACTCATGATCTTGAGTTATTGGCTATAGTATTCGCTTTCAAAATCTGGAGACATTATCTTCTGGGTGAGAGATTTGAACTGTTAACAGATCACCAGTCGTTAAAGTATCTGTTCACTCAGAAGGACCTGAATCTGAGGCAGCAACGTTGGCTAGAGTTCCTTGCAGCATACGACTTTGAAATTATATATACTCCAGGGAAAGCCAATGTCGTGGCCGATGCGCTGAGCCGAAAGAATGTAATGATCGCCAGCTTTATTATCACGACTTCCTTGATTGACAAAATATCTATTCTTCATAAGGAGGATAACTTTAGTAAGGATATGATCAAAAGGATTCAGAAAGGCGAACCCTCGTGTTTTCAAATCGATAACAACGAGACCTTGAGGTTAAAAGGAAGGATTTGTGTTCCTGACATCCCAGAGTTAAAAAGGGAAGTGTTAGACGAGTGTCACAAGTCCAAGCTGAGTATCCATCCTGGTGTGTCCAAAATGTATAACGATCTCAAACGAACATTCTGGCGTAAGGCTATGAAAAGAGACGTTTCAATATACGTTAGCCGATGCCCTACTTGCCATCTAGTCAAGAGCGACCAACAAAAACTGGCTGGATTGTTGCAACCGCTAGAAGTTCCAGGCTGGAAGTGGGAACATATTTCTATGGATTTCATTGATGGTCTGACCAGAACCAGAAAAGGGAATGACAGTATTTGGGTGATCGTAGATCGCTTCACGAAGACCGCCCATTTCATACCTGTCAGATCAAACAGAACTGCTCAGAGTCTGGTGCAGATATACTTCAGGGAAATAGTTAGACTACATGGAGTGCCGTTCAGTATAGTCAGTGATAGAGATACAATATTTACTAGCAAATTCTGGGAGGCATTTCAAGTCGAGCTGGGAACGAAGCTGAATCTAAGCATCGCTTATCATCCTCAGACAGACGGTCAGACTGAGAGGGTGAATCGTACTTTAGAAGATCTATTGCGGGCTCGTGTTATAGATTTCGGTGGATCATGGGAAGACCATCTGCGTTTGGCTGAGTTCTCTTATAACAATAGCTACCATGCGAGCCTGACAATGTCGCCATCCGAAGCATTGTATGGTAGACCGTGCCGATCTCCCGCTTGTTGGGTCGAACCCAGTAATAGACTCGTGTTGGGTCCTGATATGATTCGAGAAGCTGCCGACAAAGTCGATTTTATTAAGAAGCGATTACTCGCCGCTCAAAGCCGACAAAAGAGCTATGCCGATAGAGGAATAAGAGATATATCCTTTGCTGTTGGCGACTACGTGTATTTGAAAGTATCGCTGATGAGAGGAGTTATCCGGTTCGGTAAAACTGGAAAGTTGGCGCCCAAATTCATTGGTCCGTTTCCTATTCTGGAACGGATCGGGACTCTCGCTTATAGGGTCAAATTGCCTGATCGGTTGCCTGGAGTTCATGATGTATTTCACATATCTCAACTTCGAAAGCACGTTCATGATTCAGACTTGATCGTCGAAGAAGCAGCTCAATATGATATTGAAATTACTCCAGAATTTGCTGTGAGAAGGGAGCCGCTAAAGATTATTGGAAAAGAAACCAAAGAGCTGAGGAACAAGAAAGTTCACTTTGTCAAAGTGCAATGGAGTGGAGATCCGTGAGATTGTACTTGGGAAACTGAGGAGAGCATTCAGAAAGCTTATCCTAGATGCCGAGTAGATATCTCTGATTGACTCGGGTGCAAGGTACATTTACCCTACTTTGCATTACCATTTAATTCTCTACTCTGCTATTATTTCCTTTCCATGGATGTGCATTTTTAAATTCTATAGTATGAATGGTTTTAAAAAAAGAGTATAGAAATTGATTAGTATATTTTTAAAAGGTTGAAGACAATTGGATTGGTTGTTGTGTTGGGTGATTGTAGATTTATCAAACCACTTTCGACTTTGTTCCTTTTCGGGGACGAAAAGTTTTAAGTGGGGGAGGTTGTAACGACCCAGAAAATCTGAACCAATTTAAAAATTTTAAATTGGCTAAAATAATGGATTTTAAATATTTAAAATAAATATTTTAAATAATAGCAATGAAAACTGAGTTTGAATCGACAATTGAAGACGAATATAATTAATTATAATTATAAACAAGGTTTGAAAAGGCGCTGTAGTTTCAAAAATTGAATTCAAACTTTGTCGGACTGTACCGGATGCAAAACAAAACGGATTTTAGTGAAACCAAAAATATTTAAATCTGTTAGTGAATACCTTTCTAACGAATCTGAAAAATGAAATTTTCATAGCGGAAAGCAAAAGTTATGGCCGAATGAATTTTCAGAAGGGTCGCTATTGAATTTATATAGCCCGGGAAATTGGCCATTTTCATACGACCTCGGAATTCAACGAAACCACTTTTGTTGGATCCGGGATGTGAAGTTATTGCTAGGTTTCAAATTTCATAATGTTTGAAGCTAGTATGTGAGTGTGGCAAAGGAAAATGTGTTTTGGTCAATTACATTTAAATTGGATCAACCAGAAATGGGCCTTTTTGCAAACGGTCTCAAAATTCGACGAAACTAGTTTTGTTGGGACCGTATCATCAAAACATAGCTAGATTTATTTTTCTGGAATTTTTCAAATCAGTTTGTGGCCCTGGCAAATTGAAATGTACATTCAAATTAAATATTGAATGTTTTATATTTTAATTTGAAGGGAAACTGGCTAAAACAGTCGAATGGGCCTGCGAAACATATCCCATTGTGTTCGGAATGGGGGTAGAACGCTGGGGACGACAGTCATTGGGTTTGGATTGGGGTTCGCAAGAGGAAGGGGGTATTTTCGGATTTTTAAACTTTATAAATAAAAAAAAAAAACCATTTTCCCACGTCAGCCCCCCCCCCCCTTTGCCTTCTCTCTCCCCGATTGCGATACACGGCGGAAGGATCTCCTTTTTTCTCCCCTATTTTCTGGCGAAACACCCCATCAAAAACCATCACTCCTTTGCAACTTTTTGTAGTCGTTTCCACCTCTTCAAATCAAGACAACCCCCGTCGTCTATCGTGCACCCTGTCGCGAGGATTCTCGCCCCAAAGTTCGCCAGTTCCACCCCATTTTCCGACCACGATTGGAGCTCGAGCTCCATCATTTTCCTAGCGCAAAGGCGCCTCTCGAGGCCCGTCATCGTGGTGCATTTGGATCTCGACGAAGTGTAGCGGATTGGATTTTAATTTGAACCCTAGTTTTGAAGAATCAAGGAAGGTAAATGGCTTGATTTTTCTGAATTAAAGATAACACTTTTAAGTGTTGCAAATTTGTAAAAATCATATCTTTTACGATTCTTGACGAAATTCGATGAAACAGGAAACATCGTGACTGTGTGGACGTCTTCTGCATTTTAGAAGAGACCGCATATTTTTCTGAGCCTTCTGCTATTTTTGCTGGAGTGGAACCCAATGTGAGATTTCTAATTTGTAAATGATATGGAAAACGACGATGTATAAATTATATAGTCGATGTATGAGTTATATAAGCGTTGTACACCTCTTGTATAAGCGTTGTATAAGTTGTACGTTCGATGTATAAGTTATATATGCGTTGTAAAGTTATATATGTGTTGAAATAGAAGTGAATTGCTATATATATATATATATATATATATATATATATATATACATACACGCCCCTCGTCCACAAACCATGGACGATATTTATTGATTGTGATTGGTGTGAAAATTGATTGATAGCGAATGGTTGATTGTGATTGTTTGTTGTTGATATTGATTGATTGTGGTTGAAAAATACCCATTTGTGGTTGAGAAACATTTGGCTGAAACCACATAGGATTAGTTTGTGGAAATGAAATAAATATATACATGCCGCCTGCGTGCGAACTAGATGCATGATCCCCATTGTCAAAAACCGCGAGGTTTTAAGGTAGAGCGAGGAGCCGTACTAGGGACGGTCCCGGTTTTAACTACCCTGCCGTTATGCTGCTGAAATTTTGAATAATATTCATGTGTTTGAATTATTTTCATTTGCTGAAACTATATTTATTCATTGAATAGAAAACCTTCATGTGTTGAATCGATATTCATTCGTTGAATTGAAATCCATGTGTTGAATGGTATTCATATTTTGAAATAAATTGTTTCATAATAAAAATCACCTTTTATCGACTATATGGACTATGTAAAATAATCTCGTTTTAAAAGAAATTGTTTTATAAGAAAAATCCTATTTTTATCACCTATATAAACTATATAAAATAATAGTGTTTGAAATGAATTGTTTTACAATAAAAATCACATATTTATTATATACATGATATGTTGAAATGTGAAGTGTTAAAAATAGCCACTCGTTCAATTAAATATGCATGAGTTGAAATATTCATTAATTAGCTAATGATATGATTTTTGCCTATGCATGCAACATTAGAATGAATGGTGTTTTTGAACCAAATGGGATCAAACATAAAGTTGAATGGAAAATGATAAGTGATAAGAACTGTATATATGTACATGCATATTTATTGAACAGGTTATAGCAAAGGGGCTAGAGAGGAGGAATAAAAATTTTGTGCCCGACAAATAGGTACACATTTACTGTTTTGTTTGGATGATGATTTTATGAGCCTGTTGACTAGCCGCTTGGCTTTTTCTTTTTCTTTTTGACATGAGACGCCCATGTGGCTATTTGGGAATTTTCCCAGCCCCTCCCGTAAAAAGGAGGTTATGGCGAAATTTTCCAAAATTTAAAGGCGTTAGTGAAATATTTGAAGTGAATACGATATTGAAATTGTTGAGTGAACTATATCTATATAAATATATAAATATAAATAAAATTAAAACGAAACGTGGCCGTGCAGTTCGTGTTTTGAAACCGTGATTTCAAACAACTAGTGCGGGAAATCCGACCATTGGATTTTCCCGAAACCGCAACCGTTGGGTTCGCCTTGGAAATATCTTTCCAACGGCACCAACTTTGTAAAAATCCAACGGTTGGATTGTCTGGAATGTTTAATTCAAATCTGAAGAAAAACAGCGCCAGAAACGATTATATATATATATATATATATATATATATAATCGAATAACGACGCTGCAGTTCATATTTTGAAATCGAAACTTCAAACGATTGTACCGGGAGATCCGACCGTCGGATTTTCCCGAAACTGGAACCTTTGGATTCATTTTGAAAAGACCTTTCAAATGATGTAAATTTTGTGAAGATCCAACGATTAGATTTTCAGGTATGTGTAAATCAAATCTGAAGGAAAACAGCGCCACGGCCGCGTTATGGCCCAAATCGTCGTTTTGAATAAATTAGCTATTTTAAAATAAATAAAAATAGCGATAAATCGTTATAAAATACCATAAACAATATGAAATGGATATAAACTGAATTTGCTCGATTTATGTGGTATTTGATGGTTGAATGTGTTTGGTGTGAAAATTACCTTAAAGAACAAAATTGGTGTTGTCGAATAATTTAACCATTGAAGGAAATTGATTTGAAATTCTAAATATACGTGAATTATTTGAAAAGGCCGAGTTAATTCTCAATTCAAATAATTGGCCGACGATTGAAAGTCGAAGATGAAGACGGTGGTCGAAGACCGGGGATCTTCACCTCGTTTGGATGGTAACCGAGGTCCTGATTGGGAGGCATCCCGAAATATGGATAATGAGTGGTGATCGTCCAGACGTACATGGTGATCGATGGGTTTGCGAGGTATTTAGTGCCTCCGATTTCGTTCAGACTCAGAACGGACTTGTAAATGGACTGTGTGTCTGACATTGGATTTTATTCTGTGTTGATTGATCCCTATTAAATATACATCTGTTTGGCAGCGGAGAATTTATTCTTGTTTAACGCCCTTCTCTGAAATGCGCGATCTCAGAGGTTGTATATCGATGGACATCAGTCGCATGGCATGAATTGCCTGTGTGGCATGCTAAGATGCAGTGATCAGGGCTTCTGTTGAAAAGCAAAGTCTTGTGGTGATGATTAAAGCACCGCCTGTATGGCGTAGCTTTGTGTATAACGTGAAATCGCGAGCCTCACACCCCGGTATGAACCAGAAACGGGAGAAGGACCTCAGGGAGGGCATGCGTTTCCTTCTAGCTAGGGTGGTGTCAGTGACCTACCAGCCCTGACATTTATATACTTTTCACCCATGTGGTTGTTGCTGTTGCAAGGCGCCTCAGATATATCGGTCAATCCGGGACCGATGGAGTCATTCGTTGGCTCATTGACGCCCCATAGGGCGGGGAAACGCAGTGTTCAGGAATTTTAATCCACATCGGTGGACCGGCCCTGACGATTCTAGGGTCACTCGAGCTCTGATCCTGAGACACGGGCTAGAGCGTCTCGAATTTGGTAAGGACTATCTTTTGCCTTGGTTCATGACGGAAATCCAATTTCCAAATACGTGACTGTGCGGTTTTGATTGTATATCTATATATGGCGACATAGTGGTATGGGGCATTAATGTCGTCTATGATTGATAGTTATGATTTGAAATTGTTTTCAAAACATATAAACACTAGCAATAATATCAAATGTCTTTGTTTTATTCGTATCAAGCATATCTTAGCCGTTATAAGGTAAAAACTCTGTCCTCCGGTTTGCGTTGCATTGTGTGATGGGAACTGATTCTTATAATGGTTTCATTTTTTTTATATAAAATACATCGCGTTGTTTAAAAGAAAGATATATTTTAAAGCACAGGCAATCCAATGGAGTAAACCCGTTCCACGAAAGTGGCATGGTCCTTTGATTGGCCATATTATATATGTGTTGAATAGATTTCTCATACCAGTCCCATGACTGACTCGTAGTGAAACACCCCACCTCCGTTAGGGTCACTCTCAAAGGGAATGCCCTAATTTTGGTGGAGGTTTATAAGTACAAGTCACAGATATACAAGACAGATATAATAACACATATTTGTAAACAGCGGAAAAACAACAAATTTTTATTCCATAAAAGCAAATACGTGTTACAAAACATCACCATGATTGTCTTACATCTTTTTTTCAAAAACATAACATAACACTTTCATAATCTGTCTTAAGTACATTATTTAAAGAAGCATAAATAAAGCATAGATAAACTGCAAAAGTCCCCATAGTGGATTGTCCAAAGCCATAGTTCGAAACAGGAAAGTCCAAGCAATACATTTCTCTTCTTCAAGCTGGATGTTAAGGCTGGTCAAGCTGCAGTGTTCCCTCCCTGTGGACCTGGTGGGGGGGGGGGGAAACGGAAGAAAAGAAGACGAAAGAAAAGTAGAGTCAGACATAAAGCCTGAGTAAGTCTAGTACTATTTTGTCTATGAATAAAGAACTGGGTATGATAAGTATAAACAAGAAGTGGAAAGGTACTTTAAACTTGGTTAAGTTGTCTAGGGTCGAATATACTATCGTACCCCATGTAAATCTCTGAACCCATATAAACTAGTTTCCAATTGGCACCCCATAATCAGGGTGATGTGATCTATTCAATGATGATCGGCTCCTACTCGCATAGTTACATGTGTCTTACGGCCCCCGATGTCTGTAGTTACCTATGCTGGTCCCACCATGGGGTGTATCAAGTCCCATGGCAGCGGCCCGACACAACCTTAGAATGCACAGGTATGCTACTGGTGCCCAGTGCTTTATTTTTCTGCGCCGGAGTGCGTGCACGCCCGCACACCGTTAGAACCTACACTGCTACACCACCGCCGTCGCTTTGACCTCTTACAATCAGCCCAGTAATCGTGCCCCACCCTGCCTATTTTCAGGGTATCATGATACACCTTTAAGGGTTACTGCTGAAAAGGGTCCCCCGTTACTAGGTTTTCTATCTCTAGCCAACATGCTAAGTTGGTTAAGTGTTTCTAACCAAACCCCCACCAGTCCGTTTAGTTTAGCATGTTCCATTTTGATTAAGTCTTTAGTCCACTTAATCCTAACAATCCTGACTCAGCCTTAATTGTCTTATTAAGGCCCTGACCTCTCACATTAGACAGGTATTGTTGTGGCTGCCTGTTGCCGGTTGGTTCCGGGCAGTCTTACGCCACAACTCAGTCTAACCTCGGGTCCTTATTAGGCTCCATGTTTAACCTCTCACATTGGATAGGTATTGTTGTGACTACTGGACAGCCGGGCGGTTCCGGGCAGGTTTACATCACGACTCAATCCAACCTCGGGTTAAACACATCGTATTTTCTACTTTTACATATTTTGTCTTTCTTCTTTATTTATATGTAAATATTTGCGGCCCATTATTAAGTTAATGGTGTAAAGGTTACACCAATCACGGGCCCAACCCATACTTGAATTTGGGCCCTTCTATTTTATATTTTCATTCATTAATTAATTTTAACCCAACGTTATTTTCCCCCGTTTTACACGTCCGTTCATATATATTGGGCTTAGCCTTTTAAAGCCCAATTTAGCCATGCGAAAGGGGAGGCTTAAAGCATGATTACATACACAAAGAGGGGAAGGTGAGCGTATGAACTTGCAATATGACGATGGAAATACAAAATAGAAACTGGTGTACTTGCATAGTAGTGACATATACTTTGGTCATAAAACATAGGTGACATGAATCAAAGCATGTGAACTTGTAATTGAGATATCATTATTGACACATGAACCTATATTTTTATTTAGGCATAATGTCAAACATAAGCATGGCATAAATACTTCTAGCATAAACATGGCATAATGTCAAACATAAGCATGGCATAAATACTTCTAGCATAAACATGGCATAATGTCAAACATAAGCATGGCATAAATATTCCTAATCATGGTGTTTGCTTTAAACTTGAAAAAAGGGATTTTTGAGTCTAACCTAGCCATGTCTCACATATGTCATCATATAATTCTTTTAAACAAGATAGACTTAATCATAGATTTCAATTATGCCAAATATCATTCATAGCCTAGCCATATTCATAAGTTTTGCAAAAGCATGACTTAATACAAGGATTATGGTGTCAAAATTCCAACATAGTTTCATATGAACTATAACAACCAAACTTGTTTCAATTACTTACAAAATGATTTATGCACAAAAATATACATCATGATGGCATAATAACAAAGCCCCAAACTCGCATGAATTTCAATCAACTACATACATGTAGCTTCAACATAGATTACATAATTTGCGCAATATTCCAAACGTATACTTGCATAGAACTACCGCATGTAGTTCTTTATAATGAATAACATAATTTTGCACAAATATGAATTACTTTATTATCCCAATTCAAGCATACAAATCAATACAGTTGTTTATTCATACCAAAGTAATACTCTACTTACAATGGTTGCGGCGAATTCTCTAATTAAGAGATATGATTCCTTTGTTGAATTGATTGGCTTTAGGTTGCTTGAATTGCTTTAGGCTTTAGAACTTTCTTTCTAATTCTCTCTCTAGTCGGCGGCTACTCTTAGTCGTTCCTCAGCAACATGGCGGCTATGTTCTTAATTTGAATGAATAGATTAGGGTTTAGTCTAGGGTTGTTTATATAGAGGTTAGGAATTGATTAGGACCATTGATGTTGCTAGGTTAGATCGTAGCCATTCATTAGATAGAGAGACCAATTAGAACCCGCCACCTAGCCCTAATGACAAAGCAGACCACAGAAATTCGACCAAACACAGACCTGGCCAGCCAGGTTGACTGGGCTCGACCAGGTCGACACCCCTGTCGACAGCCCTGTCGACATGGGTAGCCCAGGTCGACAGCCCAGTCGACCTGGGTGGCCTAGGCGGGTGTTTATCCGCCCTAGCCCACTGGGCCCGATTTTTAATTATTTTATTCTGTTTGAATTTTAAATTTAATTCAAAACTTCCGAAGGCCATATCTTCTTCATACGGACTCCGTTTTTCGAAAACTCGGACTCTATTTCGCGTATTTTTCCGAGACGAACGCAATGGCGTATCTCGTTTCCCTTAGTTATTTGATTTGAATTTGATTATACTTTAATTCATGAATTTCACAGTTATAGAATTCTCGGGGTGTTACATTCTCCCCCACTTAAAAGGATTTCGTCCCCGAAATCTTCAAGTTAGGAGGAATGTATATCCTAACATCCAATCATCCATCTACTCATCCATTAAACACGAGCATCCATTGTCCTTAAAAGACTTCTAATGCTTCATGATCATATGCAAAGTGTGTGTGTACATGTACTTATCTAATGCAAAATCAGGCGGTCTACTGATTCAGTTGACCTCCTTAATGCGAATTATGTAAGTGCCATGAATCCATTATGTATGCAAATTTTCCTATTCTTGATTCTACATGAGTGCACAATCATTCAATACAAATGCAGCATCCACATGACAACACATTAAAGTTCAATCACATACGAATGCAAACATATATGCATATGCAATATGAAGTGACTGAGCCGATCTAAAACCTAGATTGTGTGTGTATATGCAACCACGAGCAACCACTAGCAATCACTTGCAACCACTTGCAACCATTCATACATAACATGTTTCAATTACATGTTTCCATCCAAAGAGTTTCTACCTAAAAGATACGGTCGAGGAAATATGCCTAAAAAGATAGATAAAAGCGCAACTTAAGGAAAAAGAAAGATCAAGGATGTACCCTCGAACAGAAAAGGGGTAGGCAGTACGTATTCTAGCTTCAGTTTCCCAAGTCGCGTCTCCCTCGGCGTCGCTCCACTGAACTTTGACGAGCTTGACTTCACGGTTACGTAGCTTTCTTACTTCCGTTCCTAATATGCGGGTTAGAACTTTTCTTATGGTTGCTTCGCGTTCCACTTCGGCCTCTTCGAGGATATTTGGCTCTACCACTTCAGCAGACTCATGTAGACATTTACGGAGATGTGAAACGTGAAAGACGTTGTGGACTCCAGCCAACTTCTCGGGTAGCTCTAATCTATAGGCCATTTTCCCAATCTTCTCGATAATAGGGAATGGCCCTACGAATCTTGGCGCTAGCTTTCCTGTGGTTCCAAAACGAACAACGTTTCTTAGCGGTGATACCTTGAGAAAAACTCTGTCTCCAACCTCAAATTCAAGGTCGGTCCTCCTCTTGTCGGCATAGGACTTTTGTCTGTCTTGGGCCGTCTTCATCCTTCTTCGTATTAAGTCTACTTTCTCTGAAGTCTCTCGGATCATATCTGGTCCAAGTATAAGCTTATCAGTAGACTCCCACCAACAAGTGGGCGATCGACACGGTCTTCCATATAAAGCTTCGAAGGGCGCCATTCCTATGGTTGCTTGATAGCTGTTGTTGTAGGCAAATTCCACCAAAGGAAGGTGGTCTTCCCATGTCCCTCCAAAGTCGAGGACGCATAGCCTTAAAAGGTCTTCCAAAACTCTGTTCACTCTCTCTGTTTGGCCGTCGGTTTGGGGATGATAGGCTATGCTCAAGCATAACTGCGTTCCTACTGCTTCTTGCACACTCCGCCAAAATTCGCTGGTGAAGATGGGGTCTCGGTCACTAACAATGCTAGATGGTATTCCATGGAGTCGAACGATTTCCTTGAGGTAAAGTGATGCTAGGGATGAGGCAGTCCTTTTACTTTTGACAGGTAAAAAGTGGGCGCTTTTAGTAAGCCTATCCACTATTACCCAAATGCTAGTGTTGCCTCTCCTAGACCTAGGCAGCCCATCGATGAAGTCCATTGAGATGCTATCCCACTTCCACTGCGGGACCTCCAGAGGATGTAGTAGTCCGCCAGGCTTTTTCTGTTCCGCCTTAACCTGTTGGCACACCATACATTTAGAAACGAATTCTGCCACGTCCTTTTTCATGCCATTCCAAAAGAAAGTCCTTTTTATGTCTTTGTACATTTTATCCCCGCCTGGGTGTATCGTCATCTTGGAGTGATGTGCTTCCTCGAGAACCTTCTTTATTAAATCGTTTGTCTGTGGGACGCATAGTCTTCCGTCTCGCCTTAGCAAACCCTTATCGTCGATGGAGTATCTGTTGAGGTGACTTGAAGTCTCACCCCTAATTAGCCTATCAATTATTTCCACAAGTTGAGGGTCTTCGCGTTGTGCTGTCCCTACTGAATCCACTAAAGTTGGCCGTACTTCGAGAGATGCTAGCAAGCCTGGTACGAAATCGGAGGAGGGCCTAAAGTCGAAGCTGGCTATAAACTCTAGGCTTTGTCTTTCAACAAACAATGGGCTTAGGGTCAATTTCTTTCGGCTCAACGCGTCTGCCACTACGTTGCCTTTGCCCGGAGTGTAGGAGATTTCGAAATCGTACGAGGCAAGAAACTCCATCCATCTTTGTTGCCTCAAGTTAAGATCCTTCTGCGAGAAAAGATATTTCAACGATTTATGGTCAGTGTAAAGTTCGAACTTCTCACCTAGGAGATAGTGTCGCCAAGACTTGAGTGCAAAGACGATGGCGGCTAACTCGAGATCGTGGGTTGGGTAGTTCTTTTCGTGCACCTTCAACTGCCTCCCGCCATAAGCTATTACCCTTCCTTCTTGCATTAAGACGACGCCTAGCCCTGTCCCACATGTATCCGTATAAACAGTGAACATCTTGCTCCCATCTGGCAGCGTCAAAACTGGGGCTGTTGTAAGAGCCCTTTTCAGTCGTTGGAAAGCAAATTCGCAATCCAAATCCCAATTGAACACTAGATTCTTCTTGGTCAATTTCGTGAGCGGAGCTGAGATTTTCACAAAATCCCTTATAAATTTTCGATAGAAACCTGCTAGTCCTAGAAAGCTTCGGACCTCAGTTGCATTCCTTGGTGTCTTCCAATCCTGTACCGCCACTACCTTCGCAGGGTCCACCGCTAACCCTTGTTTGGATACTATGTGCCCAAGGAACCTCACCTCTTCTCTCCAAAAGTGGCATTTGGAGAATTTGGCTTTTAGTTGATGGACTCGCAAAGTTTCCATGATTGCCCTTAAGTGTTGAGCATGTTCCTCTTCACTCTTTGAGAAGATAAGGATATCATCTACGAAGACCACTACGAATTTGTTGAGGAAATCTCTAAATACCCTACTCATCAGGTCCACGAAGTAAGCAGGTGCATTTGTCAAGCCGAAAGGCATGACAAGCCATTCAAAGAAGCCGTCTGGGGTTCTGAACGCCGTTTTATCGATGCTATCTTCAGCCACCCTTAGCTGATGAAAACCGGTTGCTAAATCGAGTTGGGAGAAAACAGACGCTCCTACAAGCTGGTCAAATAAATCGTCAATTCTAGGGAGAGGATGCCTATTCTTTTTCGTTAGCTTGTTGAGCTCCCTATAGTCAACACATAGACGGAGTGAACCATCCGCCTTTGTAGCGAACACCACCGGAGCGCCCCATTCTGAAATGCTCCTCCTAATGAACCCCTTTTCTAGAAGCTCTTTAATCTGTTTACTGAGCTCTTTCCTTTCTCGTGGAGCCATATGTCTAACGGGCAACGCAACGGGCTTTGCATTATCTACAAGATATATGCGGAAGTCTATTTCCCGCTTCGGAGGCAAGCCCTTCACCTCTTCGAAGACATCCGGATATTCCCGGACCACTCTAACTGATTGCAAGTTTTCAACAAAGGCATCTAGCGATTCAAGATAACTAAGCATAACCGCATACGAGGGATTACAAGAAATTTCCAAAGTATTACCGAGCTGGGTTAGGAGCCTAACAACCCTTTTCTCACAATCAAGGATGGCCTCATTACGGGATAGCCAATCCATACCCAAAATCAAACCATACCCCGAAAAGCCCAAAACAAAGGCACTACATTGAAATTCAACACTTAGAATAGAAATTTTCAAATCCAAACAGATCATAGACAAATGAGCTGGGCCCCCAATTGGGTTTGAAACAATTAAGGGGTCCTCTACCATACTAGTTTTTAGGTGCAGAGATTCTACTAAAGCAGACGAGATAATGGAGTGTGATGCGCCGGAATCAAATAAAGTGCGAACGGGGGTGATCATAAAGATAAATTACGCTTTCTACAGAAGTATTTATACCTCGCTGTTGCAATGGTGGCGCTTCTAGCACATGAACCTGTGCCCCTGGGGTGGATCCAGCGCCCTGCCCCTGTCCTCGTTTCTTTGGGCAGTCCTTAGCCCTGTGGCCTATCTGACCGCATGAAAAGCACCCACCATTCTCCTTGGCCTTCTTTTTCCGGCAGTCCTTTACTAAGTGCCCCACTTTGCCACAGAAATTGCACTTCCTCTTCTCTTTGTTGCCTTTTCCGCCTTTCTTAAAGTCCGCCTTCTTAGGCTGCAAACCCTCTTTCTTCCCTTGAGAGCTTTCTGTCTTTGTCTCCTTCTTGCCCTTATCCTCCTCATTCAGCAATGCCATTTGCACCAATCTTTCATACGTGGCCCCCATGGGTATATGGGTCATGGCCAAACTGTGAAATGGCTCATTTAACCCTTTGACGAAACGGAGAGCCTTCTTGTGCGGGGTGTTGACTAGGTCAAGTCCAAACCTAGCCAGCTCATCGAACTGATTCACATACTCTCTGACAGTCTTGTCTCCTTGCTTAAGAAATAAGAATTTTTCCAACTGCAAACTTCTTTCCGCATCTGAGAGAAATTTGGTCTCAAACCTTGCCCTAAAGTCCTCCCATGTCTCCACTGGTCTTTCAGCATTAGTGACTTCCCACCAGTAGGAAGCCTCGCCCTTCAATAGCCACACCGCCAGTTGTACTTTTTGTCTATCCTCTACCTCAAAGATGATGAATAGGTCCTCCGTTTCTTTCAGCCAATTCCTAGCTGCTACGAAGGACTCAGTTCCATGGAAATCCCTTCCTCCCATAGCTTTAAAATCTTTACATATCTTAGCAAAAGTGTTTCCCCGAGGAGGAGGTGGAGGAAAAGGTGTTGCTGCAGCTGGATGATTTCCTTCAGCTGGGGGAGGAGGAACGGTAGGACCTGGCTGAGTGGCCCTTGCTTCTAAGAACCGTCTAAACCAACCAGGTATTGGCACCCCTTCAGGCAAGTTAAGTTCTTGGGACATACTGAAAAAAAAAGGATAGATTCAAAACGAAGGATAAGAGATAGTACCTACGGCTTTGGGGAGTGGACTTTGCCTTTTTTAAAATAAAATAACATTTTTCTTTTAAAATTGCTTCTTTAAATTTCCTTTTTGAAAATAATTTTTTTTTCAAAACTTTTTATCTTATCTGGTAAACCTATGCTCTGATACCAAGTGAAACACCCCACCTCCGTTAGGGTCACTCTCAAAGGGAATGCCCTAATTTTGGTGGAGGTTTATAAGTACAAGTCACAGATATACAAGACAGATATAAGAACACATATTTGTAAACAGCGGAAAAACAACAAACTTTTATTCCATAAAAGCAAATACGTGTTACAAAACATCACCATGATTGTCTTACATCTTTTTTTCAAAAACATAACATAACACTTTCATAATCTGTCTTGAGTACATTATTTAAAGAAGCATAAATAAAGCATAGATAAACTGCAAAAGTCCCCATAGTGGATTGTCCAAAGCCATAGTTCAAAACAGGAAAGTCCAAGCAATACATTTCTCTTCTTCAAGCTGGATGTTAAGGCTGGTCAAGCTGCAGTGTTCCCTCCCTGTGGACCTGGTGGGGGGGGCAACGGAAGAAAAGAAGACGAAAGAAAAGTAGAGTCAGACATAAAGCCTGAGTAAGTCTAGTACTATTTTGTCTATGAATAAAGAACTGGGTATGATAAGTATAAACAAGAAGTGGAAAGGTACTTTAAACTTGGTTAAGTTGTCTAGGGTCGAATATACTATCGTACCCCATGTAAATCTCTGAACCCATATAAACTAGTTTCCAATTGGCACCCCATAATCAGGGTGATGTGATCCATTCAATGATGATCGGCTCCTACTCGCATAGTTACATGTGTCTTACGACCCCCGATGTCTGTAGTTACCTATGCTGGTCCCACCATGGGGTGTATCAAGTCCCATGGCAGCGGCCCGACACAACCTTAGAATGCACAGGTATGCTACTGGTGCCCAGTGCTTTATTTTTCTGCGCCGGAGTGCATGCACGCCCGCACACCGTTAGAACCTACACTGCTACACCACCGCCGTCGCTTTGACCTCTTACAATCATCCCAGTAATCGTGCCCCACCCTGCCTAGTTTCAGGGTATCATGATACACCTTTTAGGGTTACTGCTGAAAAGGGTCCCCCGTTACTAGGTTTTCTATCTCTAGCCAACATGCTAAGTTGGTTAAGTGTTTCTAACCTAACCTCCACCAGTCCGTTTAGTTTAGCATGTTCCATTTTGATTAAGTCTTTAGTCCACTTAATCCTAACAATCCTGACTCAGCCTTAATTGTCTTATTAAGGCCCTGACCTCTCACATTAGACAGGTATTGTTGTGGCTGCCTGTTGCCGGTTGGTTCCGGGCAGTCTTACGCCACAACTCAGTCTAACCTCGGGTCCTTATTGGACTCCATGTTTAACCTCTCACATTGGATAGGTATTGTTGTGACTACTGGACAGCCGGGCGGTTCCGGGCAGGTTTACATCACGACTCAATCCAACCTCGGGTTAAACACATCGTATTTTCTACTTTTACATATTTTGTCTTTCTTCTTTATTTATATGTAAATATTTGCGGCCCATTATTAAGTTAATGGTGTAAAGGTTACACCAATCACGGGCCCAACCCATACTTGAATTTGGGCCCTTCTATTTTATATTTTCATTCATTAATTAATTTTAACCCAACGTTATTTTCCCCCGTTTTACACGTCCGTTCATATATATTGGGCTTAGCCTTTTAAAGCCCAATTTAGCCATGCGAAAGGGGAGGCTTAAAGCGTGATTACATACACAAAGAGGGGAAGGTGAGCGTATGAACTTGCAATATGACGATGGGAATACAAAATAGAAACTGGTGTACATGCATAGTAGTGACATATACTTTGGTCATAAAACATAGGTGACATGAATCAAAGCATGTGAACTTGTAATTGAGATATCATTATTGACACATGAACCTATATTTTTATTTAGGCATAATGTCAAACATAAGCATGGCATAAATACTTCTAGCATAAACATGGCATAATGTCAAACATAAGCATGGCATAAATACTTCTAGCATAAACATGGCATAATGTCAAACATAAGCATGGCATAAATATTCCTAATCATGGTGTTTGCTTTAAACTTGAAAAAAGGGATTTTTGAGTCTAATCTAGCCATGTCTCACATATGTCATCATATAATTCTTTTAAACAAGATAGACTTAATCATAGATTTCAATTATGCCAAATATCATTCATAGCCTAGCCATATTCATAAGTTTTGCAAAAGCATGACTTAATACAAGGATTATGGTGTCAAAATTCCAACATAGTTTCATATGAACTATAACAACCAAACTTGTTTCAATTACTTGCAAAATGATTTATGCACAAAAATATACATCATGATGGCATAATAACAAAGCCCCAAACTCGCATGAATTTCAATCAACTACATACATGTAGCTTCAACATAGATTACATAATTTGCGCAATATTCCAAACGTATACTTGCATAGAACTACCGCATGTAGTTCTTTATAATGAATAACATAATTTTGCACAAATATGAATTACTTTATTATCCCAATTCAAGCATACAAATCAATACAGTTGTTTATTCATACCAAAGTAATACTCTACTTACAATGGTTGCGGCGAATTCTCTAATTAAGAGATATGATTCCTTTGTTGAATTGATTGGCTTTAGGTTGCTTGAATTGCTTTAGGCTTTAGAACTTTCTTTCTAATTCTCTCTCTAGTCGGCGGCTACTCTTAGTCGTTCCTCAGCAACATGGCGGCTATGTTCTTAATTTGAATGAATAGATTAGGGTTTAGTCTAGGGTTGTTTATATAGAGGTTAGGAATTGATTAGGACCATTGATGTTGCTAGGTTAGATCGTAGCCATTCATTAGATAGAGAGACCAATTAGAACCCGCCACCTAGCCCTAATGACAAAGCAGACCACAGAAATTCGACCAAACACAGACCTGGCCAGCCAGGTTGACTGGGCTCGACCAGGTCGACACCCCTGTCGACAGGGCTGTCGACAGCCCTGTCGACATGGGTAGCCCAGGTCGACAGCCCAGTCAACCTGGGTGGCCTAGGCGGGTGTTTATCCGCCCTGGCCCACTGGGCCCGATTTTTAATTATTTTATTCTGTTTGAATTTTAAATTTAATTCAAAACTTCCGAAGGCCATATCTTCTTCATACGGACTCCGTTTTTCGAAAACTCGGACTCTATTTCGCGTATTTTTCCGAGACGAACGCAATGGCGTATCCCGTTTCCCTTAGTTCTTTGATTTGAATTTGATTATACTTTAATTCATGAATTTCACAGTTATAGAATTCTCGGGGTGTTACACGTAGTTTGTTTCACTTTCAAACTCGGGTGCCCCTTTTTCTACACGGTTTAGCTGGTTCTTCCTGGATAGCTGGAGCTGAAGATGGATTCTATCATTTATCTCTTTTTATGTTGTTCAGCTCCTATTGTACATATTTTGTTTGTTTTCCGCTATAGACATTTATGTATAGCGAACTGTATTTGTACTAAGTAAGATCCTGTATACTGTGTAACTCTGATGATTACTCTTATCCAGTATATTCTATTGATAATTATCTGGTGTATTTATTTATTACTATTCTGCTATTATCTGTTTATGTGTTATATTCCACGGATTACCCTTGCCACCGCCATAACGGGGTTTGGGGTCGTCTCACTGTAAGTGTAGTTTGAAGGCCGTTGATGGAAATCGACTGTACGTGCCTTGATAAAATTAATAAAAATATCAATAATTAGTGTAAAATCATAAGGAATGATTTGGAAATAATTGGGATGAAAAAACTCCAAATTTGAAAAGATAAAAATAGATTTTTTATCGAAATGAACTAGTTTTGAACTAGAATTATAATCCATTTATTTTTGAAATAAATAAATTGGATTTGAAAGGGTTTTAAAAGTAACCAGAATTTCCAATAATTGAATTGGATATGGATTTGAATTGAAATTGTCTTTGGAATATTTCGATGTTGGATTTCGTGATTATACAAATATTGTTTTGGAAATTTGAAAGATATATTTATATCGTTATTTCCAATAAGATATTTGTTGGTCGTAGAATTTGATATTGAATATAAGCCGATATATCTTCTATTCAGAGCCTTGTATTTAATATCATATGGGATTTGGGTTTGTCGTGAATGGTGCCTTCATTAACACTGTTCTTAAACCCAGTTGAGAAAAAGATTAATTTTTTTATTTAGATTTAATGAAGTATACCAGTTAAATGGTATTTAATTGGAATTGAATTTGAATTGATTTTTTTCGGTTTATCGTGAACGGTGTTTTAAATAACACTTGTTCTTTAACCCGATAATTAATGGAATGTGAATTGGGTTTACTGTGAACTGTGTTTTAACGACATTCGTTCTTTAACCCGATTTACAGTGAAATGTGATTTGGAATTTATAAATCTTTTGTTAAGATTAAAAGGAGATTTTTCAAAGTAAAGTTTTCCAATTTAATAAAATAAATTGGAATGGAATGGAATTCGATTTGGTAATAATCGAAGTGAATTTCTGTGGAGGAAGACAACTAATATATCTGGAATTTAAAAGGCTTTGCCGTTATTCCATTTATATTATTAGTCGGATATGGAAGTCTATATCGATTATATATATCAATTTGTTTTCCATGCAGATTCCACTGTAAATGGAATGTGATTTTGGGTTGTCATGAACGGTATCTTTAATAAAACTATTCTTAGACCCAACAGAGTTAAGAAAATCGAGAATGGAGCATCACCAGTTTTGCTCTAGGCGTTAGTTAAATCTTTAATTAGATTTGAACGTGAAATGGTAATGGAATTTACCGATAACACCGTGGTGTTAGATATGAAGTATTACCAGTTTTACTTCATGGGATGAATAGGTTGGTGTTGGGAAATTTAACATGTGATTACTTCGTTAAGGTTCGCTAATCCCGACTAGTTTGGATAAACCATAATTTGTTTTGAATTGATATTCAAAAGAAGATTAAAGAATTTGTCTGTGATAAAATTAATGGGAACCTTTCCCAAAGTATAAAAATATTTGAATAAAAGAATATTCTGAATTGGAATGAGGCGTATGTTGTGTTTGTGTAACACATGTCTATTATATACGTGGGTTATTCAAAAAGACCGGGTTTATCCCATCTGAATAACTGATTCGACGATGTTTCGAGGATGAAGACGGTGGTCGAAGACCGGAGGTCTTCACATCGTTTGGATAATTATGGATGATCTTGATTTGGCTGTACACCCAAAAGGAGGGAATCAGTTGGTGATCGTCCAGACGTACTTGGAGATTGATGGATATGCGAGGTACAAGGTGCCTCCGGTTTCATTCAGACCTAGAATGGAATTGTAAATGGACTGTGTGTCTGACATTGGATATCATTCTGTGTGATTGATGGATATCGGTTGGATGGAGTGGTTTGCCTGTGTGGCATGCTAAGATGCAAATGATCAAGGCTTTTGTTGAAAAGCAATGTCTTGTGGTTGATGATTAAAGCACCGCCTGTGTGGCATAGCTTTGTGTAGCATTAATTCGCGAGCCTCACACCCCGGTTGTGAACTAGAAACGGGAGAGGACATCAGGGAGGGCATGCGTTTCCTTTTAGCTAGGTTGGTGTCAGTGACCTACCAGCCTTGACATTTATATTATTTCCACCTGTGTGGTTGTTGGATTGCGAGGCGCCTCGGATATATCGGTGACAATGTGGAGCCGATGGAGTCATTTAGCTCATTGACGCCCCAAAGAGCGGGGAAACGCAGTGTTCAGGCATTATGATCTACATCGGTGGACCGACCCTGACGATCCGAGGGGCAGTTGCGGCTGTTCCTGAGTGGCGGGCTAGAGCATCTCGAATTCGGTGAGGACGATCCCTTGCCTCGGTTCACAGATGGAAATCCAACTTCCAATATGTGACTTTGCGGTTTTGATTGTAGAGCCTAGTATGGCGACATAGTGGTATTGGGCACTTATGTCGTCTATGATTGATACTTATGATTGAAATTGTTTTGACACTATACAGTTATAGTAATAATAAAACATGAAATTTAGCGTATCAAGCATTCTTTGTCTGTTATAAGGTAAAACCATATCCTTCGGCTTGTGTTGCATTGTGTGATGGGACCTGGGTCTTATAATAGCTTCATTGTTCTTTATTTAGCATTGCGCTATTGTTTTATGCACTGGTATTCTTGGGAGGAAACCCGTTCCATGTTATACGGCGAGGTCCCTTGATTTATCTAACTTTAAAATAAAGATTAATAACTGTTATAGTTCTTACACCCGTCACATGACTGATCTGGAGTTTATTGTTTTAACCTAAACTCTGGGTGCCAATATTTTCTGCATAGGCAGCTAGTAGTTTTGGTTTTGCATATTTATATTCACAGGATCCTGATTTACAGGTGAGGCGATATTCAGAAAGCTCTGTATCCGTGTATTAATTCTAGTTGTATATTGCATTATTTTCTACTGCTATGTAATGTATTGTAATCTCCGATATTTATCAAATGTATTTCATTCATTTCTACTCTGTAATATTCTTGTATTCTGATGGAATTGTTGTAATAAACAATGAAATGTTCTTCTGTTTGTGTTCCGATGTGGTTTGTTCTCAAAGACATCCGGGGTTTCCTTCGTGGGGAAGTTCGGGTCATCTCAAAAAATATACAGGTTCAGGGAATTATTGTGCGGTAGTTTGCTTGAAATGATTTTTCAAAGCAGGTGAAGCTTGTTGAAGCCATTAAAATATCTTCGGCTTGCTTTTTCTTCTAGGAACAAAAAAATAGATGCCTGTGTGATATATTTGATGTATTTATACTAAGACAAGGCTTGCTCCTAAAGCTTGAGTAAACTTAATAATTAAGAATTATAAGGATGTACAACATAGGTTAGAATAGCTGTATGATAATATGTATGTATTGAATTGTCTTCAGCTAGTCTGGGGTAGGTTGTTAGACAAGTTACAGTTAATGTGGGTAGCTACGATTTTAGGGGGAGGCTGCCATGTCTTCACTTCATTGTTTTGAATGTGCTGAAGTGAGTTTCTAGGCTAATATTTTTCTTAGGCTAGGATTCGAAAACAAGCAACAGATATTTATTTGATAAGACATGTTAGTTTAGGCAACAGAACACAGCTGTGTTTGGAAGAGATTGGTGTACGAGTATTGGCCAGGAAGGAATGTAAATATTATACATATTTCACAAGTTTGATTTTAAATTTACAAGCTACCCTGCTACGAAAAATTCTGCTCACATACGGACTGCTATGAACAAAAATAAAAATTCCATTTTGTCGAGCAATGTGCCACGATCCCAAAAATATAATAAAATAGACAAGTTAATTTATTTTATGAAATACCAAAAACACTTATATAGGGTGCAGAATCGTTATAGTTTATAAACAATTCCATAGTGATTATTTGAAAATTTAATTTGGACATAATTTACAATCTATTATATGAAATGTGACACCCCATGTCTGTTAATGTCACTCATTAACTGAATGCATTAAGTTTCGTGATGCATTATTAGTAAACAAAACAGAATCTCAAAAGACTGGTATATAAAATAGCCGTGAAAATTCAAAACTTTATTTTCCAATAGAAAACATTGTGTTCCCAAAATCCAGTTACAACATCAGACTGAAATACTGGAACATGATAGGCATATAAACTGGATGAGAGATAATTTATGGCGAGTCCGGTGACTTTTAGCATATAAAGAAGTAAAAGTACCATGATAGGCATATAAACTGGATGAGAGATAATAGTATCATATAACAGGTATGAACAAGCTGAACAAAATAAGAAGAATAAACATAGTAGATAATGCCTCTCAAATACTTATCTCTGCACTAATACTAGTATGCTAGATTAAGCGTTTTCCAATTACTTAACAAAAATTGAATGATCCCAACTGAAACATATGGTAGACTTAGGTGTACTTCTAGTAACGGGTTTTACCCCCAAACAGAAATAACAGGTACCTAAACAGGAAAAACGAGTGTTACCCCAAACAAAAATAACAGGTACCTAAACAGGACTAAATGTACCCTAGTTACTGCCCCCAGTGATTGGCTTCCTACCATGTAAATACCGTATCGGCCCCACAGTAGGGTGTATTAATTCCTAAAGTGGCAACCACCAGAACGACACAGACCTATTTACAAGAGTTATGGCGGCTTATTTTCCCAAGTAAGCTGTAACAACCCGGAAAATACAAGCCAATTTAAAATTTTAAATTGGTTATTTCAAAGGAATTTGAACAATTGAAATAGAATATTTCAATAAAATAGTGAATTAGAAATAGTGAGTCAGTTTGAAAATTTGACTACAAACTTTGACTAGCTGCACCGGGTGCAAAATATAATAGTTTTAGTGAAACCAAAAATATTTAAATCTGTTTATGAATACCTTTCTAACGAATCTGAAAAATCGAAGTTTCATAGCGGGAATCAAAAGTAATGGCCAAATGAATTTTCAGAAAGGTCGCTATATAGAATATATAGCCCTTGAAAATAGATATTTTGCAAACGACCTCGGAATTCGACGAAACAACTTTTGTTGGGTCCGGGATGTCAAACTATTGCTAGGTTTCAAATTTCATAATTTTTGAAGCTAGTATGTGAGCGTGGCAAAAGAAAATGTGTTTGGTCATTTTCTGTTAAATTGGATCGACCAGAAAGTGGCCATTTTTCAGACGATCTCAAAATTCGATGAAACTACTTTTGTTGGGACCGTATCGTCAAAACAGAGCCAGATTTATTTTTCTGGAATTTTTCCAACCAGTTTGTGCCCCTGGCAAATTGAAATGTACGTTCAAATTGAATATTAAATGTTTTATACTTTAATTTGAAAAATAACCGACTGTAACAGTCGAATTGGCCAACGAAACATATCCCATTGTGTCCGGGATGGGGGTATTTAGCTAGGGGCGACAGTCGTTGGGTTTGAATTGGGGTTCGTATGGGAAAACCCAAATTTTCTGAATAATATATATATATATATATATATATATATATATATCGGCGAATCAGAAAATTCCTTTCATAATTTAAAAAAAAAACTCAAAACCCTTGCCGCCTCTCCCGTTTAACGGCGGAAAACCGTTCGATCCTTCTCTCCCAATTTCCGACCGCCACAGGCGACGCCAGCCAGCGCCACCACCCTGACTTGACGCCGCCGACCTCCCTCTTCAAATCCGACCAACCCACGCCCTTTCTTCCTTCGCCAGCGTCGAGAACGATGCCCAGGAAGTCGCCGACTTCACGTCGATGCCACGATCGCCAGAGGAAATCGCACCTGCTCCTCCGACCACCGACAGGACCGCCTCGCTACCCTCTTTCACGTCCCACCCTCTGATCGGAGCATCAATTCACTGATTTTCTGAAAATCCCAAACCCTAGTTCGAACCATCAAGAAAGGTGAGTCTTTTATGATGTTTGAACTTTGAAAAATCATATCTTTATGGTGTGTTGACGAAATTTGATGAAACAGGAAACATCGTGACCGCAAGGATGCTCTGTACCACATAGAAGAGACCGCGGATTTTTCTGAGCCATCTACGATTTTTAGCGCTCCGAAAACCAATGTGAGAAATCTAAATTAAATGAATTTGAATGGAAAATGTCATGTACAAATTATACAAGCAAAGTATAAATTATACACGTGTTGTATACCTCAACTACATGTGTTGTGTAAGCTATATGAGCGAAGTATGAATTATACATGCATAGTATAAATGATATATGTGTGTTGAAATGCAAGTGAAATATAGAAATACTATATATATACATACTCCCTTCATCCACAAACCATGGACGATATTTATTGTTGTGAATTGGTGTGAAATATTGGATGAAAAAGGCGAATGGTTGAATAATTGTTTGTGGTTGATATTGAGTGATTGTGGTTGAAAAATACCCATTGGTGATTGAAATAAATTGGAAATAATTGTGGAAATGAAAATAAAACATGTCGCCCGCGTGCGAATTAGATGCATGAATCCCCATTGTCAAAAACCGCGAGGTTTTAAGGTAGAGCGAGGAGCCGTACTTGGGACAGTGTCGGTTTTAACTACCCTGCCGTTATGCTGCCGAAATTTTGAATAATATTCATATGTTAGAATTATTTTCATATGTTGAAATTATCTTCATGCATTGAAATTAAATTCATGTGTTGAAACAATATCCATGTGTCGAAATGCTCATGTGTTGAGAAGTGATGTGTGAAAATTAAATACATGTGTGAATGAATAAAGTGTTTAAATAATAAAAATCACATTTTTATAATATATATGAAGTATGTAAAATATTCGCCTTATATATAAATAGTTTCAACAATAAAAATTTCATCTTTCTTGTATGAACAAAATATATAAAATATCCATGTGTGGAGATGCTCATGTGTTGAGAAGTGTATGTGTTGGAAAAGTTCATGTGTTGAATAAAAAGATCGAACAACAAAAATTACATTTTTATTGAAATTATGAAGTGTTAAAAACATTCATGTATTGAATAAATATTTTAAATGGTAAAAATACCATTTTTGTCATATATGTGATTTGCTGAGATATGCAAGCGTTGAAATAAATATTTGTGAAAGAAATATTATTTTTAACATGCATAGGAACTAAATAAAATAGTCGTGTGTTAAAATATATTTTAGTTCGCCAAAATTATCATTTTTGAAATGTGAAGTGTTAAAAATAACCAATTGTTCAAATAAATATGCAAGAGTTGAAATATTCATTAATTAGCTAATGATATGATTTTTGCCTATGCATGCAACATTAGAATGAATGGTGTTTTTAAACCAAACTGAATCAAATATGAAGTTGAATGGAAAATGATAAGTGATAAGAATTGCATATATGTACATGCATATTTATTGAACAGGTTATAGCAAAGAGGCTAGAGAAGAGGAATAAAATTTTGTGCCCGACAAATAGGTACACATTTACTGTTTTGTTTGGGTGATGATTTTATGAGCATGTTGGCTAGCCGCTTGGCTTTTTTCTTTTTCTTTCTAAGATGAGACGCCCGTGTGGCTATTAGGGAATTTTCCCAGCCCCTCCCGTACAAAGGAGGTTATGGCGAAATTTTCCAAAATTTAAAGGCGTTAGTGAAATATTTGAAGTAAAAACGATATAGGAATTTTTGAATGAACTATATTTATATAAATATATAAATATAAATAAAATTGAAACGAATCATGGCCGTGCAAATCGTGTTTTGAAACCGTGATTTCAAACGACTAGTGCGGGAAATCCAACCATCGGATTTTCTCGAAACCGCAACCGTTAGGTTCGCCTTGGAAATATCTTTCCAACGGCACCAACTTTGTAAAGATCTGACGATTGGATTGTCTGGAATGTTTAATTCAAATCAGAAGAAAAACAGCGCCAGAAACGATTATATATATATATATATAATTAAATTAAATCGAATAACGACGGTGCAGTTCGTAATTTGAAATCGGAACTTCAAACGACTAGTGTGAAGATCCGACCGTCGGATTTTCCTAAAACTAAAACTGTTGGATTCGTTTTGAAATGATCTTTCTAATGATGTAAAATTTGTGAAGATCCAACAGTTAGATTTTCAGATATGTGTAAAACAAATTTAGTGAAAAACAGCGCCAGTGCCTCGGCAAGGCCTGAAATGTCGTTTAATTAAATATGGCCGTTTTAAATAAATAAAAATGTTGATATATCGTTATAAAATACTATAGACGATATAGAGTGGAAATAAACCAATTTGTTGTGTTTGCTTAATTTGTGATGGTTGAATGTGTTTAACATGAAAATTATACTAAGGAACTGAAATATGAATGTTGAATAGTTTAACCATGTGAAAAATTGATTTGAAAATCTAAATATACGTGGGTTATTTGAAAAGGCCGAGTTCATTCTCATTTCAAATAATCGATCGACGTTGAGAAGTCGAAGACTCGAAGACGGTTGAAGACCAACGATCTTCACATTGGATGGATGGGCGCTACTGATGCTTGTGATTGGAGTAGCTACCTTGAAGGATCTGAAGTAGTAGCCGTCCGGACGTATTGTTGATCGTGCGGATATGCGAGGAACTGGTGCCTCCAGTTTTGTTCAAACCCAGAACGAACTTGTAAATGGACTGTTTGTCTGACATTGGATTTTGTTCTGTGTTGATTGATCTCTGTTAAATATATATCTTTTTGGCGGGGAGAATTTATTCTCTTGCTTAACGCCCTTCTCTGAGACGTACGAGCTCAGAGGTTATGTATTGATAGAAATCAGTCGCATGGAGTGGATTGCCTGTGTGGCACGCCTAAGTGGCATATGATCAAGGCTTCTGTTGCAAAGCAAAGTCTTGTGGTTGATGATCAAAGCATGGTCTGTGTGACGTAGCTTTGTGTAGAACGTGAATTCGCGAGCCTCACACTTCGGTATGAGTCAAAAACGGGATACTGACTACAGGGAGAGCACGACGTTTCTTTCTAGCTAAGGTGGTGTCAGTGACCTACCAGCCCTGACATTATATATACTTTTCACCTGTGTGGTTGTTGGAATGCGAGGCACTCGATTATAGGTCTGTAAGGACCGGGAAACGTGTGTTCAGGAATTGCCAATCCTCAAAAGTAAGAGAGGACCGACCCTGAAGATCCAGGGATTGCTGTGTGCGATTCCGAGGCATTTGCTAGAGTGTCTCGAACGGAGAGGAGCTTGCCCCTTGCCTCGACTCATGATGGAATCCAATTTCCAATACGAAATATGCAGATGTGATTGTATTACTAGTATGGCGACATGATATATGGTACCCATGTCGTCTAGGATTGATATTTATGATTGAAATCGCTTTTGAAACATATATGCACTAGTAATAATATCAAACACTTTTGTTTATACGTATGAAGCATTTTTGGCCATTATAAGGTAAAACTCTATCCTCCGGCTTGCGTTGCATTGTGTGATGGGACCTGAGTCTTATAATGGCTTCATTTTATAAAAAGCACTACGATGATTTAATCATTTACTTTATTTCATGCACTAGCACTCATTGGAGTAGACCCGTTCCGCGAAAGTGGCATGGTTCTTTGATTTGCCTTATTATTGTTGTTAAAAAGTTAAGTAGATTTCTCATACCAGTCCCATGACTGACTCATAGTTTGTTTCACCTTGCAAACTCGGGTGCCCTCATTGCCACACGGACAGCTTAGTTACAGGTATCTGGTGCACTTTTGGCTCATGGCGAGGCTTGACTACCCGTGCTGACTATGACTTTTTCCGACATTATTGTATATGTATTATGATTCCGCCACGGGCGTTGTAGACTGATGTTTAGTTTGTGTACTCTTTATGTATGATTCCACCTCTGGCGATGATGACTGATTATGTATTATTATGCACTAAGTTGTATCCTGCACTGTGCTCTCTGATGTGGTGATATCTATATGATTTCACTGTCATATGTGTGTAAATTATTCTATTTCTCGTTTATGCTATTATCTGTGATCTGCTAATGATGATTGATGTGTTATATTCCAATGATTATCCTTAACACATGTCACGGGGTTTTGGGATCGTCACACAAGCCGGACCCATGCACGCACATGACTATGTTGGAATGCGCCATCAGAACACCTCCCTCTAAATGAACCTCTTATAATCAGTTCAGTAAGCGTGCGCTGACCTCTACCAGGTGCGAGGTCCCCCTTTAATACAAAAATGGGTTACTGACTGATATGGGCCCCAAACAACAGATGACACATGCCACCCCTTAGACTAGTATCCCCAATTAACTTGGATTTTGGCAGGTTATACCTAATAGATTAACCATCCCGTGTAACCCCAATAGATCAAATGTAATGAACCAGAAAATTCGATGCGAATTTTCGACACAAATACATCCCGTGTCCAAACTCGAGTTCCGAAAATCCAGAATGTTAAAGAAAGAAGTTAGAGGGTGAGATAACAAAAAAAGAAATGTTAGAATAGAAGGAGAAAAAAATAACTAAACACAATACACAGTCTCACATTGCAAAGGAATAAAATATAATGCAGAAATAACTCTTTATTGAAAACTTGAAAT
Organism: Allium sativum; assembly: GCA_030737875.1. Taxonomy (NCBI): domain Eukaryota; kingdom Viridiplantae; phylum Streptophyta; class Magnoliopsida; order Asparagales; family Amaryllidaceae; genus Allium; species Allium sativum. The sequence goes on along the minus strand of CM060920.1, from coordinate 857,612,551 downwards.
AATACTTACAATTCATTAGAGTACATCGGTCATTTAATTCATCTGGACAGTTCTCATTTTTCAACACACAGCGGAATAATATCTATATAATACATCTGATCTCCTTCAGCTCGTCTCCTGAAGTCTGTATCATCTTGCCTTGAACCTGTACAACTCGGTCTGACCCAACCGGGTATGACCCGAGTATTACAAACGCACAGGTCAGTCTGTTGAACCAGCGTGAGAAAAACCCACTAAATTATTGGTATCATTAATCTTGATTTTAAAGTTAAAAATCATTTCGGAAAGAAAAGGGATAATCTTAAGACCAGCCCACACATAAACACAGACGGTTTTTACCTTATGATAACCCAAAACATTTTTGAAATCATAATTTATCTGATATTATGATAGTGTCTAAATACAAATAAATATCAATCTAGCAGTACGCTTGCATCTCACGCCCTACATATATAGTATACAATCAAAACCATGGGCACTTATTGGAGATTGGATTTCCAACTATGACAAGGTATGGGACCACCTGCCGATAGTATATCTCTAGAGAGGAATACACTGGGTTCAACAAGAACGTCTTGCAACCCGGCCCACACATGACCGACCACTCATTTCTCTTGAGTGTATCGAATATATTCTCACCTACGGTTGGTAGCAACATAACCATCCGCAGGAGATATAGAAGCGAAAAGAAGTAACAAATATGAATATTCTCTAAATGGTGACAATACACCCTAATGGGTGCGACCTACATAGCCATGCCGCCTGCCCGATTTTTTTGATTTCTCAGCTGATGAGGCTTGAGGTTATAATCGACTTTTAGATCATTTGGTCACATTTCCCTTTGAATGCCACATCGTCAGATCCGTCAGATATCACTAATTGACGTCCACAAAAATATTCTAGTATTCAAGCTAAGAGAACAGCCATTCTCCGCCATCAACTGAAATACATTTGTAAAAATCAAAGTACGTGATTCTTTAGGAAATACCATGTCAGATATTTTGTCCATACAAGTTGTCCTGGGACTGGACAAACCGAAGGTACCCTCCTTCCACTTCCTAGGAATCACCCTATGGATAAGTAGCAAGTAGTCCTTGCAATCCGTTGATTTCAATTACGATAGGATCACCATTAAAATATCTCCAGGCGCGACTCCAGAGACTCCGACAAGTAGTCCTTTCGCTTTTGAAGATCCATGGTCTTCACTGCTCCATCTTCAATTAGCATCTTTCACATTACGTATTAGTTGGTTCGGAATGGTTTTCGAATAAATTCAATCCTGGTCTTTCCGTACCAACAATCGTATAGGCCAGATTTGATAGTCGGTTATACAACTATCAAATAAAACAGTCATTCATCCATAAAAGAAAATTGAATTCACTGTTTTAATATCCATTACTATTTTAGCCTCTTTTTGATCAACCATTCGTTAATTCAAAACTACTCCATTTTTAAATTTCTAAACAAATGGAAAATTCCCATATCGATTATCATTTAAAACTAGATTTTTCCCACGAACTTATCACCCTTTACATATCTTACTCAACATCCACGATTTTCAACACATTGCTTCTGCTATTATCGAATACTCCATTTAAGGATATGATTTTCAAATGCTTGCTAAACATTTAATATTTATTTCTAAACTGGAACGATATTAACTTAAAACGATATCACTTTCACTAATTAACTCAATTTTGATTTAACCTTTGAAAAACCAAGTTTTATACGGAAAATCTTCATAAACATCCTTATAGTTTTATTTTAACTCCTCTTAGTTTTTATTTCAATAATCTGCATTCTATATTAACATATACATTTATGAGTATCATTTGTAAACTCCTTACCATTTATTATCTAAAATCTTATATATAGTCTTTAATAATTATATTACATTATTCAAATCAATTCGACTTAAATTTAATTAGAATTTATAAATCAAAAACCCTTCCTACCTTTCCTTATGATGGATTTCCATTCTCATCTCTTTTAATTTAACACTTATTCACCGCACCCGTGAATAATAACTCTCAATACCAATCCCTACTTGACTTATTTAATCAAATTTGATTTTATACGTGAAACTTCAAGTTTCACTCTATTTATAACTTCTAATTGTAGAGTTATATAATCTCTTTTATATTTTCCTTGTAACTAGAAAATTCCAATCTATTTAGATATTAATATTCGTTTCCCATTTCTTAACTTCTAACGAATAAAAATTCCAATATATTAATTATCACTTTAAGCGAGATATTTATCTCAACTTTATCATCATTCCAAATGTTTTACTTAAAAATATGATTTACAAATCCATCATCGAATATTCTATAAATTCTTTATAAACACCTTTATAGTTTTATTATAACTTATCTCAATTTATTTTCAATAGCTTCATCCCATAAAACTATTCATATATGAATAACATTTGCCATTCCTTTATAATTTCATATTATTTAAAATTATAATTAAAGACCTTTAATATAATCTATATTATATTATTCAAATTAGTTAACTTGAATTCAATTAGAGTTTATAATTTAAAAACAACTCTTCTTTTCTTTGTAAACTATTTGCTTTACCCCTTATTCATCTCAACGGTGAATGATATTCCATAATACAAATTCATACTTGACTTAATAATTTATACTTCCAACTTCAAGTTTAAATTCAACTTTCCTTTATAGCTTTTATTTGTTATAAACTCTTCTTTATACCTTCCTTTTCAAATTGGAAAAATCTAATCTATTTTAAAAACAATGGTTTATTTTTCTTTCCCAAATTCCACACAATTTACATTTTCTTAAATCTCTTAATATTTTCACTTCTTAAATGTCGCTTATAAAATCCCCTCTTCAAGGTATTTTTTTAAACAAATATTTAATATTAAATTCCATTTAATTTGGATTCTAGTTAACCATTTTATTTGGAAATAAATATTTCCTTTTAAAATATTATTTAATTTCAATTCCTATTTTTAAATCCATATATCGTTATTTAGGAAATTTAAAATATCCAAAAATCAACAATCAGTTTTACTAACACATCCAAGTGCACTATAAATTGTAGCAGGTTATAAACACATCATACATCAGCACATATGAAAAACGCATAAATAAATGTTGAGGAATCTAGTCGGATCCCTCCAACCTGTTATTCTTGCATCCACAGACGTTAGTCAACAATAATAATACCCATCCTACTTCGAGGTAGGATATCATGGTATAAAGGTCATCTACTATATATATTGTGGGGCGCATAGGGAAATCATCCGCTAATGGTACTGCGGGCATAACCAATCACCAATATTATTTTTATTTATTATTATTATATAATATTATTACTTTATATCAATCAATTATCAGCCAACCAAGAAATAAAACAAAATTTTGAACTATTAAAAACAGTTCAAATAATTAACCGAGTGAGTTTAACTCACCTCGGTTTCTCGTTGTCGAATATCCAGTTTAATTTTTTTCTCGTCTCGACACTGTATCATCTTGAATTGTCATGAACTAATTTATCACCTAAGATTATTTTATTTATTGATTAAATTATTTTAATTTAAACTAATTATATAAATAAACAATTTCTATGTATATTTAAATTTGAAAATAAAACGATTACCTTATTAAAAATGCCAACCACTCAACTGATCCCCGATGCAAATTTCTGACTAGTCCCAATAAACAACACTTATGATAATTTTTTTTTATCAATTAAATATTTATTTAAATGAACTGCTTTGAATAAATTAATTATATGAAATTTAAATTTCGAAATAATGATACCTTACTCCCTTGCAAACTTGATCAACTAAAAAACATGCCCAACAAATCTTTAATCAACTTCTACTGCAAACAGCCCACAACTTCCTTAAAACCTCTTCGACATGTCCTCAAACATTTATCAGTCAACTACCATCCTACTCGCAACCAACTACCCTGCTGTCTTACACCGTCCAGACCTACTTCTACCTTGTTGTCTATTTCTAGTCAATACTACAATGCCAAAAATCATCAGCCTTAACAATGCCATACCTCCACAAATCCCTTCAACGTTCATTAGCTAGATAAAACTCCTTAATACCCCACATACTCACAAAACAGATCGTCCCCCCCCCCCAACTCCCCATACTGTCAATTTGAGCTCCTCCTTCCCAACATCAGATCAAACTCCTTCAAACCCTCCTGCGTTCAACCCAAAATGATCTCCTAAACCACCATTCAAAACAACGGACCAACTCAACAGGTCTACATTCCCTAACATCCTACTCCTATTCATTAACTGCCGCATTGCACTACCTAGCTTTGAACTATCAATGGTACATCGCGCCTCCCAAATGATATCGCAATATCCTCCCTTCAACTTGCACCTCCGGCTCAACCATAAGAACACTGCACCACCACATCTCATTCGAACTACATACCATCGTGACCCCAACGCCGGTCTCTACATGGGATCGCCGCTAATTCCCTTCACACCTTAAATCGCAAGTGGCTCCAGATGCTGATGAGCTTTAGTTCCCCCCAGTTTAGAATCGCGATGAACAAGGGTCGCGGTTTCCTTTCCAATCTTGATTTACGATTTCTCTTTTTTTCGGTGGACCAGTTTTTGATTTTTTTTCCTGGTTTGGTAAAAGAAGAAAAGAATAGAAAGGGCCTATACAATTTCGATTTTTGATTCCCTTTTTCCTATTTATCCGCAGATGCTTTTATTCATGAATTTACTTAATAGAATGGCTTCAAAAAAAGTGGTTTTAGTATGAAGGAAATACGAAGGCTGATAGCTTAATTAATAGGAGCAGAAACAAGGATAAGAACGACATCGAACTCAATAGGGTATAGGTAGATTAGTGTTGCAGTGTACCATCGCTGAGAAGCTTAGGGAAGAAGGAAAAATTTGACGTGAAGGTGAGAAGAAAACACGAGAGTAGCGTCACAGAGTTGATGTGTTTAGAAAAATAGGTCATCCCCTATTTTAATTTAAAATATATATTTTTAATTTATTTTGATTTTATTTAATGTGGTGCCTTCAATTAAAATATCCCGCAACTTCGAACCCCTATTTGAGTGCAACGAATGACATTCTTAGCGTTCAACCACCATTCTGAACACATTGGAATAGTTTCCACGATCTAATTTGACCATATACCGAAGATATTAATTTATATGGATAATTTAACATTTGATTCGATTTACTGATTTAAAACTAAACAAATCTACTCATTATTATTTAAATACACACATCTGAATTCATAGAATTTCCAAAATAAACTAATATGAATTTTAACACGATATTCCATTTCTCAAGTTAAACCAATATTCTATTTATTTAAAATCGATTTATTATATTAAATAAATCATTATTGTTTACAAAGGATTTCACAGCGACTGTTTGAAATTTTGATTTGGCCATAACTTACAATATAAATTACGAAATTCTGATTTTTCTCTTTCATTAGAAAATAATAATTCAACAGATTCAAACATTTTTCATTTCGGTAAATTTCGATTTATAACGGATCTTGTACACTCAATTGAAGTTCAAAACTGAATATTACGAACTGTTGTGCCATGTACGAGCTCGTTTTAATTAATATATATTTACGTTTCAAAATCTACTTATATTACCATTTCAATATTTAAACTAGTTTAAATATTCAATTCTTAAGTGATAAAAATACGGGTCGTTACATCAAACAAGTGAAGTTTAACGGATTCGTATAACCCCCCACAGATTTAACAGGTTTACTTAACCCCACAGGTTCAGCATGTTTACTTAACCCCACTAACAGATTAATTAAGCCACAGATTAATAGGTTTACATGTATATAACCCCCAACAGATTAAACAGGTTAAGCATTACAGGTTAATAGGTATGCATAACCCCCATCATGTTACACATGTTACTTACACTTTCATTAACATGTTCCGCTTGGTATTTAAATTAAGCCTATAGATTTATATGCCCCAAACCACAAGCTATAATTCATATTCTAAGATATTCCCCAAATTTTAGTCATATTTCACAATATAGTTTATGCCCCCAAATTACAGTCATGAATCATACTACAAGTTATTCGCCCAAATTATCATCCCCAAATTATCCCAGTTTCATTCGTATACATGTTTCAGCGATAAATGCCTAGGCTCGAAGGTAGCCTTGGCTATAAAAATAAAAATGGAATGAGAGAGAGAAGAACAGAATAGGCATTCAAAACAAAACAAGCATATAGTAACAAAGATGGGCATATGACAACAGAATCGGAAATAGGCATATCAGAAATTGGCGTATAAGAACTGAACAACAGATCAGGTGTATAGAAGAGTGCATGTAATAACAAGGCTATTTAAGTATGAATCAGATTCTTAACAGGTATAGGTTTAGATCCAGATTTGTAAACATGTCAGGATTTCTTGTTATATGTTTATATCTAAATGTAACTTGAACTCACAGAGGTTGGATCTAAAGAATAGAGAATAATATGTTGATGTTGCAGAAGAGATTCTTGTTTGTGTATAGGCTGTTGTTGAAGAAAATAGGCTAACTAAACCCAAGCTTGGGCGACATCTCGCTGTCTTCATTATTTTTTAGTATAAAAACAATAGAAATGCTATCCTATTTTAGCCTACCACCAACGAACCCAGTCAAAAATCGTATCCAGATTCAGAAAAGAGAATTCGCCTAGATCCTCGTTGGGTCCACCCACCCTCACCTGGGTCGACCCATCGATCAACCCATAGGCCGACCCATGTGACCTTGGGTCAACCTAGCCCAGGTGTGGGTCACTTTCCCCTTTGTTTTCCCGCTCCATGAATTTGAATAATTTTGAATTCCTGGGTTGATTTATATATACATATATATATACATATATATACATATATATAAGGCTCCTATATATACAAACTTCTAACCTTTATAACAACTTCATACGATGCCCGTTTTATGCAAACTCTGGGTCTATCTTAAGCAGAATTCCGAGACAAATGCAATGGTACTGTTTGTTTTACTTAATTCCCAATTTTTAATTAATTATTCTTTATTTTATCATTTTAATGTCCTTTAAATTTACAGGATGTTACACGAAATCTCGATTTTTCACTTTCATTAGAAAATTATAGTTAAACAGATTTGAACGTTTCTTGTTTCGAAGAAATTCGACTTATAACGAATCATGTATACTTGGTTGAAGTTCAAAACATTAAATTACGAACTACCGCAACATTACAAGCTCGATTATAATTTATATTATAATTAATATGTTCAATCATTGTTTAAATAATAAAAACTTTATTATAAATAAACTCAATTAAATATCTTGAATAATTTAACTCACACAAAATTGTCAATTCAACTATTTCCGACTATTTTAGAATTGAATATATTATTATTCCATAATCTACATTATTTAAATATTCAAAATATTTGGATTCAAACCATTTTAATATCAAACCAATATAACAAAACAATTGAATAAACTATTAAATCGCTAAAACTATGGGATGCTATTTTTTGTTGTTGAAGTTGGTTCGTGTAATAGCCTTTGTATTTGATGGATATGGAGTAATCCTGTTAGAAGCTGAATTGGTTGAACGGTGTAACTCGGTTCGTACCCAATCTGAATCCCATAACATCCGTGACTTACGTTTTGAATGCATCAACTCGCTATTTTGCTTAGTTTATTCGACTGTTACCTTATGACTTTGTCCATACTAGGTACTCGGCCTTTGGATAATCATCCTCATTTGTCTACCTCGGTAATCGTGAGACCATACTTGTCTAATTGACTAGAAATGACCAGGTTAAAAGGTCGAATAACAGTAAGGGAATTGTTGCTCATGACCGAACAAAATAAAATTGCTACTCTATTCGGACAATTAATCATCAGAGGTGTAAAGCGTGTAGTAATTTTGTTATACCCATGTAGATATTAACTAATACAAACAATCAATCCTTTGTCTATGTAGTAGTAGTATTTTTTTTGTTGATACCACATTTAGACCTTTCGTTACCTCTTGTGTGACGACCCCATTCCCCGATAGGACGGTGGCAAGGGTAATCTTTGGAATATAACACATAAACAGATAATAGCAGAACAGAAATAAATAAATAAATACACCAGATAATGTACAATAGAATACACTGGATAAACATAATCATCAGAGTTACACAGTATACAGGGTCATACTTAGTACAAAATACAGTTCAGCTATACATAAATGTCTACAGCGGACAACAAAACATAATATGTACAATAGGAGTTGAACAGCATATAAAGAGATAAATGATAGAATCCATCTTCAGCTCCAGCTATCCAGAAAGAGCCTGCTAAAACATGAATACAAGCCTGCCCATGTAGAAAAAAGGGCACCCGAGGTTGCAAGTGAAACAAACTACGAGTCAGTCATGGGACCGGTATGAGAAATCTACTTAACACATTTTATAATATGGCCAATCACAGGACCATGCCACTTTCGCGGAATGGGTTTACACCATTGTATTGCCAGTGCGTTAAACAAGTAAATCCTTTAAACATCGCAATGCTTTTAATAAAAATGAAGCCATTATAAGACTCAGTTCCCATCACACAATGTAACACAAACCAGAGGATATAATTTTACCTTATAACGGCCAAAATATGCTTGATATGAGCAAAACAAATCATTTGATATTATTTCCAGTGTATATATGTTTGAAAAACAATTTCAAATCATAAGTATCAATCATAGACGACATGGGTACCATATATCATGTCGCCCTACATATATACAATCAAAATCGCACGATGTCATATTTGGAAATTGGATTTCCACCATGAACCAAGGCAAAAGATAGTCCTTACCGATTCGAGAAGCTCTAGCCGATGTCTTAAGAATAGCTGCAACTGCACCTTTGATCGTCAGGGCCGGTCCACCGATGTGGATTATAATGCCTGAACACTGCGTTTCCCCACCCTATGGGGCGTCACTGGTCATATCCGACCAAAACATCGGCTCCAAAGAGACCGAACTAACTGAGGCCTCACTTTCCATCATCCACGTAAGTAAAATACCCGGGCGTGCAAAACCTAAAGCGCCACTCCTAGCTAGAAGGAAACGCATGTCCTCCCTGATGTCCTCTCCCGTTTATGGCTCATACCGGGGTGTGGGGCTCGCGAAACAACGCTATACACAAAGCTATGCCACACAGGCCATGCTTTGATCATCAACTACAAGACTTTCCTTTTCAACAGAAGTATTGATCATCTGCCACTTAGGCATGCCACACAGGCAATTCACTCCATGCGACTGATTTCTATCGATATATAACCTCTGAGCTCGTACGTCTCAAAGAAGGGCGTTAAGCAAAAGAATAAATTCTCCGCCGCCAAACAGATATATATTTAATAGAGATCAATCAGCATAGAACAAAATCCAATGTCATACACATAGTCCATTTACAGGTTCGTTCTGCGCCTGAACGAAACCGGAGGCACTCAATACCTCGCATATCCGTACAATCAACAGGTACGTCCGGACGGCTACTACTTCAGCCCTCTCAAGGTAGCTACTCCTATCATGAGCATCAGTAGCACCCCTCCATTCGACGTGAAGATCATCTGTCTTGCACCGTCTTCATATCTTCGACTTTCAATCGTCGATCAATTATTTGAAATGAGAATCAACTCGGCCTTTTCAAATAATTCACGTATATTTAGAATTTCAAATCAATTCATTTCATTCGTTAAATTATTCGATATCACTAATTATGTTCTTTAATGTAATTTCACGCCAAACACATTCAACCATCAAATATCACATAAACTAAGCAAATTTAGTTTATTTCCATTCCATATCGTTTATTATATTTTATCATGATTTATCGCTATTTTTATATATTTAAAAATAGTTAATTCATTCAAACGACGCTTCAGGCCATAACGCGGTCGTGGCGCTATTTTTCTTCATATTTGATTTACGCATATATGAAAATCAATCGTTGGATCTTCACAAATTTTATATCATTAGAAAGATCTTTTCAAAACGAACCCAACGGTTTCAGTTTTGGGAAAATCCGATGGTCGGATCTCCCGCACTAATCGTTTGAAGTTACGATTTCAAAATACGAACTGCAGCGTCATTATTCGATTTATTTTAATTATATATTATATATATATATAAATATAATCGATTCTGGCGCTATTTTTCTTTAGATTTGAATTAAACATTCCAGATAATCCAACCGTTGGATCTTCACAAAGTGGGTGTCATTGGAAAGATATTTCCAAGGCGAACCCAACAGTTTCAGTTTCGAGAAAATCCGATAGTCGGATCTCCCACACTAATCATTTGAAATCACGGTTTCAAAACACGAACTGCAGCTTCGTTATTCGATTTATTTTAATTATATTTATATAAATATATATAAATATAATTCTTTCTTCGATTTCAAAACCATTTACACTTTATATATTTGATAAAAACGATATTTTTATCATCAAAATATCTATTCAACACATGAATATTTTTACCACTTCATTTTCACAATAAAAATGTAGATTTTATTGTCCAATCTATATATTCAACACATGAATGTTTTAGACTTCACACATACGATAAAAATATGATTTTTATCGTTCTAGTCCTTTATTCAACACATGAATATTTTCTATAGTTTATATATATAATAAAAATGTGATTTTTATTGTAAAACAATTTATTTCAAAACACGATTATTTTATATAGTTCATACATAAGGTAAAAATGTTATATTTGGTGTTAAAACAATTTATTTAAATTACTAATATTTTATATAGGCTATATGTATAATAAAAATGTGATTTTTATCTTTTAAATAATTTACTCAACACATGAACTCATTCGACACATGAATTTCTACTCAAAACCAGAATTTCAATTCAACACACGAATATAGTTTCAACACATGAAAATAATTGTAATACATGAATATTATTGAAAATTTCGGAAGCATAACGGCAGGGTAGTTAAAACCGGCACCGTTCCTAGTACGGCTCCTCACTCTACCTTAAAACCCTCGCGGTTTTTGACAATGGGGATTTCATAAATCTAATTCGCACGCAGGCGAGCATTTTAATTTTATTTTCCACAAACTAATCGTATGTGGTTTCATCCAAAATAATTCTCAACCACAAACAGGTATTTTTCAACCACAATCAATCATTCGTGATTTTCACCAAATTTCACATCAACCAATAATCCAAACAATATCACAACCAATAAATATCGTCCATGGTCTGTGGACGAGGAGAATATATGTATATATATATTCGTATATAAATATATTTCAATTTCATTTCACTTCATTTCAATCATTTCAACGCACACATAATTTTTACAATGCATATATAACTTATACATCGAACGTACGTCTTATAAAATGCTTATACATGAGGTGTACAACGCTTATATAACTCATACATCGACTATATAATTTATACGTTGTTGTTTTCCATATCGTTTATAAATTCAGAAATCTCACATTGGGTTCTACTCCACCAAAAATTGCAGAAGGCTCAGAAAAATATCCGGTCTCTTCTAGAATGTAGAGGACGTCCGCATGAGTCCACTGTCTCTTGTTTCACTGGATTTCGACCACACAGCAAAAAGATATGATTTTTATTGTAAAATCATAAACCGTAGCGTTTTAAAGTGCTATAAAATAGTTTAAAATATATAAACCGTATACCTCAGCAGGATGTTCGAAACTAGGGCACGATTTTGCGATCAATCCACGATGTTTCAGGACGATCGGACTTCGCCTTGGTGGGGAGCTTCGAACGACGCGCCTGAGGGGACCCACCCTGATGAACTCGATGCTAGATCCGAGGAGATGCGGCGCTTCGAAGTCGACGACTTCAGGTGCCCTGATCTCAAGAAACGCACCACGATAAAATACCCAACAATTATAGATTTGAAGATCCAAGAACCCACTAAAAATCTTCAACTAGAGCATAGGATTCCATTGAATGATTTGGAAGTTAGAGAGGAGAGAAGAATCGGATCAGTTTCAGTCATTCATTTTTTTGAAGCGTATCGAGGAGAGAGAGAAAATGGATAATTTTGATTGGTTGAGGTTTTTTTTTTAATTTATATATTGAAATACCCCTCTTCTCATACAAACTCCAATCCGAACCCAATGACTGTCGTCCCTAGCTAAATACCCCCATTCTGAACACAATGACGTATGTTTTATAGGCCCATTCGACTGTTTCAGTCAGTTTTTCTTCAAATTCAAATATAAAACATTCAATATTTGATTTGAACGTACATTTCGATTTGCCGGTGCCACATATTAATTCTAAAAATTCCCAAAAAATAAATCTAGCTATGTTTTGACGATATGGTCCCAACAAAACTAGTTTCGTTGAATTCTGAGACCGTTTGAAAAATGGCCATTTTCTGGTCGATCCAATTTAACTATAATTGACCTAAACACATTTTCCTTCGCCACGCTCACATATTAACTTCAAAAATTATGAAATTTGAAACCTAGCAATAATTTGACATCCCGGATCCTACAAAAGTGGTTTTGTCGAAATCTGATGTCGTTTGCAAAATGTCTATTTTCAAGGGCTATATATTCTCTATAGCGACCTTTCTGAAAATTCATTTGGCCATAACTTTTGACTTCCACTATGAAACTTCGATTTGTCAGATTCGTTAGAAAGATATTCACTAACAGATTTAAATATTTTTGGTTTCACGAAAATCCGTTTTATTTTGCACCCGGTACAGTTAGTCAAAGTTTGAATTGAAATTTTGAAACTACCGCGCCATTTTAGGCCTTGTTTATAATTTAAAATAATTATATTTATTTTCAAACATCGATTCAAACACACTTTTTGTCGTTATTATTTAAAATATTTTATTTTAAATGTCTAAAATCCACTAAAATAGCCAAATTAAAAAAATTTAACTGGCTTAGATTTTCCGGGTTGTTACAATCTCCCCCACTTAAAACTTTTCATCCCCGAAATGGAACAAAGTCGAAAGTGGTTTAATTAACCAACTCAACTTTCCTTCTGGCTTGCATTCTTTAACTTTTCAGTTTTTAAGAAATTTCAAATTCTTCAAAAATTTGGCTAACGCCCAAAATTTTCGAAAAATTTCGCCATAACCCCCCTTGTACGGGGAGGGGTTTGAAAATTTATTGGGCTGTATTGGGTACCCAATAAATCCTAGTAAGCATGCACATATTTATAGTGATATATTCCGATATCCACGGGGGAGTGTGTATAGATCATAACTCCAGAGAATAAATTCTCGTCACCCTATAAATGGTTTTTGTGCCTAAATGACCAGAGAGACGTGTTTATTATCATCTCCAGACCCGTGTGGGGTTTTTATTAATCTTTCAATTTACCATTACATTTTATATGGTCATATTAGTCATCAGTTCAACCTGTAAAATATAGTCATCACCATACAAGCCTCTCGCTCGTATGGTAAATCTTCAATCTCGTCACACAAGCTCCAAATGCTTATGTGGTATATGGATGAAGTATGACTATCTTCAAGAAGCATGCCATGTAGTGTAGTCCAAAATTAATTGTTACTATCCTATGGCGACATTTATTATTACACACAGAACAACCAGCACTCCGCATCTAATGGCATTCAAAGGAATTGATATAATAATAAAATTGCGTATTTAACTCATTAAGGTTTACCTATTTGTCGGGCACACAAATAAATTCTTTACTCAACAGCTAATCCATTTACCTATTCAAACATATATAATGCACATGTATATATTTCTATATATTTTTAAACCTGTTCAATGTGTGATTTAATTGTATAAATTTACCATTCCTTCGTTGATTAAATTAACTATCATTCTAATAATTCAATTTATCAAATTCATAATCACACAACACAAACAAAAATCAACTTGTTTTTAACTTTCAAAAAATAGACTAATTAATTCATATACTCTTTTTAAAATCATTCAGACTATATGATTAAAAGTTTACATCCATGAAAAAAAACAACAGCAAAGTGGAGAACATAATGGAAATTGCTAAATATGGTAAATGTACCTTGCACCAGAGTCAATCAAAGATATCCACCCTGCACTTAGGATAGGCTTTCTTAATGCTTTCCTCAGTTTCCCAAGTACAATCTCGCGGATCTCCACTCCATTGCACTTTGACTAAGTGAATCTTCTTATTCCTCAGCTCTTTTGTTTCTTTGCCAATTATCTTTATCTGCTCTCTTCTAACTGCCAATTCTGGAGTGATTTCCAAATACTGTTGTGTGGCTTCTTCTACAACGAGATTTGGATGATGCACATGCATTCGCAGTTGAGATACGTGAAATACATCATGCACTCCAGGCAACCAATCAGGTAATTCAACCCGATAAGCGAGAGTTCCAACTCGTTCAAGAATAGGAAACAGACCAATGAATTTGGGTGCCAATTTCCCCGTTTTACCGAATCGGATGACTCCTCTCATCGGAGATACCTTCAAATGTACATAGTCGCCAACAGCAAATGATACATCTCTCCTTCTTTTATCTGCATAGATCTTTTGCCGGCTTTGAGCGGCTAGTAATCGTTTCTTAACGAAATTGACTTTATCCGCAGCATCACGAATCATATCAGGCCCCAATACGAGTCTACTGCCAGGTTCTACCCAACAAGCAGGGGATCGGCACGGTCTATCATACAATACTTCAAATGGTGACATTGTCAGGCTCGCTTGGTAGCTGTTGTTGTATGAGAACTCGGCCAAATGCAAATGGTCTTCCCATGATTCACCAAAATTAATAACACAAGCCCGCAATAAATCTTCTAGAATACGATTCACCCTCTCAGTTTGACCATCTGTTTGAGGATGATATGCGGTGCTCAAGTTCAGTTTCGTTCCCAATTCTACTTGGAATGCTTCCTAGAATTTACTAGCAAAAATCGGGTCATGATCACCAACGATGCTCATGGGAACTCCGTGCAGTCTAACAATTTCCTTGAAATAAATCTGCGCCAGACTCTGAGCAGTTCTATTCGATTTGATAGGTATGAAATGAGCGGTCTTCGTAAATCGATCCACGATCACCCAAATACTGTCATTTCCTCTCATGGTTCTGGGAAAACCATCTATGAAGTCCATAGAAATCTATTCCCACTTTCCACCTGGAATTTCCAAAGGTTGCAACAATCCAGCGAGTTTCTGCTGATCGCTCTTGACTTGCTGACAGGTAAAACACCGGCTAAAGTATAAAGAAATGTCCCTTATCATAGATTTCCACCAGAAAGTGCGTTTGATTTCATTATACATTTTGCTCACCCCTGGATGGATACTAAGCTTGGCTTTGTGAAATTCATCCAATACTTCTCTCCGGAGTTCAGGAATGTTTGGCACACATATTTGGCCTTTTAACCTCAGAATTCCATCGTTATCGATTTGAAAACTTGAGGGCTCGCCTTTCTGAATTCTCTCTCTGATCTTCTGAATGAAGTGATCATACTTCTAAAAAGCAGATATGTTATCAATCAATGAAGGCGTGATGATAAGACTGGCGATAATTACATTCTTTATGCTAAGCGCATCAGCCACAACATTGGCTTTCCCTGGAGTATATAAGATATCAAGATCATATGCCGCGAGAAATTCTGACCAATGTTGTTGTCTCATATTCAGATCCTTCTGGGTGAATAAATATTTCAACGATTGATGATCAGTATATAATTCGAACTTTCCACCCAATAGATAATGCCTCCAGATTTTCATAGCAAACACGATAGCTAGCAATTCAAGATCGTGAGTAACATAATTCTTTTCATGTGGTTTCAATTGACGGCTAGCATAAGTGACTACATAGCCTCTTTGCATTAACACTGCGCCAAGGCCTTCTTTAGAAGAATCAGTCCAGACTTTTAAATCCTGATTGCCATCAATAATTGTGAGAACTGGAGCATTCGTCAATTTTAACTTCAGCCCCTGGAAAGCTACCTCCCATTCGGAAGTCCAGTTGAATCTCGAATGTTTCTTAGTAAGCTTCGTTAAGTGACTGGATATCTTTGAAAAATTCTTAACGAACTTCCGATAATAACTGGCCAATCCAAGAAAACTTCTGACTTCTGTGGGTGTACGAGGCTGTTTCCAATTCTGAATAGCAGTGATTTTACTAGGATTCACTGAAATTCCTTGTTTTGACACGACGTGGCAAAGAAATTTGACTTCTTCTTGCCAGAATATACATTTGGAAAATTTTGCTTTCAACACATTCTTTCTCAGAATTTCTAACACTTGTTCCAAATGTTTTTCATGTTCGCTTTCTGATTTAGAGAAGATCAGTATATCATCAATGAAAACCAGAACAAATTTATTCAATACTCCTCTGAATACCCGGTTCATTAAATCGATAAAATAAGCTGGAGCGTTACATAAGCCGAACGGCATTACCAACCACTCATAGAATAATGCTGGACCTCTGAATGTTGTCAAAGGAACACATTCTTCGGCAATACGAAGCTAATGGAAACCTGTAGCTAGGTCCATTCGTGAAAATACTTGTGCTCCATTCAATCGATCCAATAAATCATCAATCCGCGGTAATGGATATTTATTCTTTAGCGTCTGCTTATTCAAGTCACGATAATCTACACATAGTCTGAGAGTACCGTCTGACTTCGGAACAAATACCACTGCTGCTCCCCAATCAGAGAAACAGGGCCTGATCAGACCCTTCCATACCAGCTGTCGAGTTTGATTATCTAACTCTTCTTTCTCTTTCAAGGTCATTCTTCGAATAGCGTGAACTAATGGCCTTGCATTCGGAACTCAAGAGATTTTAAAATCAATTTCTCGCTGCGAAGGTAAGCTTAAAACTTCTTCGAACACATCCGCATAGTTCTTGACAACTAGAATATTTTCTATTTCGATCGGAATATTCTACGTAATGACAAGAACTGGTTCTAGTTGAGCAGGAGAAACATCTAAAGCTGCCCAGAAATCCTTTCTATCAGAATTCGGGCCTTCACATGGAATGGTCATATAATTGCCTGATTTAATCTTCGCCCTTACGACTCTATCGGCGCATTTAACCTCAACTTCATATTTGGTTAACCAATCCATTCCCAGAATAAGATCAAACTCTGTAAAATTCATGATGATCGCGATAGTAGGGAATCGATAGAAGGAAAAAGAAACTAGAACCCCACAAACCCAACTAAGATCGACAGAACCCCCAACCAGATTATGAACAGTCATGGGTTCTCTGAGCTTTTCCAAATTCAAATCTAGTTTCTTAACCGCATTCTTTGCAACAAAGCTTCGCGACGCGCCTGCATCAAACAGTACTTTAACTGGGATGTTTTGACAGTAAGCGTGCCTTCTAAAACATCTGGCCTTCCCTGGCTAGCTGAAGGTTCAGAAGTTCTTGCTACTTCATTCACTTGTACTATTTCCGATTTTTTTAATATCCGGCAATCTTGCTTTACATGGCCAGCCCGATGGCAAAGATTACATCTTTTATTCTCTTGAAACCTGCACTTGGATTGAAATTTATCCTTCATTCGTTTATTTAAGGGCCCGCAATTTATCGCCAAATGCCCTTTCTGTTTACAATTTGAGCAGGTGGCAATTGTTTCTGGTCCTTTCTCTACCTTAACCTTTTCCGGATTGAATCTAGGCTTCTTTCTGACTCTAGACGTCGTACTGGCCTCAGGCTGTGTACTTATCTCAGGGCTATCAGTTTCAGTTTTCCTTTTGTTGCTCGAACTGACTTCCTCTTCATCAATTAAAAGACCTCGATTAATTAGATCTTCATACTGATAAGCCATGTAGATCATTTCAGAAAAAGGAAGCTTCACATGCCCCATTACTTTATTCTGGTATTTTCTTTGAAGTCCATTAATAAACCTCAGATTCTTCCTCTTTGGATCTTGAATTAGATGAGGGGCAAAATGAGAAATTCATTGAATCTCTTATGATATTCTGGGATATTCATATCTCCTTGTATCAAATAGTAGAATTCATCACATAATCACTCAATTGCTTCTGGAGGAATAAATCTTTCACTGAAAATCTCTTTGAATCTATCCCAGGTGATATCACCTTCTGGATTATCTTTAACAATCGAATCCCACCAGAACAAAGCTTCGTCTTTGAGTGCCCAAGATTCCAGTAATCTTTTCTAGTCATCCCTCAGCTTTAAACCTTTAAAGATTTTCTCAGCAGAACGAATCCAAGCTTCTGTTTTAATAATAGATTCTTCGCCTAAGAATGGTACTCCACCCATGATTCTATACTTCTTAAGTAGAGCTTCAACATCTGGTTGCAACCTACCTCTTCTACTTTTGTCACACATTTTTCAATGTCTGCAAATAGTAGACAAATTGTTAGGCCAACAGAAAAGGTAATTTTAAAACATAGAGACGTACACTTAAATGTAAATGTGTCTATCGAGGTGTATTTCATTCTGCTATACTCATACTACGATATTACTGATCCTATCTGTAATGAGTTACTCGTCCTAGAACACTACTTGTTCTATTTCTGACGAGTTCGTTAATATGTTATATTCCAGAACTAAGCTTAACCAAAGCTCCGATACCACGTTTGTGACGACCCCATTCCCGGATAGGACGGTGGCAAGGGTAATCTTTGGACTATAACACATAAACAGATAATAGCAGAAAAGAAATAAATAAATAAATACATCAGATAATGTACAATAGAATACACTAGATAAACATAATCATCAGAGTTACACAGTATACAGGATCATACTTAGTACAAAATACAGTTCAGCTATACATAAATGTCTACAGCGGAAAACAAAACATAATATGTACAATAGGAGCTGAACAACATAAAAAGAGATAAATGATAGAATCCATCTTCAGCTCCAGCTATCCAGAAAGAGCATGCAAAAACCTGAATACAAGGCTGCCTGTGTAGAAAAAGGAGTACCCGAGTTTGCAAGTGAAACAAACTACGAGTCAGTCATAGGACTAGTATGAGGAATCTACTTAACACATTTTATAATATGGCCAATCACAGGACCATGCCACTTTCGCGGAATGGGTTTAATCCATTGGATTGCAAGTGCTTTAACAAGTAAATCCTTTAAACATCGCAATGCTTTTTATAAAAATGAAGCCATTATAAGACTCAGTTCCCATCACACAATGCAACACAAACCAGAGGATAGAGTTTTACCTTGTAATGGCCAAAATATGCTTGATACGAGTAAAACAAATCATTTGATATTATTGCTAGTGTATATATGTTTCAAAAACAATTTCAAATCATAAGTATCAATCATAGACGGCATGGGTACCATATATCATATCGCCCTATATATACAATCAAAACCGCACGATGTCGTATTTGGAAATTGGATTTCCACTATGAACCAATGCAAAAGATAGTCCTTACCGATTCAAGATGCTCTAGCTCGTGTCTCAGGAACAACCACAACTGCACCTTGGATCGTCAGGGATGGTCCACCGATGTGGATTATAATGCCTGAACACTGCGTTTCCCCGCCCTATGGGGCGTCACTGGTCATATCTGACCAAAACATCGGCTCCAAAGCGACCGAACTAACCGAGGCCTTGCTTTCCATCATCCACATAAGTAAAATACCCGGGCGTGCAGAACCCAAAGCACCACTCCTAGCTAGAAGGAAATGCATGTCCTCCCTGATGTCCTCTCCCATTTCTGGCTCATGGGTGTGAGGCTCGCGAAACAACCCTATACACAAAGCTATGCCACACAGGTCGTGCTTTGATCATCAACCACAAGACTTTGCTTTTCAACAGAAGCCTTGATCATCTTCCACTTAGGCATGCCACACAGGTACTTCATTCCATGCGACTGATTTCTATCGATATATAACCTCTGAGCTCGTATGTCTCAGAGAAGGGCGTTAAGCAAGAGAATAAATTCTCCGCCGCCAAACAGAAAAATATATTTAATAGAGATCCGTCAGCACAGAACAAAATCCAATGTCAGACACACAGTCCATTTACAAGTTCATTTTGGTCCTAAACGAAACCGGAGGCACTCAATATCTCGCATATCCGTACAATCAACAGGTACGTCCGGACGACTATTACTTTAGCCCTCTCAAGGTGGCTACTCCTATCATGAGCATCAGTAGCACCCTTCTATTCGACGTGAAGATCATCGGTCTTGCACCGTCTTCATATCTTCGACTTTCAATCGTCGATCAATTATTTGAAATGAGAATCAACTCGGCCTTTTCAAATAATTCACGTATATTTAGAATTTCAAATCAATTCATTTTAATGGTTAAATTATTCGATATCACTAATTATGTTCTTTAATGTAATTTCACGCCAAACACATTCAACCATCAAATATCACATAAACCAAGCAAATTCAGTTTATTTCCATTCCATATCGTTTATAATATTTTATCATGATTTATCGCTATTTTTATTTATTTAAAATAGTTAATTCATTCAAACGACGCTTCAGGCCATAACGCGCCAGTGGCGCTGTTTTTCTTTAGATTTGATTTACACATATCTAAAAATCTAACCGTTGGATCTTCACAGATTTTATACCATTAGAAAGATCTTTTCAAAAGGAACCCAAAGATTTCAGTTTTGGGAAATCCGATGGTCGGATCTCCCGCACTAATTGTCTGAAGTTACGATTTCGAAATATGAGCTGGAGCGTCGTTATTCGATTTATTTTAATTATATTTATATATATATAAATATAATCGATTCTGGCGCTGTTTTTCTTTAGATTTGAATTAAACATTCCAGACAATCCAACCATTCGATCTTCACCAAGTGGGTGTCATTGGAAAGATATTTCCAAGGCGAACCCAACGGTTTTAGTTTCGAGAAAATCCGATAGTCGGATCTCCCACACTGATCGTTTGAAATCATGGTTTCAAAACACGAACTGCAGCTTCTTTATTCGATTTTTTTTAATTAGTTTATATAAATATATATAAATATAATTCTTTCTTTGATTTCAAAACCATTTACACTTTATATATTTGATAAAAACGATATTTTTATCATCAAAATATTTATTCAACACATGAATATTTTTAGCACTTCATTTTCACAATAAAAATGCAGATTTTATTGTCCAATCTATATATTCAACACATGAATGTTTTAGACTTCACACATACGACAAAAATATGATTTTTATCGTTCTAGTCCTTTTATTCAACACATGAATATTTTCTATAGTTTATATATATATATAATAAATAGTGGAAAATAGGCATAAGGACAAATTTTGGAAAAAATTTAGTCTAAAGGACGTCAAGTTTTATTTTTAGGTTGAAGGACAAACTTTGAAAAAAATTAGGCTGAACGACAATGCTAAATATAATTAGCATTTTCTGCAGTGTAAAACCGAATAATGCTAATTACATTTAGCATTTTCGTACAGTGTAAAAAACTGAATATAATGCTAATTAGATTTAGCATTTTCCTTCAGCTTAATTTTGGTTCAAAGTTTGTCCAACAGACTAAAAATAAAACTTGGTGTCCTTCAGCTTAAATTTTTGGCAAAGTCTGTCCTTTTCCCTAATTACCTCTAATAAAAATGTGATTTTTATTTTAAAACAATTTATTTCAAAACATGATTATTTTATATAGTTCATACATAAGGTAAAAATATTATATTTGGTGTTAAAATAATTTATTTAAATTACTAATATTTTATATAGGCTATGTATATAATAAAAATGTGATTTTTATGTTTCAAATAATTTACTCAACACATGAACTCATTCGACACATGAATTTCTACTCAACACCTGAATTTCTATTCAACACACGTATATAGTTTCAACACATGAAAATAATTCTAACACATGAATATTACCGAAAATTTCGGCAGCATAACGACAGGGTACTTAAAACCGGCACCATTCCTAGTACGGCTCCTCGCTCTACCTTAAAACCTCGCGGTTTTGACAATGGGGATTTCATGCATCTAATTCGCACGCAGGAGAGCATTTTATTTTTCTTTTCCACAAACTAATCATATGTGGTTTCATCCAAAATAATTCTCAACCACAAAAAGGTATTTTTTCAACCACAATCAATCATTCATGATTTTCACCAAATTTCACATCAATCAATAATCCAAACAATATCACAACCAATAAATATCGTCCATGGTCTATGGACGAGGGGAATATATATATATATGTATATATATATATACACACATATATATATATTCGTATATAAATATATTTCAATTTCATTTCGCTTAATTTCAATCATTTCAATGCAAGTATACTTTTTACAACGCATATATAACTTATACATCGAACGTACGACTTATACAATGCTCATACATGAGGTGTACAACGCTTATATAACTCATACATTGACTGTATAATTTATACATTGTTGTTTTCCATATCGTTTATAAATTCAGAAATTTCACATTGGGTTCCACTCCACCAAAAATTGCAGAAGGCTCAGAAAAATATCCTGTCTCTTCTAGAATGTAGAGGACATCCGCACGAGTCCAATGTCCCTTGTTTCACTGGATTTCGACCACACAGCAAAAAGATATGATTTTTATTGTAAAATCATAAACCGTAGTGTTTTAAAGTACTATAAAATAGTTTAAAATATAAAAACTGTATACCTCAGTAGGATGTTCGAAACTAGGGCACGATTTTGCGATCAATCCACGATGTTTCAAGACGATCGGACTTCGCCTTGGTGGGGAGCTTCGAACGATGCGCCTGAGGGGAACCACCCTGATGAACTCGACGCTGGATCCGAGGAGATGCGGCGCTTTGAAGTCGACGACTTCAGGTGCCCTGATCTCGAGAAATGCGCCATGATAAAATACCCAACCACTATAGATTTGAAGATCCAAGAACCCACTACAAAATCTTCAACTAGAGCATAGGATTTCGTTGAACGATTTTGAAGTTAGAGAGGAGAGAAGAATCGAATCAGTTTTCGTCGTTCGTTTTTTTGAAGCGTACCGAGGAGAGAGAGAAAATGGATAATTTTGATTGGTTGAGGGTTTTTTTTATTTATATATTGAAATACCCCTCTTCTCATACGAACTCCAATCTGAACCCAACGACTGTCGTCCCTAGCTAAATACCCCCATTCTGAACACAATTGCATATGTTTCATAGGCCCATTCGACTGTTTCACTCGGTTTTTCTTCAAATTAAAATATAAAACATTCAATATTAGATTTGAACGTACATTTCAATTTGCCGGGGCCACATACTGATTTTAAAAATTCCCGAAAAATAAATCTAGCTATGTTTTGATGATACAGTCCCAACAAAACTAGTTTCATCGAATTCTGAGACCATTTGAAAAATGGCCATTTTCTGGTCGATCCAATTTAACTGTAATTGACCAAAACACATTTTCCTTCGCCACGCTCACATATTAACTTCAAAAATTATGAAATTTGAAACCTAGCAATAATTTGATATCCCGGATCCAACAAAAGTGGTTTCATCGAATTCTGAGGCCGTTTGCAAAATGTCTATTTTCAAGGGCTATATATTCTCTATAGTGACCTTTCTGAAAATTCATTTGGCCATAACTTTTGACTCCCGCTATGAAACTTTGATTTTTCAGATTCTTAGAAAGATATTCACTAATAGATTCAAATATTAGATTTAAATATTTTTGGTTTAACTAAAATCCGTTTTATTTTGCACCCGGTACAATCAGTCAATGTTTGAATTGAAAATTTGAAACTGCCGCGCCATTTCAGGCCTTGTTTATAATTTAAAATAATTATATTTATTTTCAAACATCGATTCAAACACACTTTTCATCATTATTATTTAAAATATTTTATTTTATATATCTAAAATCCACTAAAATAGCCGAACTAAAATTTTTAAACTAGCTCAAATTTTCCTGGTTGTTACATTTTGTGCTCACATGGCTTGATTGTCAAATAGTTCTAAGACTGTATTCATAAAGAGGAAAAAAATTAAAAGAACAATTTGTTTATAAATTTTAGCTACAAGGACAAGGGTCTATTTATTTATTTAAAAGGACAAAATAAAACCCAACCCAAATTCAGTATACTTTATTTTCATGCATATTCATCTCCTTCAGCACGATACTGTAACCTTTACGGTTTTCATTTCAAACCGTATATCAAAATCGTGAAAGTAATCACTAATTGAGACCAAATCACGAACTACTTTATCTCCTATAGTTAATTCAATGAACATAATCGAACAACCAAAATCAAAACTAGGTCAAGCTTAAATCAAACACGAAACGCAACAACAAATCGAAACCCTAAGTGAATGTGGCAGAAATTGGCAACCGACAGTCGAAATCCTAGTTGAAGAATAGCAAATTCAAACCAATTTACAAAACATAGAAGAAATGGCAACAGAAAATGAAACAGCAAAATTAACAACTAAAATGCCACTAATCGAAGAAAAAACACTACAATAAAAAAACCCTACTGCTACTAGCTATTTGCAACAGACGACAAATGACAGTTGCAATAAATGGTATTTAGCAATAGACCTATTATAGCAGTTGCAATAGATGAGAATTAGCAACTGGCATCTTTCTGTAACAAAAAACATAATTTTAGCAATCGTACTTCCTTTCCTGTTGCAAAAACATACTTTTAGCAACTATGCTTTCATGACAAACATATTATTTGCAACTGTGCTTCCAAGCCAGTTGCGAATAAATATCTTTAACAACTTGTTTCACCAAATGCAATAACTATATTTTTCCTACAACTGGTAAAGCCAGTTGCGATAAACGTGCTACAAATAAGTATCAGCTTTTAATGATTAACTTTTAATAATTAATTTTAAACAGTTACTATTAAACGATTAACTACTAGTAACAATACAGTAATTAAGATTAATATTTAATAATTAATAATAAAATTTAAGTATTCTAAAGTGATATTTATAATTGATAATTATAATTTAATACTAATAATAAACAAATAATAATTATTAACATTTAAAAATTAAAAAAAAATTAATATTAATAAATTAATAATAAAAAACTAATGGATAATAATTGATAATTAATTTGAAATGAAGAATATGTTTAAGTATTAAATTATTAATAAATTTACAATAAATAAATAAATGGTAATTGATTAATATTACTATTAAGGAGTAAATAATAGTTAATAATAATTTCTTTTATGAATTAATTTATAATTTATGTTGATAGAGGTATTTTTAAGAATTAATTAATAGTTTCTTGTTATCATTTGTAATTATTTTTATATTTATAATATTATATTTAATTATTAATGATCAATAAATTGTGTTTTTTACAACTGTAAAGCCAGTTGCGAAAAAAGAATTTTAAATATTAATTTTTTCTCCATCTTTGGTAAGAGTAATTATTATTAAATGAAAAAGTACGAAGTAATAGATAATATTTAGTTATAATTTGATAAGTATTAAGTAATAATAATTGATTGAGATGAATTAATACTTTAATAATTTATCATGATTAGTTATTAATAGTGTGTAAATTATATTTAACAACTATTAATTACATTTAATAATTAATAATTGTAATTAACAACAAATATTAAAAAATTAGTAAATATTCATCGTATATTGTATCTAACATGTAATATTCAATTATAATAATGAAGTAAAACTACTAATAACCAAACGTTATTAAATTTGATAATTAATATTACTATGTATTTTTATTACTTAGTATTTAATAATTATAATTGATACTTCATGTTTCTTATTCAAAGTTAGAAAAACATTAAAACCTACTTTCTACAAGCGGCGTTTCAAAGTTAGGAAAATATAGAAACGTTATTACCAGCATTTACACAAACATGTTACGTACAGGTTAGAAGTAAAAAGATGGCGGCGTCCTAAAATTTCAGGTCCCGCCTTAATTTAATTTTCACCACCTATCTCTTCGTCTTTTAACCTAAATCCGAAACCTCATTAATTCAAATCCTAAAACCATTTGTCTCCATTCACTGCTTAACTCTTCGCCATTCATCTCCATACTCCGCTATCGCCCTTTCCTGCTCCCCTATCCTTCCCTCGCCGCCTAATCACTTCCGCGTCTAGGAACCCTCAGAACCCGAAATCCAGATATCCCCAAAACCCTAAAACCAAATACTAACAAAACTCCGTTTACCCCAAGCTTCTCCAATTGAAGACTGGATGGAGCCCTAATTCGACGTAACTGCCGAGTATAATCAGTCATTGCCATAGTCGAGTCTTAATGCTCGAAATTGAGGTATACACTTAGACAATTTTTATGATGATCTTTATTGAAATTTCCAATTTGATTTCAAATTTTCAACTATTGACAATATTGTTCTTCCTTAGTTTGCTAAAGCTTTATCGAACTGAAGCGCGTTGAATTATTTGCAGATGTTAAGCAAGTATTGGTTTTTTTATTTCAACTTTTTTTAGCAGATGTTCGAATTATAAATAGCAAGTGTTTCGTTTCCTACTGGATTATGCTGTTACTTCTTCTTTCTTCTTCTTCTACTGTATAGTAATTTAAGAAAATAACTGTACAGGTTTCGATTCTCAAGTGTTGTAACAAATTTTGTAGTCCTGTTCTTTCAATTATAAATTATGGCAACATATTTAAGTTTTGTTCTTTCAATTATACTTAGAGTAATTTGTTCTTTTCTTTTAGATTTCTATTATACTAACAGACTTAAATCATAGAGTAATTTTACTATACAACAGTAATGTAAATTAAGTGCTAGATTATGTTGTTGCTTCTTTTTTTTTTAGAGTAACTGTACTTAGAGTAATTTGTTCTTTCGATTATAAATTATATTTATAGTAATTTGTTCCAGCACTTAACACAAGTATAAACAGAAAAAGAATGGCAGTAGTCTGGTGTTTGTAGACAAGGTATGCGAAGGAAAATAACATAAGTATAATCGGCCAAAGAATGGCAGTAATGACTGCATAAACAATTGGGATTTTTTTTTTGAAATAGTAAACAATTGGGTTTTTTATTTGGAATCCTATAGTCAAGTCATAACTGCTTTGGGTGCTCTGTAAGGTGAGATCAAATTATTGGAACATGCTGGTTCATTTTAGTAACTATAATCATATTTGAACTATAATAAACAATTCTCTATTATAACAGCTGTAAGCATACTTGACTGTTATAATGACGAATATAACAGTTATGGAATCCCTATAGTAAACAATTGATTTTTTTTCAGTCTAACATTTATGGTTTCTCTCGCATGCCTCATCATAGAAATAACATAGACCCTTGAGCTACTTTTTCTCCATTTTGAATTAGTGAGATTTAATTGGGATCTATGAAAGTTTTTTTGAGTTCTATGGGAATTTTGAGGAGCTGGTGAAATGGGTGGTAAATTTATGGTTTGTGGTTTACAGAAGGAATAAAAGGTGTGTGCAAGCTAGTATTAGGTTTGCCGTGATGAGCTGCTAACATATAAGTAGATTCAAATTTTTTTTATTTTCAATGAAATACACATGTTACGCTTGGCTTCTGAGCTTTGACTTTTGTTAGTGATTGTACAACAGAACTTGTCTTAGTTGATGATGCTGCTAAGATCATTCAACCTTGTTATATATCTTTCCTGTTTTATACTAGTATAGGAGACATTTTTTAAGCTTTTTACATTCATGTACTGCAGAAAAAGTGTTAATGGAATATTTATCATTTGTTTTCTTATTTATTAAATGTAGTTTAATATATGTTTGCTTGTTATATAATTCACTAGTTCGCGCGTTATGGGTTCTAATATAGTTGTTGACTAGTTTCATCATCTCATTCTGGCTTTGATTATTTCATTTAAGTCTAGACAAGTGAGAGAACTGCTCGTCGTAGTTCTTGCTCGAGTGGTTCTTTTTTGAATAAGGCACTAATTCTATTTTAAGTATATTC
Organism: Allium sativum; assembly: GCA_030737875.1. NCBI lineage: Eukaryota > Viridiplantae > Streptophyta > Magnoliopsida > Asparagales > Amaryllidaceae > Allium > Allium sativum. The sequence goes on along the minus strand of CM060920.1, from coordinate 857,584,654 downwards.
CATTTTAAATATTCCTAATGTTTATACATATAATTCTTAGTTTGACCGTAAGGTTCTTTGGAGTGAGTGTTTGAAATTTAGAACGCTCTCCTGGACCATGGATTATAGGCGCGGAATTTAATATTACTACATTTTTTTGGTCTAAGATCCCTAATAAAAGAGATTTCTCAACCATGGGAGAATTTGACTAGTTTATATTAATTGTAAGATAATGGAAATTAAATTAACTAATAGTTAATTTACTTGGTCAAACGATAGAGAATTTCCTTCTGTTCTTGCATGTTTGAATGCAAAATAATTGTAATTCTTTTCATAAATGCATTATATTCTGTCTTAGTTGCTTTTTTTCACTTTTCATTTAGTTACTTATATTTTGCCAATATATGATATAATAATTATTAATATCTTGATTGTTTGTTTGACATTAGCAGGAACACTATTACTGATGTTAAGAGAAAATAGTAGAAGTCGGAGAAGACTCTATTCAAAAAAAATGTGTTATGTGAGAAGAAATTGTTATCCATGAATAGTGTATGAAAATTGTAGAAATTATTGTTGTAATTGTTTGTACTTTTAAAACTTTGTTAAAATAAAAATTTTATTTGTTTATTTCATTCTATGACATACACTATTACTAAAACGAATACATTTAATATGTAGTATCTACAGGCTGTAATTTTTTTTACAGATTTATAAATCTATTGCAACAAGCATATGTTGTTGCAAAAGGATCTGTTGCAACAACAAAAGCCTGTTGCAAAAAATTCTATCGCAATGGGAAATAACCATTGCAAAAAGTATCTGTTGCAACAGCAAAAGTCTGTTGCAAAAAAGTATACCGCAACATCTTATTGCAACAAGCGGAAAATGTTGCGAACTTTTTGCAACTTTGGCAACAACAAGAGGAGCAGGTCTGTTGCAATTGGTTTACTGCAACAGATATTGCCAGTTGCGAAAAGTATTTTTTGTTGTAGTGAAAGATGCAAACTAGAGAGAAAAGGTCGAAAAAGTTTAACGATCCAATACGCAATGAAGAAGTTACAAAGATTATGACAAAGAAAGAAAAAATTAAGGTAAATGATACCTTAAAATTAAAAAGCTAACACTATTGTTGTCATTTTCTAAAAATACTGTACATAATCAACATGATATTGTTTATAAGAAAGGAAAAAAAATCCAAACCCAAGAGTTTGAAGATAACGAGCTGAATTTGGTAAGATAATATGAAATAATATCAAGTAATTCTTGTTATAGTGAAAATAATACTATTGTTGTAACGACCCGTATTTTTGGTTAATTTATTTTAAATATTTAATAAAGTTTTAAATATTGAGTTGGTAGTATAAATCGATTTTTATATTAAGTTACCAATTTAATAATCAAAATATGATTTATTTCGAATATATATAATTATTGTAATACGATAATCTGAAATACTTCAATTCAGAATTTAAACTGAGTCAAAAAGGTTCAAAAGGTTAATATAAATTCTATGTGAATATAGATGATAATAATAATAATAATTTATTATTAAGAAATTAATTGTTTTGAATTTAATTTATATCGATTTAAATTAATATCTCCTCCATGTGATCAAATTGGGTTTTGAAACCTATTCCAGTGTGTTCAAAATAGTTGTATAACCCTATAATTGCCAGTTGTTGCGCTCAAATAAGGGTTCACAATCACGAGATAATTTTAATGAAATAAAATCACACCGGTTCGATTCAAACTAAAATAAAAATAATAATATGAATACTTTCCTTCCCCCCTAAGCTAAAACTAATTTCCTTCTGCGTTAAGTTTTAAAAACGCGTATATTAAATCACGCAGGCCATTTCTTCAAGCCAAAGTAAGTAACTTCATTTACTTATATAAATCCATGCCTCTTATCTTCATTTTGCTCCTATAAATAATCAAAGAAATCAAGACAACATAAATCTCTTTTTTTTAAAAAATTGGAATCATCCGCCTCCTCATAGAATTTAATTCATAAAATCCCCTTTTCCTTCTTCTGTTATTTTGTTTGATCCTTTGTTCAGGTATGGGAATCGAAAGCTTTGAATAAGAGAAATAAAATGGCTGCAGTCCACTAGTGAATTCAAAATCATTCAAAACAAAACGAGATGAAATTGAAACTGATTTCCAATTCGTATCTGAGGTAAGATACATCGCGCATGGCTCACGACTTAAGGAAGATCTCTAGTTAAAATCAGGAAGGAAAAGTCGCGTTGATGGTGGTCGATCTAAGAGGGTGATGTTGTGGCTACAACAAAAATCAGGATGATGAAGTCGCATTGATGGGTGATGAGCGTAAGACCGAGTTTCGTAGGGGGTAAGCAACAGTCAGGTGCGATACTCGTTTTAGGTAATTGAGTTCGACGTTTTGATGGTAGCGTGCATAGATTGGGATAAGAAATCCAATTTTACCACATAACTATGTTTCGGGTACTGAGCGTTGAAATTGAATGAAGAACTGGCCATGGTTTAAAAACTTGGAGGGGAGAAGAGTTGTGCGTTAGCATGACTACTGGTCAAATGAATAAAAGTGAGTAGTAGGAGTAGAAGAGCACCACAATGATTAACAGGTGCTGAAGAGAGTAATGGGGAGTTGTTTGATTTGTGCAGTAGGGTGATGGAGTACGACTATTTGGGTTTAAATGAGAAATGGGATTTTTCTTGTTTACAGGGAAGCAGAAGGGCTAGTTTATGGGTAATGTTTTATAAAGTTTAAATTAATTAATTTAGAATTTAAGTTGAATTGCATAAGTTATAAAATTGTATAACTTGCTTATTTACGGTCCAACCAAGACGTCATAAGCTGCGTTGGGTTCATATCAATAAATGTTACACGGTGGGACTGCATTGATCGTTTGGTTTGAAGTAACCGCAAGGTATACGTTTTTACCAAGACTTAAACAAACATAGAATAATTTATCTATTTATATTATAATTCCTACTAATCTTTTATGATTACTAATTGGTCCGATCGTAAAATACCCAAATTGCCCATATTTATCAAGGTCATTTAATTATTCTAACCTTTGGTCCGACCTTGAATTATTCCCACTAATCTTAAATTATTGCAACTTTGTAATGCTATAAAATTGATTAAAAATATTATTTTATTGTAGTTTTTTAAATTATTTGAAACTACATACGAATGACAATATATTAAAAAAAATTACATGTATTGTTACAAATTAGGAATAATTATTCTAACTAATCAAGCACATGCAAATATTAAATACATAAATAAATATTCAACAAAAAAGTCTAAAAGGTTTGATATAATGATTCAAATTATTTAACTGTTAATCTATTTATTTAATTAAATCGTATTATTTTCAAATTTTATCTTATATATGTTACTTACGTTGTCCTAAACAGAATAAAATAACATAACATATATCGATATAATTATTAATTAATCTAGATTCATTTAGAACTTTTCTAAGTTTCGTTTACATAAAAGCAATATTGCATTTGGTTTCACAAATAAATTTTTAATATAGTTTAATGTGTATATAAATTAGATTGTATCAAATATACTCTTATATACATATTTGTGCAAGGTGATTACTTATTAAATTTATTCAGAGAAGGAAACCTTTCCTTTCCTTTCTCTTAAATTATTTAACTAATAAAGGAGCACAATTTTATTTAAGGAAATGAAATTTTCGTTTTCTTCACTTAACTTATTTCAAACTGACAAGGATTGCAAATGATATTAATTGGAGATAGAAAACTTTACATTTCCTTCCCTTTAATTAAATTGACTAATTGATTAACGATCGATTTATATGAGACATGAAATATCCGTTAATCTATTTATTTAATTAAATCATATTAGTTTCAAATTTTATCTTATATACATTATTTACTATATCCTAAACAGATTAAAATAACAAACATATATCGATATAATTATTAATTTGTAACGTCCCGGAATTTTCGGCCATTTAAATCCGAATATTTAAATCAGTTTATATATTATAATATAATATATTTTTAATCGAATTTATTTATATAAAATGGAGTTCGAATATATATATTTATATATTAATTAAAAACGAGCTCGAAAACGTCGCGGTAGTTCGAAATTTTCGATTTGAACTTTGATTGGATATACAGGATCCGATATAAGTCGGATTTCTGTGAAACGAGACACGTTGGAACCGTGTTGATTTTAATTTTCATATGAAAGAGAAAGATGCAGATTTCGCGTTATAGTTTGTTAGTTATGATCAAATAGAACTTTAGAATAATCGCTATAGAAATCATTAATTAACGATAACGTTTATTTAATAAATTATAAAGGGTTGCTACATACTTTGAATATCGTTTAACCCGAAAATGGTGATGTTGAATTATAAGTCCATATTAATAATCCAAAAAGGAATATTATTTTATTTTGGATTTATATAAGGGAAATAATTTATTTATTTTAGAATTAGATATATTTGTTTGCAATTAATTTGTATTTTAATGGTATGGGGTATAGGCGGATTTTGATTACAATTAATAGTGTAGGAGTTCAAGGGTCTTGTAACAAATGTATACAAATTTAGACAAGGCCATAATGCCCACTAATTGATACCAGATCAGTTATGGCCAAACTTGACGAGAGAAATGAGACCAGTAATGAGTAAACCATATACTCGTACCACATAAACAAATGGATATTACATGAACTCAAACAATAGCCAACTGTCGACATATACAAATACAAAGGAAAGCAACATGTTCATATGTTCTCATCAGTACTGAAAATAAGGAAAGAAAAAGAAATAATAAGAGTTAATTTGAAAACAAGAAATTCATTCAACTTAGCACATCCTGAAGTGGAAAATACAATTTTCTCTAATATACACATACATCATGAACAACTAAAACAGATTGGACATCAAACACAGAACGTACAATCTAAATACATAAAACAAGTAGACTTCATAAACAAGTTTAAGCAAAAAGGCTGTTGGGCGATCCATCTTTATCAGTGCTGAAAGTCCCATCCAAAATCTTTGAAAAAAAATACTTGTTCAACATATCGCAGCATCAAGCTGTCATCAACCTGCAAAGGAAAAGAAGCAAATGGCCTTAGCTAGTAGTAGCTGGCCACCTAAGAAAAGCTATGAAAACCAAATTCAAATGAACCGCAAAGGAAAAGGGAAAGATCAGTATTAAAAATAAAATATATGAACTAGGGATCATAGGTTCAACAGCAAAGGAGATCAGAAAAATCCAAGCAGATAATCATGAATAGTAAAAACAAAGACAACACATAATTCATGCAGAAAATTTGTACAAAGTCAATCAGCCAAAGGAAGCAGGTATGAACGGCTAAGACTGTATACATCAACAACTAAAAAAAATGTCATGAACGGCTAACAAGATAAGACCATACCATAGCCGAATTGAAACCACACATTGTGTAGTTGATGGAACTAGATATTTGTGCAATTAATACATAGATCCTATAAGTACAGTAAACAAAATTGTATGGCCAAATCAAGCAATTAATGCACATGTATGTACAGGGATTCTGTGATACAATATGTATATGGAAACCAAATCTAGGAAAGTTCAGAAAATCTCATTGAAAACCCAAGCAAGAAATTTGATAAACAGTTCACTGTGAAGAATAGGCTGCATAAGTAGTATCCTATAGACTAAGACTTTCAGGCATGTGACAGTGTACCATACTGTAAAAACAAGCATAGCTATATGTTGATGATGTTAAGGCCGAGGACTGCATGTGAAATTTCTGAATACACAGTCTTGACATTTAAGAGTAAACAACTCAAAAACAATAGCTTCAGATTCCATGTCTTGTTCTTTCGAGAACAGTGAAATAAAGTAGCTTTAAATCTATCTATCTATACACACACACACACACACACACATATATATACATATATATATATATTAAAGATAGCTAATACATACATATACTTGTACAGCAGATTTTATAAATCAATGGACAGGGAAAGTATAAAATAAACAGCCAAGAGAAATCAAATCCATGTATTACACCAGCAAAACCATTGCGGATTCGAACAGATATATATACTGAAATTTTCATGTACAATCCAATTTTCATACATTTAAAAAGGAAAGGAAATCCGTAGTACAGGTTCAAATCTCTGAATTGAGTTAACAACTCAGCAAGGTTCTATTTGAACAGACCAACCGTACCAAAATCAAACCCCAAGTTCAAGAAAATCCCGACTATAATCACGCAACCAGTACCGCAGTTGATAATACAATTGAATGAAGGAACAGCTACCTAAAACCTATCCAAGTTACATCAAAATATATACCAAAGATCCGAACACAAAATCCAACTACGGATTCGAACGTGATTGAAATAACAATTCATACTCATGGATGGACAGTAATCTTATCTAAGAGCGAACCGCAACTATAAATACAGAAGTGTTTCGTTCATCCTAGGACCATTCGAACCACACAACAAACCAGAGGAAAATCAAATAAAAACGTTACAGCAAGTAAAGAATCAAGTATAGGAAAACTTAGCTTTCGAAGTCGCCGCAGTTGAAGAACCAGACCTCGACTGGGTTCGCTCGTGGGGTTCTGAAAGGTCTCGGTGGCTCGACAGTGGATGGAGGATCATTGGAGGAGGGTTGAGGAGGCAGTAGGGGGTTGCGACGCCGTGTAGCTCGGAGTTGCCAAGAGAATCGAAGGGGATTAGGGTTTTTCTCGTTCGTTCTGGAGTATTTTATTTTTTTGGGTGGCGGCCGATTGAAATGAAAAGGGGACGAGGTGTTAGGGTTTTAAATGTGGAACCGGGTAGAGGGCCTATGGGCCGAATGATTATAAGGTAAGGCCCATTAAATTTCAAAAGAAAATCCAAGGATTAAATTTAATTTTTTTTTTATATAAACTTGTTTTGATGACTTCTCTCTCGTACGTTGTCGGATTTACAGACGGTCAGATGCGCTGGGACCATGGAGGCGAGCACTTCGAGATGGAGCAGGCGCAGTCCGGATCTGGAGTGACTGGAATTTTATTCGAATTAAAACGTCTGTTTAATTGGGTAGAACCAGACTGATATCGACAATTCTAAATACAGGTGAGTTAAACTCACTCAGCCTCCTCGTTTATATTTTATATAAACTGGGTATTTTATTCTTGCGTGTTCTGCTTGATTGTGGTTGACTATTAGATATATATATACTGTTGATCATCGATCATTTAAATTTAACTGTTGGGGATGACCCATAACAAAGTAACTCCTTTGACGGGTCACGTTTATAAACTATGTTTGAAATTGTTTGAGTTGGTTGAATGGATTGTTGTTTGAATTGATGGTCTTTATAAGAATGACGAATGATTGATTTGGATGGTCATCAAACCATATTTCCATATCTGTTCTAATATTCACCAATGTCTAGAATTGGTTGGGTAATCAGCATCACTGGACTCAAAAGTCAAACAGTTATAAAATATGGATTTTTATAAGCAGTGAAACGATAAAATTTGAAGTTATAACGGGAATTGGATTTGAAAGATTTTTACATTGGAAGTTATTCAAAAGGAAATAAAATATTTAAATTATTTTTATTTAAGGTTTATTGGAAACTTGTTTTAGGAGATGAATTCTTAAATCGATAAGGACTTTAAATAAAGGGCAAGGAATTATCTGGTGACTAGATATTTGGTTAATTGTAAATGATTAAAAAGAGTTATTTAAATTAATTTCATTAATTTAAAGAGAGGAATTAAACCAAAAGGGTTTAAAGAAATGGTTATGGGTTGAATTAACCAAGTGAGTTTAAAAGAAGTGGTGAACATGTATATATTTGAACTCGGGGTTTTTATATAAAAGGGGTCCAAGCCAAATACGATAGGTTAAAGGGAATTTTTACTTAATGTTTTGAATTAAGTAAAGGGAGGCGAAGATGAAAATGGTTTATGTTAAACCTGGAATTTTATAAGAGTTTATAAATGGAATATGAGTTTAAGTGTCGTTTTTGAATTCAAATACTTAAGAAGGAAATTAAGATAAACCAAATGAATTTGGAAAGAGATTTACCAAAAAGAAGATTTAAAAGTGAGCTTGGTAAACGAGATTTGGAAATGGAAATTGAGATATCAATATCGGGTTTTTAAATTACGACTCGTATTTACCTGAAGGTAAGAACGTGGTTGGTCAAGGTCTGAGAGGTAATTAAAATACCCCAACTTGAACGACTTCGGGACGACCCAAGGATAATACTAGTTGGTAATGACGAGAGTGTGCGATAAGATTTCCAAGATAACGGAAATGAGATTTCCCTAGTAATGGAATTAAAAGGAAATTGGGCGATGACTTTAAAGGCCAAGTGATGCTGAGTACTAGACCAGTGAATGTATTTCTTTTGTTTTCATGGATGTTTACTTGATAGTTAAATAACCGACTATCAAGTCTGACCTTTACGATTGTTGGTATGGAAAGTCCGGGATCGAATGTATATTCGAAAACCATTCCAACCAACAAATACGAAAGTATAAGAAGATCAAGCGACGATCGAGATGGAGCATGTGAAGACCATAGATCTTCATGAAGCGGAAGAACCACTTACAATCTCTGATTCGCGCCGGAGATATTCTGGGGTTCTGTCGTAGTTGGAATCTGTGGATTGCAAGGGCTATCGCTACCGATCCATGGGGTGATTCTTATATTGGATGCAGTAGGAGAGTACCTTCGGTTCATCCTGTTCCTGGATGACTTGTATGGACGGATGTCTGACAGAGTATTTCCAAAAAGATTTACATGCGTTGATTTCTCCAAACGTACCATAGTTGATGGCGGAGAAATGGTTATTCTCTAGCCAGATAGCTAGAGTATGTTTGTGGACGTCAATCAAGTGTGATCTGGCGGATCTGACGATGTGGCATTCAAAGTGGGTGATGACCAGATGTGCTCTGACCTCAAGCCTCATCAACCGGGAAATGACAAAAATCGGGCAGGCAGCATGGCTATGTGGGTCGCTCCCATTAGGGTGTATAATCACCTATCTAGAGAAATTTCTTTTGTTTCTAAATCTATCGATTCTGCCCATTCGGGGACGGTGGTTTGAGTCCAACCGTCGGTGATATACATTCGATACACTCAAGCGAAATGAGTGGTCGGTCATGTGAGGGCCGGGTTGCAAGACGTTCTTGTTGAACCCTGTGTATTCGCCTCTAGAGATACACGTGCGGAAGGTGGTCCCATACCTTGTCAAGTTGGAAATCCAATATCCAATAAGCGCTCGCGGTTTTCAATTGTATAATATATACGGGGAGCGTGAGATGCAAGCATTCCTCTAGATTTGTTAATTATTTGTATCTAGACATTATCATAATATCAGATTCAAGATATTGATTTCAAAACTGGTTTGGGTTATCGTAAGGTAAAAACCGTCCGTATTTATGTGTGGATCGGTCTTACGATTATCTTCTTCTTTCAAAAGGATTTTTACTCTAAAATCAAGTTGTGTGATACTCTTAATGCTGTGCGAGTTTATCTCACTCTGGTCCACCAGACTGACCCGGTGTTTTGTAAATGCTCGGGTTAGCCCGGAGTGTACAGGTTCAGGTTATCAGGTACTGCAGGGTCCAGAGACGAGCTGAAGATGTTCAGACGAATAATATTCCGCTGTGTGATTATATATATGAGGACAGATTATTATAACTGTCCAGAGATGTTGATGTACTCTGATATTGTAAGTATTTTAAAATTTTCAGTAAAGCATTATTTCTGTATTATATTTTGTTCCGCTGCGATGTGAGACTCTGTGTTGTGGTGTTTTCTTCTTCTTCTATTCTAATATTTCTTTCTTTCTTATCTCACCCTCTAACTTCTTTCTAGACGCTCCAGTGTTTCGGTGTTTGGAGGATCGGTATAGGATACGGTAAAGGTATTTATATCGATTTTCAAGGCCGAAAACCGCTGGGTCGTTACAGTGGTATCAGAGCTATTGGTTGAGTAATAACCTTGGCTCTGTGGCGTAACTCAATAGAGATAGGGTTAGCAACACCCTAGATTGAGTTTGAGTGTATATATATGAGAGCGTATTTGTAAAATTTTATTTACAAATGTTTTGTATCGTGTTATTTGACTGGTTCAAGTGTTGAGAAGCGTTGAACTAGTGAATTGACACGATATTGTTTTATAAAGTGGGTAGATGAAATAATTTTACCCAATGTATATTTTTTTTTTTTTAAAAAAAAAAAAAAAAAAAAAAAAAGGAAATTATTTGCTATATTAGAGTAATGTTGGGTGTTTGTTCTGTTTGAATTAATTTGAATTATGAAATAAAGTTGAATTGATTAGAAAAATCAATTAGTCAATTGAATCAGATATGAGAAATGAAACTGAACTTGGTTAGGTAAAACCAATTCAAGAATGAATTCAAATTGAGTGAATGAATTGGGGTTTGAAAATGTTATGGATAAATAGACTGGGATTCGAATAAAGTGGATTGCCATTCGAATTTTGAATTTTCTTTTCGAAGAAGTTGAGGCCAGAGTGGCGGTGGTAGTCGAACCAATCGAGCCATACAGAAGGAGCACTGGCAAAATTTTAGAATAATTAGTTTGAATTTAATTCAAAGAAATGATTTTAAAATAATTCGAGTCGAAATATTCTTCTTACTTTGCAATTTCGAGGACGAAATTATTTTAAGGGGGGAAGAATGTAACGTCCCGGAATTTTCGGCCATTTAAATCCGAATATTTAAATCAGTTTATATATTATAATATAATATATTTTTAATCGAATTTATTTATATAAAATGGAGTTCGAATATATATATTTATATATTAATTAAAAACGAGCTCGAAAACGTCGCGGTAGTTCGAAATTTTCGATTTGAACTTTGATTGGATATACAGGATCCGATATAAGTCGGATTTCTGTGAAACGAGACACGTTGGAACCGTGTTGATTTTAATTTTCATATGAAAGAGAAAGATGCAGATTTCGCGTTATAGTTTGTTAGTTATGATCAAATAGAACTTTAGAATAATCGCTATAGAAATCATTAATTAACGATAACGTTTATTTAATAAATTATAAAGGGTTGCTACATACTTTGAATATCGTTTAACCCGAAAATGGTGATGTTGAATTATAAGTCCATATTAATAATCCAAAAAGGAATATTATTTTATTTTGGATTTATATAAGGGAAATAATTTATTTATTTTAGAATTAGATATATTTGTTTGCAATTAATTTGTATTTTAATGGTATGGGGTATAGGCGGATTTTGATTACAATTAATAGTGTAGGAGTTCAAGGGTCTTGTAACAAATGTATACAAATTTAGACAAGGCCATAATGCCCACTAATTGATACCAGATCAGTTATGGCCAAACTTGACGAGAGAAATGAGACCAGTAATGAGTAAACCATATACTCGTACCACATAAACAAATGGATATTACATGAACTCAAACAATAGCCAACTGTCGACATATACAAATACAAAGGAAAGCAACATGTTCATATGTTCTCATCAGTACTGAAAATAAGGAAAGAAAAAGAAATAATAAGAGTTAATTTGAAAACAAGAAATTCATTCAACTTAGCACATCCTGAAGTGGAAAATACAATTTTCTCTAATATACACATACATCATGAACAACTAAAACAGATTGGACATCAAACACAGAACGTACAATCTAAATACATAAAACAAGTAGACTTCATAAACAAGTTTAAGCAAAAAGGCTGTTGGGCGATCCATCTTTATCAGTGCTGAAAGTCCCATCCAAAATCTTTGAAAAAAAATACTTGTTCAACATATCGCAGCATCAAGCTGTCATCAACCTGCAAAGGAAAAGAAGCAAATGGCCTTAGCTAGTAGTAGCTGGCCACCTAAGAAAAGCTATGAAAACCAAATTCAAATGAACCGCAAAGGAAAAGGGAAAGATCAGTATTAAAAATAAAATATATGAACTAGGGATCATAGGTTCAACAGCAAAGGAGATCAGAAAAATCCAAGCAGATAATCATGAATAGTAAAAACAAAGACAACACATAATTCATGCAGAAAATTTGTACAAAGTCAATCAGCCAAAGGAAGCAGGTATGAACGGCTAAGACTGTATACATCAACAACTAAAAAAAATGTCATGAACGGCTAACAAGATAAGACCATACCATAGCCGAATTGAAACCACACATTGTGTAGTTGATGGAACTAGATATTTGTGCAATTAATACATAGATCCTATAAGTACAGTAAACAAAATTGTATGGCCAAATCAAGCAATTAATGCACATGTATGTACAGGGATTCTGTGATACAATATGTATATGGAAACCAAATCTAGGAAAGTTCAGAAAATCTCATTGAAAACCCAAGCAAGAAATTTGATAAACAGTTCACTGTGAAGAATAGGCTGCATAAGTAGTATCCTATAGACTAAGACTTTCAGGCATGTGACAGTGTACCATACTGTAAAAACAAGCATAGCTATATGTTGATGATGTTAAGGCCGAGGACTGCATGTGAAATTTCTGAATACACAGTCTTGACATTTAAGAGTAAACAACTCAAAAACAATAGCTTCAGATTCCATGTCTTGTTCTTTCGAGAACAGTGAAATAAAGTAGCTTTAAATCTATCTATCTATACACACACACACACACACACACATATATATACATATATATATATTAAAGATAGCTAATACATACATATACTTGTACAGCAGATTTTATAAATCAATGGACAGGGAAAGTATAAAATAAACAGCCAAGAGAAATCAAATCCATGTATTACACCAGCAAAACCATTGCGGATTCGAACAGATATATATACTGAAATTTTCATGTACAATCCAATTTTCATACATTTAAAAAGGAAAGGAAATCCGTAGTACAGGTTCAAATCTCTGAATTGAGTTAACAACTCAGCAAGGTTCTATTTGAACAGACCAACCGTACCAAAATCAAACCCCAAGTTCAAGAAAATCCCGACTATAATCACGCAACCAGTACCGCAGTTGATAATACAATTGAATGAAGGAACAGCTACCTAAAACCTATCCAAGTTACATCAAAATATATACCAAAGATCCGAACACAAAATCCAACTACGGATTCGAACGTGATTGAAATAACAATTCATACTCATGGATGGACAGTAATCTTATCTAAGAGCGAACCGCAACTATAAATACAGAAGTGTTTCGTTCATCCTAGGACCATTCGAACCACACAACAAACCAGAGGAAAATCAAATAAAAACGTTACAGCAAGTAAAGAATCAAGTATAGGAAAACTTAGCTTTCGAAGTCGCCGCAGTTGAAGAACCAGACCTCGACTGGGTTCGCTCGTGGGGTTCTGAAAGGTCTCGGTGGCTCGACAGTGGATGGAGGATCATTGGAGGAGGGTTGAGGAGGCAGTAGGGGGTTGCGACGCCGTGTAGCTCGGAGTTGCCAAGAGAATCGAAGGGGATTAGGGTTTTTCTCGTTCGTTCTGGAGTATTTTATTTTTTTGGGTGGCGGCCGATTGAAATGAAAAGGGGACGAGGTGTTAGGGTTTTAAATGTGGAACCGGGTAGAGGGCCTATGGGCCGAATGATTATAAGGTAAGGCCCATTAAATTTCAAAAGAAAATCCAAGGATTAAATTTAATTTTTTTTTTTATATAAACTTGTTTTGATGACTTCTCTCTCGTACGTTGTCGGATTTACAGACGGTCAGATGCGCTGGGACCATGGAGGCGAGCACTTCGAGATGGAGCAGGCGCAGTCCGGATCTGGAGTGACTGGAATTTTATTCGAATTAAAACGTCTGTTTAATTGGGTAGAACCAGACTGATATCGACAATTCTAAATACAGGTGAGTTAAACTCACTCAGCCTCCTCGTTTATATTTTATATAAACTGGGTATTTTATTCTTGCGTGTTCTGCTTGATTGTGGTTGACTATTAGATATATATATACTGTTGATCATCGATCATTTAAATTTAACTGTTGGGGATGACCCATAACAAAGTAACTCCTTTGACGGGTCACGTTTATAAACTATGTTTGAAATTGTTTGAGTTGGTTGAATGGATTGTTGTTTGAATTGATGGTCTTTATAAGAATGACGAATGATTGATTTGGATGGTCATCAAACCATATTTCCATATCTGTTCTAATATTCACCAATGTCTAGAATTGGTTGGGTAATCAGCATCACTGGACTCAAAAGTCAAACAGTTATAAAATATGGATTTTTATAAGCAGTGAAACGATAAAATTTGAAGTTATAACAGGAATTGGATTTGAAAGATTTTTACATTGGAAGTTATTCAAAAGGAAATAAAATATTTAAATTATTTTTATTTAAGGTTTATTGGAAACTTGTTTTAGGAGATGAATTCTTAAATCGATAAGGACTTTAAATAAAGGGCAAGGAATTATCTGGTGACTAGATATTTGGTTAATTGTAAATGATTAAAAAGAGTTATTTAAATTAATTTCATTAATTTAAAGAGAGGAATTAAACCAAAAGGGTTTAAAGAAATGGTTATGGGTTGAATTAACCAAGTGAGTTTAAAAGAAGTGGTGAACATGTATATATTTGAACTCGGGGTTTTTATATAAAAGGGGTCCAAGCCAAATACGATAGGTTAAAGGGAATTTTTACTTAATGTTTTGAATTAAGTAAAGGGAGGCGAAGATGAAAATGGTTTATGTTAAACCTGGAATTTTATAAGAGTTTATAAATGGAATATGAGTTTAAGTGTCGTTTTTGAATTCAAATACTTAAGAAGGAAATTAAGATAAACCAAATGAATTTGGAAAGAGATTTACCAAAAAGAAGATTTAAAAGTGAGCTTGGTAAACGAGATTTGGAAATGGAAATTGAGATATCAATATCGGGTTTTTAAATTACGACTCGTATTTACCTGAAGGTAAGAACGTGGTTGGTCAAGGTCTGAGAGGTAATTAAAATACCCCAACTTGAACGACTTCGGGACGACCCAAGGATAATACTAGTTGGTAATGACGAGAGTGTGCGATAAGATTTCCAAGATAACGGAAATGAGATTTCCCTAGTAATGGAATTAAAAGGAAATTGGGCGATGACTTTAAAGGCCAAGTGATGCTGAGTACTAGACCAGTGAATGTATTTCTTTTGTTTTCATGGATGTTTACTTGATAGTTAAATAACCGACTATCAAGTCTGACCTTTACGATTGTTGGTATGGAAAGTCCGGGATCGAATGTATATTCGAAAACCATTCCAACCAACAAATACGAAAGTATAAGAAGATCAAGCGACGATCGAGATGGAGCATGTGAAGACCATAGATCTTCATGAAGCGGAAGAACCACTTACAATCTCTGATTCGCGCCGGAGATATTCTGGGGTTCTGTCGTAGTTGGAATCTGTGGATTGCAAGGGCTATCGCTACCGATCCATGGGGTGATTCTTATATTGGATGCAGTAGGAGAGTACCTTCGGTTCATCCTGTTCCTGGATGACTTGTATGGACGGATGTCTGACAGAGTATTTCCAAAAAGATTTACATGCGTTGATTTCTCCAAACGTACCATAGTTGATGGCGGAGAAATGGTTATTCTCTAGCCAGATAGCTAGAGTATGTTTGTGGACGTCAATCAAGTGTGATCTGGCGGATCTGACGATGTGGCATTCAAAGTGGGTGATGACCAGATGTGCTCTGACCTCAAGCCTCATCAACCGGGAAATGACAAAAATCGGGCAGGCAGCATGGCTATGTGGGTCGCTCCCATTAGGGTGTATAATCACCTATCTAGAGAAATTTCTTTTGTTTCTAAATCTATCGATTCTGCCCATTCGGGGACGGTGGTTTGAGTCCAACCGTCGGTGATATACATTCGATACACTCAAGCGAAATGAGTGGTCGGTCATGTGAGGGCCGGGTTGCAAGACGTTCTTGTTGAACCCTGTGTATTCGCCTCTAGAGATACACGTGCGGAAGGTGGTCCCATACCTTGTCAAGTTGGAAATCCAATATCCAATAAGCGCTCGCGGTTTTCAATTGTATAATATATACGGGGAGCGTGAGATGCAAGCATTCCTCTAGATTTGTTAATTATTTGTATCTAGACATTATCATAATATCAGATTCAAGATATTGATTTCAAAACTGGTTTGGGTTATCGTAAGGTAAAAACCGTCCGTATTTATGTGTGGATCGGTCTTACGATTATCTTCTTCTTTCAAAAGGATTTTTACTCTAAAATCAAGTTGTGTGATACTCTTAATGCTGTGCGAGTTTATCTCACTCTGGTCCACCAGACTGACCCGGTGTTTTGTAAATGCTCGGGTTAGCCCGGAGTGTACAGGTTCAGGTTATCAGGTACTGCAGGGTCCAGAGACGAGCTGAAGATGTTCAGACGAATAATATTCCGCTGTGTGATTATATATATGAGGACAGATTATTATAACTGTCCAGAGATGTTGATGTACTCTGATATTGTAAGTATTTTAAAATTTTCAGTAAAGCATTATTTCTATATTATATTTTGTTCCGCTGCGATGTGAGACTCTGTGTTGTGGTGTTTTCTTCTTCTTCTATTCTAATATTTCTTTCTTTCTTATCTCACCCTCTAACTTCTTTCTAGACGCTCCAGTGTTTCGGTGTTTGGAGGATCGGTATAGGATACGGTAAAGGTATTTATATCGATTTTCAAGGCCGAAAACCGCTGGGTCGTTACATAATTAATCTAGCTTCATTTAGAACTTTTCTAAGTTCCGTTTAAATAAAAGCAATATTGCATTTGGTTTCACAAATAAATTTTTACTATAGTTTAATGAGTATATAAATTAGATTGTATCAAATATACTCTTATATACATATTTGTGCAAGGTGATTACTTATTAAATTTACTCATAGAAGGAAACCTTTCTTTACCTTTCTCTTAACTTATTTAACTAATAAAGGAGCACACTTTTATTTAAGGAATGAAAAACTAATTATATGAAACATACTAACTAATAAGGGAGCACAATTTTAAAGATTCTATAGTTTAAATAGAATATTTCCATATTTTAACATTTCTTAACCATTTGCATATATATGCTTATCATAGTAAAATACGCAAGTTTCATTCATTTGCGAGATTTTAATTAGAATCCATAAATTCTTTGAAAATAAAATATTTTTTAAATTTAAATATTTCCCTTTTAAAATACTAGAACATTTTTAATGCAGATGTCATAATTAGTTTCATAAAATTCGGATATAGTAACCTCTTTGTATTTAATTTTAATTGTTTAAATGTGTAAAATCTATCAACATATACATATATGCGTATACCTACAATTATCTTCCCTGATTTCTTTCCTTTCTATTCAATGATTAGTACCAAATAACCTCTTGAATTTTGTAAAGTTATTAATATGTTTCAATTAATATAATTAGAATACAACTATTTTTTACCTTTCAGAAATTAATATTTATTTTAGAATTTAATGTTGAAATTAATGCTTTTAAATTAATTGGAATTCTATAGTTTAAATTGAATATTTCAACATTTCAACATCTTAAACATATGCCATTCCTTTCCACAGTCTCCAACGATCTCTTCTTCTTAATTTGGTTCTACGCATAATTTTTTACTCATTTTTCATTTCCTCTTAATTTTACTCCTCTTCCTTTTACGTTTACTACAGGTTTCCCATTCCACAAAGTGATGCTTTGCAAGTTTGATGGCTTTGATAATTGAGGATTCTATGATATCAAATTTGGTATGGATTTTCTTATTCGGGTTCACTTTACTACTCTAAACTTTACATTTAATTTGCTGATAATGACTTAGATTTTGTGTCTGTCAATTCCTTCTAATTCTATGTACTTCGTATATTTTATGGTTTTAATGTTACTTTTTGTTTGTTGATTTTGTAGCGCATGAATTTATGATCTATATATATATATATATATATATATATATATATCTGTTTTGGTTGATTATTTGAAGGAGCATATAAGTTTTTCCCATTTCAATTTTTAGATTGTTTAAAACCATTTTGATTTTTAGTAATTTTATTTTTGGATTGAGGATATCTGTAACAACCCGGAAATGCGAGCCAATTTAAAAAATTTATTTTGGCAATTTTGATGAAGTTTGAACATTTAAAATGAATTATTTTAAATAAATCGACGAGAAATTTATTTTGAATAGAATTCGAACGTATATATTATATAGATCGTCGTTAGAATATAAATATTTATTTTAAATTATAAAACGAATTGAAAATGGCGCGGTAGTTCGATAATTCGATTTCAAAGTTCAAATGAATGTACCGGATTCAAAATAAACCAGATTTTAGTGAAACCAAAAATATTTGAATCTAATTGAGGATATCTTTCCAACGAATCCGGAAAATCAAAATTTCATAGTGGGAATCAAAAGTTATGCCGAGTTGAAAATTCAGAATAGTCGCTATGGAATTCTGGCCCTTAAAAATGGAAATTTTGCAAACGACTTCGGTTTTCGACGAAACCACTTTTGTTGGATCCGTGATGTCAACTTTTTGCTAGGTTTCAAGTTTCATAATTTTTAGAATCAATATGTGAGCGGGTTAAAGGAAAACGTATTTGACCAGTTTTAGTTGATTTTAATCAACTGGAAAATGGCCATTTTTCAAGCGGTCTCAGAAGTCGATGAAATTAGTTTTATTAGGATCGTATCGTCAATACGAAGCTAGGAAATATTATTCGGGAATTTTTAGAGGCTGTGTGTGACCCCGGTAAAATGAAATGTACGTTTAAATTGAATATATAAAGATTTATATTTTAAATTCAACGGAAACTGATCGTAACAGTCGAACTGTCTTACGAAACATATCCGACTGTGTTCAGAATGGGGGTAATTATCTAGGGGCGACAGTCGTTAGGTTCAGATTGGAGTTCGTAACGATAAGTATATATTCTTGAAATTAAATAATATAAAATATTAATATATGTATGATTATAAACCCTAACCCTAATCACATTTTGAAGCCGCCGCTTTCTGAAACAAACGATTGAAATCGCTCGAATTAATTTCCTCCCATCATTCGAAGTCCACGCAGCAATTTGAGAAACCGAGTACACGAAATCGAAGGGCTTGGCGAGATGGTGAGGATGGACGGTGATGATCAGCTATAAGGCATCGTAACAGTCAGATTGTGGCTTTAAAGCCGTCGGTTTTTGGTCCGTTTTTCTGGGCATTGGAAGGTTCGAACTGGCCACGGTGGTTGGTGAGGAGGGAGTTGGCGAAGGCGGATCGAGTGAGGGGGTTTGATCAGGTTCTTGAAGCTTCTGGAGATGGCGGCATCGGAGTTCTTCTTGGCAGCGGTGGGTTCGGTTTACTGAAGCGGTCTGGGAAGAAAGGGATAAACGACGGTTTCCAAAGTGTTGTTAAGAAGGGTAATTAATTTTAGTTATAATTTAATTATTTTAATTATATAACCAATGTATAAACCAACGTAACTTTTTCACATGAGCACGGAATTGGGCAAACTGAAGTGCGTTGGACTCGTCTCAACTAACACTACGCAATGGAGCAGACCAGGATAAAAACAGAACATGTTAGAAGTTTAGGAAAATTCAAATTAAAATGTTCAGATTTCAGAAATAAAACTGGCGGAGCCAAGACCAATGTGAGAATTCTCTCACTTTAAATTTTCTGCACAGTTATTTATATTATAACTGCATATCTGAACTGCTCCCTGTCGTCCACAGACCATGGACGACTTGTTTGATTGTATTCTGTGTGAAAATTGATCGTGATGTGAAATGAATTATATATATTAGGAGTGTATGAAATATGTATACGATAAGAAATATATATATATATATATATATGAAAAGTGTAAATATCGTATATATTGAAAGTGAAAATATCGTATATATTAAAAGTGAAAATATCGTATATATTGAAAGTGAAAATATCGTATATATTGAAAAGTGAAAATATTATATATATGAAAGGTGGAAATAATATATATATATATATATATCTATATATAGATGAAATGAAAATGATGTATATATGAAATGAAAACGATATATATATATATATACATATATATGAAATGTGAAAAGGATTTGATTGTTAAAAATATAATTTTTACCATATATATATACACTATATAAAAGTGTCATGTATATGAAATATTCGATTTTGATATAAAATAGAAAATGAATTCAAATTGAATAGAAAATGAATTCGAATTGAATTAAATAGAAAATGAATTCGAATTGAACTGAATAGAAAATGAATTCGAATTGAACTGAATAGAAAATGAATTCGAATTGAACTGAATAGAAAATGAATTCGAATTGAATTGAATAGAAAATGAATTCGAATTGAATTGAATAAAAAATATAGTCGAATTGAACAGAAAATGAATTCGAATTGAACTGAACATAAAATGAATTCGAATTGAATAGAAAATGAATTCGAATTGAATTGAGTAGAAAATGAATTCGAATTCAATTGAATAGAAAATGAATTCGAATTGAAATGAATTTGAAATTTGAAATGAATTTGAAATTTGAATTGAACTGAAATGAATTTATAACGAATTTATAAGGAAAAATTCAACTTGGATATGAATTTGAAATGGAAAGTTGAAATTGTTTTGGAAACGAATTTAAAACGATTTATAAAATTCATTTTAAATAGAAATCGACGAAATATATATTATATATATAATATAATGGCCTGAATAGAACGCGTCGCGCTGCGGCAGTTTGCGAGTTTCGACCATTGACTTCGAATGGACATTAAAGGAGATCCGACTGTCGGATTCTCCTGAAACTGGAACAGTTGGGTTCATATCGAAAAGAGCTTTCCAACGAATATGAGAAATTTGAAATCTAACGGTTGGATTTGGAATTATGTCCGAATCAAATTTGGAAAAGGTCGCTGTAAGTGCAGTTCGATGGCCGTTGATGGAAATCGACTGTACAGGCCTTGATAAAATTATTAAAAATATGGAAAAATTCTGTAAAATCATATTAAATGATTTGGAAAGAGTTTGGTTGAAAAAATTCCAGTTTTGAAAAGATAAAAATATATTTTTATCGAAACGAACTAGTTATTAACTAGAAAAATAATCCAATGGTTATAAATAAATAAATTGGATTGGATTTGAATTGAAATTATCTTTGGATATTTTCTAGATTGGATTCCATGATTATACAAATATTGTGATGGGAATTTGAAAAATATTGATATCGTTATTCCCGATATGATATTTGTTGGTTTTAGGATTTGATGTTGAATATAAGTCGATACTATCTTTATTCAAAACCTTATATTTAATGTCAAATTTGATTGATTGATTGTTTGGATTGTGCTCGACTAGTTTATGAGCAAAATATGCTTTTACATTTAGCATTGGGTTGGGTAGAAATATCTGTGTGCTAACACCTTGTGAAACACTTCACGATTTGACGATAAGGTGTTTAGTGATGTTGTGTTCATTTCAAATTTAATGAATGATTGTGAAATGATATTTTTCTTAAGTGAAAAGAAATGTATTCCCAATTTTGGACGGGGAATGTTTTATAAAAATGTTTTATAAAACAGAAAGGATTTCGAGGCCCAAAACCCGATGATTTCTAAAATGATTTAGAATTGTATTATGTGTTACACTGTGGTTCATCGCGTTTTGATTAGTTGCTATTAATGATGTATTTGTTTGGTGGCAGAGAATTTATTCTCTTGATTAACACCCTTCTTTGAGACGTACGAGCTCAAAGGTTATGTGATTAATAATGACTAATCATATATGTGAATTACTGATGTGAAGTACTATATTTTGAAAGTACTTGTGATTATTATGTTGTGAAATGATTTTCCCTACTTCGGGATATGAAATGATTTAGTATGTGGCTAAAGAGTCAGGTGACCTTAAGACTAAAAGTATGGGTGAGAGGTCAGTGTAGCCTGCTACTGTGTGGGGTAGGTGCATCGTCGGTGTAGCCTGCTCCTATGTGGGGTAGGTGCACATTTATATATATTGAGTTGTGAGGTGCGTACCCTTTGCCTTGTCGATGGGGAGCACGATATTTGACTGCATACTTGTTTGTATGCATTGTTATGTTTTGGAATTCATATTTCCAAACGATTTGATTTGAGATCCCGAAGTGAAATCTACTTTGATATAGAAAGTTAGATAGGTATTTCAAATGATTTGAAATAAGAAATCGGGAATATAATCCAAAGGAATAATTTCTATGAATTGAATTGGATTTAGAAAATCTAAGTGGGTAGATTGGGATATTGCATGTTGATTGATGCATAGTAGATCCATATATCTATATTGATTGTTGATTATACACTGGCATTCATGGGGGCAAACACATTCCGCGTTAGCTGCATGGTCTCGTGATATGCCATATTATCAAATAAGCTAATTATAACTGTTTAGAGTTTCTCACACCAGTCCCATGACTGACCTGTAGTTTGCTTTTCCCTTGCAAACTCGGGTGCCCCTATTTTCCACACGGGCAGTCGAGTAGATTTATTTTACAGATTTATGAGAAGGATTCTGGATTGAAGCTTTAAGCCGTGTCCAGGCATTTACAGTCTTCCGCTGTGTAGTTTAAATTTCCGTTGTGCATTGTATTACATTTATTGTAAAATCATCTTCCGGTATATTATATTTCGATATACTCTGATATTCTGTACTCTGATGTAACATTATTATGATGTTTATAGAAGTCTTCTGTTATTTGTTCTGATGTGTTGTATACCCAGAGTTAGCATATATGGGATTCGAACGGTCTTGGTCGATTTAGCGATTGATAAGGTTCGGGCGAAATCCGTGTCGTTACAGCTGGTATCAGAGCTTTGATTAACTCAAATCTTTGGGGTACAACTCGTTAGAACATAATAAAAGACTCATCAGAGGTAGGACTAGTAATATCCTATGAAAGAATCCTCTTTAGAGATAGAATCAGTAGCATTCTAGAATGAGTGACTTGTTAGAGATGGGGTTAGAAATGCCCCAGAATGAGTCGAGAGTTATTTGTTTATAAATAACGTATTTGTCATTATATATATAATCTGGTTTTGAAAATAGGAATTTTTGAGTATATATAAAGTTATATATTTTATAAAATTAATGAATAAATTGATTGTTGGTTGTGTTGTTTGATTTTTTGTTGATTAATTAGAATTTTGAACCATTTAGTCAAATTGAACAAATGTTGAACTGAATTGAAAATTGTTTGGAATTGCATGCATATACATGCATATACGTGTGTATCAATTGAATAGGTCATAGCAAGGAGGCTAGAGCAGAGAATAAAATTGTTTGCCCGACAAATAGGTACATGTTTTGTTTGGGTGATGAGGATTTTATGAGCTGATTGGCTAGCCGCTTGTCTTTTTCTTTTTCTTTTTGATTGAAGAAGGCCATGGGAGTCTATATGAAATATCCCGAAGTCCCCGGTGTAGGGGAGGTTGTGGCGAAATTTTTCGAAAATTTAGGGTGTTAGCCAAATTTTTGAAAAATTTGAAAGGTTCTTAGAAATTGAAAAGTTGAAGAACTTACGCCGTAACGAAAATAATGAAAGTTGAGTTGGTTTGTAAAACAACTTTCGGCTTCGTTCCTTTTCGGGGATAAAAAGTTTTAAGTGGGGGAGATTGTAACAACCCGGAAATGCGAGCCAATTTAAAAAATTTATTTTGGCAATTTTGATGAAGTTTGAACATTTAAAATGAATTATTTTAAATAATATCGATGAAAAATTTATTTTGAATAGAATTCGAACGTATATATTATATAGATCGTCGTTAGAATATAAATATTTATTTTAAATTATAAAAGTAATTGAAAATGGCGCGGTAGTTCGACAATTCGATTTCAAAGTTCAAATTAATGTACCCGATTCAAAATAAACCGGATTTTAGTGAAACCAAAAATATTTGAATCTAATTGAGGATATCTTTCCAACGAATCCAGAAAATCAAAATCTCATAGCGGTAATCAAAAGTTATGCCCAGTTGAAAATTCAGAATAGTCGCTATGGAATTCTGGCCCTTAAAAATGGAAATTTTGCAAACGACCTCGGTTTTTGACGAAACCACTTTTGTTGGATCCATGATGTCAAGTTATTGCTAGGTTTTAAATTTCATAATTTTTCGAATCAATATGTGAGCGGGGTAAAGGAAAACGTATTTGACCATTTTAGTTGATTTAATCGATTGGAAAATGGCCATTTTTCAAACGGTCTCAGAATTCGATGAAATTTGTTTTGTTAGGACCGTATCGTCAATACGAAGCTAAGAAATATTATTCGGGAATTTTTAGAGGCTGTGTGTGACCCCGGTAAAATGAAATGTGCGTTTAAATTGAATATATAAAGATTTATATTTTAAATTCAATGGAAACTGATCGTAATAGTCAAACTGGCTTACGAAACATATCAGATTGTGTTCGGAATGGGGGTAATTAGCTAGGCGCGGCAGTCATTAGGTTCAGATTGGAGTATGTAACGGTAAGCATATATTCTTGAAATTAAATAATATAAAATATTAATATATGTATGATTATAAACCCTAACCCTAATCACATTTTCAAGCCGCCACTTTCTGAAACGGACGATTAAAATCACTCGAATTAATTTCCTCCCATCGTTCGAAATCCACGCAGCAATTCGAGAAACTGAGTACACGAAATCGAAGGGCTTGGCAAGATGGTGAGGATGGACGGTGATGATCATCTATAAGGCGTCGTAACGGTCAGATTTAGGCTTTAAAGCCATCAGTTTTGGGTCTGTTTTTCTGGGCACTGGAAGGTTCGAACTGGCCATGGTGGTTGGTGAGGAGGGAGTTGGCGAAGGCGGATCGAGTGAGAGGGGGTTTGATCAGGTTCTTGAAGCTTCTGGAGACGGCGGCGTCGGAGTTCTTCTTGGCAGCAGTGGGTTCGGTTTACTGAAGGGGTCGGGGAAGAAAGGGATAAACGACGGTTTCCAAAGTGTTGTTAAGAAGGGTAATTAATTTTAGTTATAATTTAATTACTTTAATTATATAACCAATGTATAAACCAATGTAACTTTTTCATACGAGCACGGAATTGAGCAAACTGAAGTGCGTTGGACTCGTCTCGACGAACACTACGCAATGGAGCAAGCCGGGATAAAAACAGAGCATGCTAGAAATTCAAGGAAATTCAAATTCAAACTATTTAGATTTCAGAAATAAAACTGGCGAAGCCAAGACCAATGTGAGACCTCTCTCACTTTAAATTTTCTATACAGTTATTTATATCATAACTGCATATCTGAACTGCTCCCCATCGTCCACAGACCATGGACGACTTGTTTGATTGTATTCTGTGTGAAAATTGATCGTGATGTGAAATGAATTATATACATTAGGAGTGTATGAAATATGTATACGATGTGAAATATATATATATATATATATATATATATATATGAAAAGTGAAAATATCGTATATAGTGAAAGTGAAAATATCGTATATATTAAAAGTGAAAATATCGTATATATTGAAAGTGAAAATATCGTATATATTGAAAAGTGATAATATTATATATATGAAAGGTGGAAATAATATATATATATATATATATGAAATGAAAACGATGTATATATGAAATGAAAACGATGTATATATGAAATGAAAACGATATATATATATATGTATATATATATATATATGAAATGTGAAAAGGATTTGATTATTAAAAATATAATTTTTAACATATATATATACACTGTATAAAAGTGTCATGTATACGAAATATTCGATTTTGATATAAAATAGAAAATGAATTCGAATTGAATTGAACAGAAAATGAATTCGAATTGAACTGAATAGAAAATGAATTCGAATTGAACTGAATAGAAAATGAATTCGAATTGAACTGAATAGAAAATGAATTTGAATTGAACTGAATAGAAAATGAATTCGAATTGAATTGAATAAAAAATGAATTCGAATTGAATTGAATAGAAAATGAATTCAAATTGAACAGAAAATGAATTCGAATTGAACAGAACAGAAAATGAATTCGAATTGAATTGAATAGAAAATGAATTCGAATTGAATTGAGTAGAAAATGAATTCGAATTGAATTGAATAGAAAATGAATTCGAATTGAAATGAATTTGAAATTTGAATTGAATAGAAATGAATTAAAAACGAATTTATAAGGAAAAATTTAATTTGGATTTGAATTTGAAATGGAAGTTGAAATTGTTTTGGAAATGAATTTAAAACGATTTATAAAATTCGTTTTAAATAGAAATCGACGAAATATATATTATATATAATATAATGGCCTGAATAGAACGCGCCGCGCTGCGGCAGTTCGCGAATTTCGACCATTGACTTCGAACGGACATTACGGGAGATCCGACTGTCAGATTCTCCTGAAACCGGAACCGTTGGGTTTGTATCGAAAAGAGCTTTCCAACAAATATGAGAAATTTAAAATCTAACGGTTGGATTAGGAATTATGTCCGAATCAAATTTGGAAAAGGTCGTTGTAAGTGCAGTTCGATGGCCGTTGATGGAAATCGATTGTACAGGCCTTGATAAAATTATTAAAAATATGGAAAAATTGTGTAAAATAGTATTAAATGATTTGGAAAGAGTTTGGTTGAAAAAAATCCTGTTTTGAAAAGATAAAAATATTTTTTATCGAAACGAACTAGTTATTAACTAAAAAAATAATCCAATGGTTATAAATAAATAAATTGGATTGGATTTGAATTGAAATTATCTTTGGATATTTTCGAGATTGGATTCCATGATTATACAGATACTGTGATGGGAATTTGAAAGATATCGATATCGTTATTCCAGATATGATATCTGTTGGTTTCAGGATTTGATGTTGAATATAAGTCGATACTATCTCTATTCAAAACCTTATATTTAATGTCAAATTTGATTGATTGATTGTTTGAATTGTGCTTGACCAGTTTATGAGCAAAATATGCTTTTACAATTAGCATTGGGTTGGGTAGAAATATCTGTGTGCTAACACCTTGTGAAACACTTCACGATTTGACGATAAAGTGTTTAGCGATGTTGTGTTCATTTCAAATTTAATGAATGATTGTGAAATGATATTTTTCTTAAGTGAAAAGAAAGGTATTCCCGATTTTGGACAGGGAATGTTTTATAAAAATGTTTTATAAAACAGAAAGGATTTCGAGGCCCAAAACCCAATGATTTCTAAAATGATTTAGAATTGTATTATGTGTTACATTGTGGTTCATCGCGTATTGATTAGTTGCAATTAATGATGTATCTGTTTGGTGGAGAAGAATTTATTCTCTTGCTTAACACCCTTCTTTGAGACATATGAGCTCAAAGGTTATGTGATTAATAGTGACTGATCATATGTGTGAATTACTGATGTGAAGTACTATATTTTGAAAGTACTTGTGATTATTATGTTGTGAAATGATTTTCCCTACTTCGGGATATGAAATGATTTAGTATATGGCTAAAGAGTCGGGTGACCCTGAGACTAAAAGTATGGGTGAGAGATCGGTGTAGCCTGCTTCTGTGTGGGGTAGGTGCATCGTCGGTGTAGCCTGCTCGTATGTGGGGTAGGTGCACATTTATATATATCGAGTTGCGAGGTGCGTACCCTTTGCCTTGTCGATGGGGAGCACGATATTTGGCTGCATACTTGTTTGTATGCATTGTTATGTTTTGGAATTCGTATTTCCAAATGATTTGATTTGAGATCCGGAAGTGAAATCTACTTTGATATAGAAAGTTAGATAGGTATTTCAAATGATTTGAAATAATAAATCGGGAATATAACCCAAAGGAATAATTTCTGTGAATTGGATTTAGAAAATCTAAGTGTAGTGATTAATCTAAGTGGGTAGTTGGGATATTGCATGTTGATTGATGCATAGTAGATCCATATATCTATATCGATTGTTGTTTATACACTGGCATTCATGGGGGTAAATCCGTTCCGCGTTAGCGGCGTGGTCCCGTGATATGCCATATTATTAAATAAGTTAATTATAATTGTTTAGAGTTTCTCACACCAGTCCCATGACTGACCTATAGTTTGTTTTTCCCTTGCAAACTCGGGTGCCCTTTTTTTCCACACGGGCTGTCGAGTAGTTTTATTTTGCATATTTATGAGCAGGATTCTGGATTGAAGCTTTAAGCCGTGTCCAGGCATTTACAGTCTTCCGCTGTGTAGTTTATATTTCCGCTGTGCATTGTATTACATTTATTGTAAAATCATCTTCCGCTATATTATATTTCGATATACTCTGATATTCTGTACTCTAATGTAACATTATTATGATGTTTATAGAAGTCTTTTGTTATTTGTTCTGATGTGTTGTATACCCAGATTTAGCGTATGCGGGATTCGAACGGTCTTGGTCGATTTAGCGATCGATCAGGTCCGGGCGAAATCCGTGTCGTTACAATATCAACTTGATCAATGAAATGTGCTCTCTGATTTATGTTTCTGATTTTACGCTTTGAACTCAACTTTGATGGTTTGAGTTGAAATTTGGTTTAGAGTTTATTTGAATTTGTTTTTGGGTTATGGCTCGAATGCAAATCACTTCTATTTGTTGATGATGATTTTTGGTTGAATTTACAGTGTATAAAACCTTTATTTTCATATAAGAGTTGCTCTAATTTTAATGCGCTCATTAGCTTTGTGATTGTATTATATTCTGCTGTTGTCACATTGCATGTATGACTGACTTTACTTTTGTTTCTTTTCATACTAATTTTGTTTCCTTTTTCCAGTTTTTGCTTACGGGTTTATTTGAATCGAATAATGTGAAACTTTTAATTATTTCATTCTATTTTTGCACTAATAAATTGAATCAGGTATGGAACAACTTAATTTTGAGTCCAACAATCAAGTATATACAAATTTGCACTTAATTGACCACTTTCTGAACAACATGTATATTAATTTGCACTTAATTGACTGCCATATTCCAATTTGTTAATCGATCTTTAGTTTTATGTTCTTACCAAATATTCACTTCTCATATTTTTAATATATGAAACTCTTTCTTTTTTTATTCTTTTTTAATTTTACTTTACATCGGGTTTTTTACTGTTTATTAAACCTTTAAATGATTTGACATTTAAGGAAACAACAGTCAATTGAGATAAGTTATAAAAGGAGTTCTTTTGCAATTACTTTACTGTTGAATTGAATCATGTGAAATTTTTAATTATTTCATTCTATTTTTGCACTAATAAATTGAATTGGGTATGGAACAAATTAATTTTGATTCCAACAATCAAGTATATACCATATTGTATAGAAATGACAAGAATAACGGTTATATAATACATACAATAAATGGTTAGATAATATATGTAATTAAATCTCATCATGTACTGTAAAAATGACATAAATGATGGTTGCATAATATATACGCTATATTTGAAAAAATCCAACCTGCTTTCTAAACAACATGTATACCAATTACTAAAAGATAATATCAATGTTTAATCAATCAAAGTTATGGGTTTTGTTAACGTATGCCTAATGGCAGATGTTAAGGTTAAATAAATAATTATTAAAAGATGAGGAAATTTATTTTAAATACCTAAATTATCCATATACAATTAAAAGGGAGAAGATATATGTATGTAATTTAGCCATCTTAACATTTTCCTAAAATTGTTAGGCAGCATTTATGTTTTAAATCCTTATTCAACATAAATTTATTTATTTTGTCAGTCAACGTTCACCGGGATAATAAGTAACAAAAAGGAATACAGTAAGTCAACATTTATGTTTTAAATCCTTATCCAAGTTATTTATATTAGTTTATTAGTCTTGATTGTTGCAATATATGTATTGTAAATTTCATTGAAAGAAAAATAAAAAAAATATTAACGAACATCAAAAAGAGTTTGTCAACGAGATGCTTCTACCAAAAGATATTGTAATATAAAGATTTAAATAAAATGTTAGATGAGGTATTGAGATTAACATCTGAATACAAAGAAAGTAATGTGAAAATCAATTAACATTTAATGATAAGATCAATGTTTAATCAATCAAAGTTATGGGTTTTTATTAATGTATGCCTAAGGGCATATGTTAAGGTTAAAAAAATAATTATTAAAAGAGCTAATTTCGTAACCAATAAAAATTCATGTTTTAGGAGAAAATGCAAAAGTATTCAAATTATTTCATCTTTACATGATACATATAAATAATTATTAAAAGATAAGGAAATTTATTTTAAATACATAAATTATCCATATACAATTAAAAGGGAGAAGATATATGTATTTAATTTAGCCATCTTAACATTTTCCTAAAATTGTTAGCCAGCATTTATGTTCTAAATCCTTATTCAACATAAATTTATTTATTTTGTCAGTCAACGTTCACCGGGATAACAAGTAATAAAAAAGGAATACAATAAGTCATCATTAATTTCGTAACCAATAAAAATTCATGTTTTAGGAGAAAATGCAAAAGTATTCAAATTATTTCATTTTTACATGATACAATCTATTAATTTTGTATATATGGTAAAGAAGGTTTGATTTGAAAAAATTAGTAGAATTATTTTTTCCCAAAATTAGTCTTTGTGACTATATTTAAATATTACCATACAATGGAGACACAACCTAGGAAAACATAAAATAGAAAACATGAATGAAATGTTATAAATGAAAAAAATATGAAAGGATAGAAAGTTAATGACATTTATTACAATGAAAGCATATCATATATATATATATATATATATATATATATATATTAATTAGAGACAAATCATTTTTGTTTATAGGAAATTTATATAAAAAGGGTTTATTTCCTTCCTTCTAAAGGCCTTGCACTGTATTCCTCTGCCCTTTAAATAAGTGTAGCAAACATCATAACATCAAGAGAAGGAAACGATCCGTAAGAATATCAACATACATGGCGACTAGCAAAGGAAAATTTAACTTTATCATGTTATTTGCTATACTGCTCTTTTGTTTGGTTGGTGGGTGCGTTGCAGACTTTGAAAAGTGCAACGAGTGTTGTTGCAAGAGCTGTAGTTCCTTTCACTATTTTTTCGAATGTATTACTGTGCCAACTCCAAATTGTTGTGATAAAGAGTGGTGCTGATTTTAGCCTTTAATTCCTAAATGGTTATCATGTGTGATCTTTTGTATTGCTAAGTCGTATTATCTGAAAAGGTTCACAGGTGAACATTGTGTGATTTTGTATTCCTAAATGGTTTTGTATTGCCCACAATGTTCATCAAAACCTTCAAATATTTCAAATGCTAATTTGGACCATGTGCAGCAAGTTTGTTTTCTCCACTAAATATAATATCACATATTTCATAATTTAAAATTATTTATCATGCTAGCTATTATTT
Source organism: Allium sativum (assembly GCA_030737875.1). Classification (NCBI taxonomy): domain Eukaryota; kingdom Viridiplantae; phylum Streptophyta; class Magnoliopsida; order Asparagales; family Amaryllidaceae; genus Allium; species Allium sativum. The sequence goes on along the minus strand of CM060920.1, from coordinate 857,553,292 downwards.
CCTTTCAATTCATATTAATGATGTTTTGGCAAAATTTTAAGTTTTAGTTATGTATGTTGTTGAGTATCAAAAAAGAGGACTCCCTCATGCGCATATGTTAATATGGTTGGAAGAAAGTGGTAAGAAGGATTTGAAGAGTAATATTGATAAGTATGTATGTGCAGAGATCCCTGATGAAGAGAAAGATCCATATGGATACGCGGTTGTTAAACAATTTATGATACATGGTCCTTGCAGACCTGGATTTCAATCACCTTGCATGAATTGTTCTAAATGTACAAGGAAATTCCCAAAAAAGTATGATCAAAAAATATATTCAACTCTAAAATGTAAATTAATTTCTTTTGTATTTAACTCTAATTTTTCTTTTTCTTTTTCAGGTATTGTTCAAGTACAATGTTTGATGATTACGGATTTCCAATTTACAGGAGAAGAAAAACCAAACATACTGTCAGAGTTAGAAATAAAGATTTAGATAACCAGTGGGTGGTTCCTTATAATAGGGATCTTTTGGTTCAATATTATAATATGGATCTTTTAGATCAACAATCTAGGGAGAAGAAAATAATAAATGAGATTAAAAAATACTTAGATGGGAGGTAATATATACTAAAAGAATTGTATTTTAATTTACTCATGATCTTATATTTATTTTTCTCTGAAAACTACTATTGGTTAATGTATTTTTCTGATATGGATGTTTATTTTTATTTTGTAATTTGATTTTTTTTAAGTTAAATGCCTCTTATACATAAAAAAAATCTATTTAAAACTTAATAACAAATCATACATTGAGCAACAACTACTCATACATTGTTTAGAATGTCATATATATATATATATATAACCAATATCAATCACAATACTTTATTTTTAAATTTGATATTTAATCATTACAGTGTTTTTTTAATAAAATAAATTTTAATGCCCAGCAAAGCGGGCAAAAAATACTAGTTTATTTATTTAAGTGGTAGTTTAAATTATTATTCGCTAAAACATAAAAAAAAATTATTCATAGGTATTTGATGAATTCAATAGAGACGAGTCGAGTAGATGCATAGCCGCAAGATATGGAAGAAAACAGGATATTCGGCAAAATAAAAATCATGGTGAGTAAATCTCACTCAAATTTTATGTAGAATTATTTTTATTAATTAAAAATAATTGTTCGTTGGTTGTTTGCTTGCAATGAAATTTTATTGTGGCTATATTATAAATATATTAGTTATATAGGCTTGTGTTTGTGGTTATTATATATATATAGTGGTTGTTGGATTCCCGTAGTACCATTGGTGGATGTCTGCAATATCATTAACGGATGACCCTATGTGCCCCACGCTATGATAGTGGATGACCTTCTATACCGCGTTATCCTGCCATGATGGGTATAATTTATGTGGCTAATGTCTGTGGATGCAGGAAAACAGGTTGGAGGGATCCAACTGGATTCCTCAAAAATATTATTATTTGTTTGTTTCATATATATTATCATATATGATGTGTTAGAAAACCTGTGACTGATAACTGCGTGTTTTGGGGTGCTTAAATATCAATGGGGCCTGAATATTGATTTATAAAAATATCGTGAAAAGGATATTTTGAGATTTAAAAGGGAAATCTATTTTTCTAAAAATAGAATTCGAATTTCGAATGGACTAGAAATATTAACTTGTTTTGAATAAATAAAACAAATATTGAATTTATAAACGATGTTTAGAAATTAAATAATACCGGAAATTGAAGTGATGAATTTATAAACGGTGCTTATAAATTAAATAACATATGAAACTGAAGTAAATTTATAGATGGTGTTTATAAATAAAATGGAATGATTTTCATTGGATAATGCAGAAAATTAAAGTGAATTTAAAAACTGTGTTTATAACTGAAATGGAAAAATTATTATTTGGATAATTTAAATATTTAAATAGAAAATTGAATCTAAATTGAGGATTGGGAATCATGTTAGTAGGAATGAGGAAATTATTCCACTGGTTGGAATGAGAATTGGATTAAAATAAGTCTGTATGGATTTATGATTTGAATTCGTTTAGATCAAATTGAATATAAAAAAAATTCAGAAAAAGAAAAATATTTGGATTGTATTAAATAGAAGTTTAAATTTTAAATATGAAAATAAATTCACTATATATATATATATATAATTTATTATAAATAAAGTATTCTAAATATAGAAATTTGGTTTCAAATGGGTTTTGAAATGGAACTTGTTTAATGATAAAACAAGGAAGAAAATTTATAAACGATATTTATAAAGTGGAATAATAATCATGGGATAAATGTGGAATTATAAATTCATGTATGAATTTGAAAGTGAATTGGAAATCGTTTCGAAGAGGGAACGACGGTTTTTATTTTGGAACTCGGAATATAAACTGAATTGGAAAAATCCAAAGGATATATACATTTAGAATTCAATTTCATGTATTATATATAATAATTATTTCTAATGGAATTAGAAAATAGTAACAGAAATGGAGTTGTAATTGAATTGATAACTGAGTAGTGGAAAATTGACGATCAGAGATAATCGGAAATATTAAGTTGGATTTGAAAACTGGATTTAACATATATATATATATACACACACATAATATATTAGAATGGAGTTGAATTTTTTTTTATAAATGAAGTATAAACTTTAGTATCTAAATATAATTACAACGAACTCGCCGCAACACGGCAGTTTGTAAATTGGTGTTTCGAACTTCAATTTAGTAACTCAACTTAATTCAGAATTCTTTGAAACAAGAATCGTTAGGACCAATCTGATGATATTCTTCTAATGTATGAGAAAAATCTAGATTTCATCTTATAGATATTGAGTTATGTCAAAATCAAAATTTCAGAATAGCAACGCCATAACCATTATAAAATCATAACGGTTTATTTAAATAAATAAAAGGATTTTAAGAAAATAAAATTCGAAAGTCCATTAGAAAAATCAAGACTTGAGATATAGATTAAGATAAACTCAAGTGGAGTAAGTGAACTAATTTTTGAAACAAAAATCAGATTTTTAATTGTTGAATAGAATTAACTAATTTGAAGAATAATTAGTTAAGCTTGTTTTGAATCGAAATTGGGTATTGGATAAGTGAACGGGGTTTGTGAATTCATAATTGGGATCAATATGAATCTCGAGTTGAGAATGGAATTTGATTAGTTTTTAAGTAAATTAAAAATATATACGAACATGATATGTTCAAATAAAAGTGAAATAGCCTAAAGAGATAATTAAAGAATAAATTCGCAAATTAAATTAAAATGACTCGATTAAATTGGAATAAATTAGAAGTGGACGTATATGGGTTAGACAGGTACGGAATGAAGTGCATAAAGATTATAATTTAAGTGCCCGACAAAAAGGTACAAGTTTGAATTTAATATGAGATTCTATGTGCTGAATCGGCAAGCCACTTGGCTTTTTGATTTTCTTTTTGAATGGAAAGGGCCTAGAGGGGCTAGTTGAGGTTTGAGCTATTGACCAGTACAAAGGAGCTGCTGGCGAAATTTTTCGGAAATTTAAGGAGTTAGAATATTTTAAAGAAATTTGACAATTAAAAATCAATATATCGATATGTACAAAATTCGATAAGGAAACAAGGTTAAAATAGAATATTATAAACAAAAAGGAAATCGATAATCTGGTAATAGAAAGAGAAATGTATATACGTTTTAAAAAAGAATAATCGGCTTTATATGATGTTGTTTATTCGGGAAAAATGGTCTTGTCTAATTTGAAATTAAGGATGTTTTCAGTCAAGGTCTGAGAGGTAATTATACCCCAACTTGATTGATATCAATATTAACCGATAAATAGTAATATTCAGTCTCGAAGATAAATGTTTAAAGAGTTTAGTTGAGTGCAGTATTTTAGGTTGCTATAACGATGTTTTACACAACATTCGTTTTAACCTAATAAGTGGAATTTTGGAAATATAATAATAGATATTTTCTAAGTCTAAAACTGAATGGTCGTGAAAGAGATAAGTAAGTGGAATTTTCTGCAGTTATAAATAGAAGATATTTTCTAAGTATAGAAAATAAAAGAAGACGATATATGGAAATGTTTTCCAAATAGCGTAAGAGACCCAGAAGATGATTATTGAAAATATTTGGTTAATAAATATTGATATGGAAGTGGAGTAGGGATTTAATTAATGCAATATTAATTAAGGGCCCAGTGATTGTTTGATGTTATGAATTGACGTTTTTTTTCTTCGATAGTTAAATAACCAACCATCGAAGTGTTTGCCAATATCGTTGTCAATATGGAGAGACCAGTTGGATTATTATCCAAGGACCACTCCGTATTGGTAGTAGCATTACAAATTCGATTATATGAAGATAATCGAAGATGGAGTAAAGTGAAAGGGTTTTTTCTATTAATCCTAGGTAGAAATTGCCTAAGATGGATTAATAGAAATTGTGCCTTTGTTTTTGTTCAATCCCAAAATGAACGTATATGGACGAATGTCTGACAAAATATTTCCAATGATCATATATGTTGGTCTGTATAAATATATATGATGGCGGACAATTTATTCTCTTAGCATAATATCCAGAATATATTTGTGCAAATCAATTAGTGATTAACTGATCTGACAATATGGCATTCTAAGTGATGGTGCTAAAGATTAACGGTAAGTAACCATAGCCTCAGGCCTCAACAACCGAGAAATGACAAAAATCGGGCAGGCAACATAGCTAAGTGGGTAGCTCCCAATTAGGGTGTATTATCACATATCTAGAGAAATTCATTTCATTCTTTATTCTATTCGATGCTGTCCCATTCGGGAAAACGGTTGCTAATCCCAACCGTTGGTGATATACATTTGGTACAATGAAGCGAAATGAGTGGTCGGTCATGTGTGGTTGGGTTACAAGATGTTCTTGTTGAACCCAGTGTGTTCTCCTCTAGAGATACACCATCGGAAGGTGGTTCCATACCTTGTAATAGTTGGAAATTCATTACCCAATAAGTGCTCGCGGTTTTGATTGTATATTATGTATATGTAGAGCGTGAGATGAATGCGTTCTAGTAGACTTCTATTTATTTGATTTAGACACTATTATAATATCAAAAGAGTTTTGATATAAAGATTATCGTTTCTTTCAAAAGGATTTTGAAAGTTAAATCAAGTGTTTGGATTCTCATAATGGAAAAATCCACTCCGTGTTATACGGCGTGGTCTTATGAGATATCATTTATTTTCTCAAACTGTTTTAAATTGTTTACTCATACCAGTCCCATGACTGACCCAGAGTTTATTTTTTTTAGTTTTACCTAAACTCTTGGTTGCCCAAATTAGTACGGGCAGTCAAGTAGTTCAGGATTTTTACAGCTTTATCTGAAGGAGCTTGGAGCAGGGGGCTTTATCGTTAGATATATAGTATTTTTATTTCCACTATGTTGCAGGTGTTGTACTCTGATAATTGTATGTTATACAGTTAAAATATGGTATTTCAAAAGTTATGATATAATATATTTTGTTCCGCTGCGATGTGAGATTCTATGTTGTTATTTCTGTTCTTCTTCTACCTTTTTCTTTTAAAAAAATGATTCATATTTCTGTGATATTTGGGTCGGACATGTGGTGTATTTAGTCAACTCAGATAGTACGGATTTGCGGTTCGTTACGGTGGTATCAAAGCTTATCTTGAGCGAATACCTAGGCTTTGGTGGGATTGTGCTCATTAGAGATAGGGTCAGTAGTACCCTAGAACAAGTTGAGTATATATACTAGAGAGCGTATTTGTTAATTGATGCAAAAAATATTTTATATTGTGTTATCTAGTCTGCTAAGTGGTTTAATTTATATTGTGTTGGCTAGTCTGCTAAGTGGTTTATGAATTCTGGTCGAATCATGGGATGCCACGAAGTCAATAGGAATTTGTAAACACTTGAACAGGGAAATTTGACACAATATTGTTTTAGGTGGGTAAGTGAAATAATTTTACTCAAAATTCTATTTTGATATAGAAGGAATAATTTTCTAAAATTATTATTATATATGGATGTGTTGGATGTTATTATTATAATCAGATGAGATCATAAAGTTGAAATGGATATATAACCAAATATTTTTGTATGGTAATGAAATGTACAAATGAGATGGATTAAAATTAAATTCAAACCAGAATTTGGAATTTAAATCCTGGAAAGTTGGAAAATATTTTCGAAATATATTAAAATAATATAGCTTTGTTTTGGAGGGATTTTTGAATCAAAATCATTTTAATGAATTTTTAAAAGTGATATCATAAAGCACTGAACTCACTTCAGTGGCCAGAAAATAATTCTGGTGATGACTGCAGCATCACCAGTGTTCATTTACGAGTTCTAAGTGATGAATTGCAACCTTATAAAATTTTATGATGGAAATTTGTTTGAAAGAAACCAAGTTGGTCTGAAAATTCAAATGTTTTGAATTTGAGATAGTTATAAATATATGTATATATTTATTTGACTCTAAAGGATTTGAAGTAAAAATCCGAGAACTTGAATTCTGGAATTTAAATTTAACCTAAGCAAGTTAAATGAATCAAAGTATATAAATTGATCAGAATCAATTTGAACGGAATATGAATTGATTATAAATCATTTAGATAAAATGAATATAAGCATATTTGATATTCGATATGAATAAAAATGAGAAGTTTGGTTGGAACTAAAATTTGTAGAAATATGAAAAGTTGAGTTCAGCATAAGTGAATTTTTGAAAAGTAAATGAGTTTATAGCATTTTTCCTACCTTAGTAATTTCGAGGACGAAATTTTTTTAAGGGGGAAGAATGTAAAGACCCAGATTTTTGGTCGATTTATTTTAAATATTTAATATGGTTTTTAATATTGAGTTGGTAATATAATTCAATTTTTATATTAAGTTACAATTTAATAATCGAAATATGATTTATTTCGAATATATATAATTATCGTAATATGAGAATCTGAAATAATTCAATTCAGAATTTAAATAGAGTCAAAACGGTTCAAATGATTAATATAAATTCTATGTGAATATAGACGATAATAATAATAATAATTTATTATCAAGAAATTAATTATTTCGAATTTAATTTATATCGATTTAAATTAATATCTCCTCCATGTGATCAAATTGGGCTTCGAAACCTGTTCCAGTGTGTTCAAAATAACTGTATAACCCTATAAATGCCAGTTGTTGCGCTCAAATAAGAGTTCACAGTCACAAGATAATTTTAATGAAATAAAATCAAACTGGTTCGATTCAAACTAAAATAATAATAATAATACAAATACTTTCCTTCTCCCCTAATCTAAAACTAATTTCCTTCTGCCTTAAGTTTTAAAAACGCGTACATATTAAATCACGCAGACTATTTTACTTCAAGCCAAAGTAAGTAACTTCATTCACTTCTATAAATCCACGCCTCTTATCTTCATTTCGCTCCTCAAATAATCAAAGAAATCAAGATAAAATAAATCTCTGTTTTTTTTCAAAACTGGAATCATCACCTCCTCATAGAATTTAATTCGTAAACCCTTTTCCTTCTTCTGTTATTTTGTTCGATCCTTTGTTCGAGTATGGGAATAGAAAGCTTTGAATAAGAGAAGTAAAATGGTAGCACCCCACTAGTGAATTCAAAATCATCCAAGACAAAACGAGATGAAATTGAATTCGATTTCCAATTCGTATCCGAGGTAAGAGACATTATGACAACCCCATTCCCGATAAGACGGTGGCAAGGGTAATCTTTGGAATATAACACATAAACAGATAATAACAGAACAGAAATAGATAAATACACTAGATAATGTACAATAGAATACACTGGATAAATATAATCATCAGAGTTACACAGTATATAGGATCATACTTAGTATAAAATACAGTTCAGCTATACATAAATGTCTACTACGGAAAAAAGAAAACATAATATGCACAACAGGAGCTGAACAACATAAAAAGAGATAAATGATAGAACCCATCTTCAGCTCCAGCTATCCAGAAAGAGCCTGCTAAAACCTGAATACAAGGTTACCCGTGTAGAAAAATGGGCACCCGAGTTTGCAAGTGAAACAAACTACGAGTCAGTCATGGGACTGGTATGAGAAATCTACTTAACACATTTTCAAATATGGCTAATCACAGGACCACGCCACTTTCGCGGAACGGTTTTACTCCATTGGATCGCCAGTGCTTTAAAACAAATAAATCTTTTAAACATCGCAATGCTTTTTATAAAAATGAAGCCATTATAAGACTCAGTTCCCATCACACAATGCAACACAAACCAGAGGATAGAGTTTACCTTATAATGGCCAAAATATGCTTGATACAAGCAAAACAAATCATTTGACATTATTGCTAGTGTATATATGTTTCAAAAACAATTTCAATCATAACTATCAATCATAGATGGCATGGTTACCATATATCATGTTGCCATATGTATATATACAATCAAAACCGCACGATGTCGTATTTGGAAATTGGATTTCCGTCATGAGCCGAGGCAAAAGATAGTCCTTACTGAATTCGAGACAATCTAGCCCATGTCTCAGGAAAGTACTCGGTCAAGCCTTGGATCGTCAGGGCCGGTCCACCGATATGGATTAAAATTCCGGAACACTGCGTTTCCCCGCCCTATGGGGCGTAAACTGGTCATCTCTGACCACAACATCGACTCCGAAAAGACCGAAGCAACTGAGGCCTCGCTTTCCATCATCCACATAAGTAAAATACTCGGGCGTGTAAAACCCAAAGCACCACTCCTAGCTAGAAGAAAACGCATGTCCTCCCTGATGTCCGTCTCCCGTTTCTGGCTCATACCGAGGTGTGAGGCTCGCGAAACTACGTTATACACAAAGCTACGCCACACAGGCCGTGCTTTGATCTTCAACCACAAGACTTTGCTTTTCAACAGAAGCCTTGATCATCTATCACTTAGGCGTGCCACATGGGCAATTCACTCCGTGCGACTGATTTCTATCGATATATAACCTCTGGGCTTGTACATCTCAGAGAAGGGCGTTAAGCAAGAGAATAAATTCTCCGCCACCAAACAGATATATATTTAATAGAGATCAATCAGCACAGAACAAAATCCAATGTCAGACACACAGTCCATTTACACGTTCGTTCTGGGTCTGAACGAAACTGGAGGCACTCAATACCTCGCATATCCGTACAATCAACAAGTACGTCCGGGTGGCTACTACTTCAACCCCGTAAAGGTAGCTATTCCTATCATGAGCATCAGTAGCACCCCTTCTTTCGACGTGAAGATTATCGGCCTTGCACCGTCTTCATATCTTCGACTTTCAATCGTCGATCAATTATTTGAAATGAGAATTAACTCGTCCTTTTCAAATAATTCACATATATTTATAATTTCAAATCAAATTATTTCAATGGTTAAATTATTCAATGTCACTAATTCTGTTCTTTAGTGTAATTTTCACGTCAAACACATTCAACCATCAAGTATCACATAAACCAAGCAAATTCGGTTGATTTCCATTCCATATCGTTTATAATATTTTATCATGATTTATCGCTATTTTTATCTATTTAAAAATAGCCAATATATTCAAACTACGCTTCAGGCCATAACGCGGCCGTGGCGCTGTTTTCCTCTAGATTTGATTTACACATATCTGAAAATCTTACCGTTGGATCTTCATAAAATTTATATCATTAGAAAGATCTTTTCAAAACGAATCCAACGGTTTCAGTTTTCATTACAATCCGATGGTCGGATCTTCCGCACTAATCGTTTGAAGTTACGATTTCAAAATACGAACTACAGCGTCAATATTCGATTTAATTTAATTATATTTATATATATATATATAAATATAATCGATTCTGGCGCTATTTTTCTTTAGATTTGAATTAAACATTCCAGACAATCCAACCTTTGGATCTTTACAAAGTTGGTGCCGTTGGAAAGATATTTTCAAGGCGAACCCAACGGTTGTGGTTTCGGGAAAATACGAGGGTCGGATCTCCCGCACTAATCATTCGAAGTTACGATTTCAAAACACCAACTGCAGCTTCGTTATTCACTATATTTTTATTATATTTATATAATATATATAAATATAATTCTTTCATCGATTTCAAAACCATATCCCCTTTTATAGATTTGATAAAATGATATTTTTATCTAACAGTCTTTTATTTCAACACTTCACTTTTTTCGACAATTCATGTATATAATAAAAATGTGAATTTTATTGTAAAACAATTTATTTCAAAAAGCGACTATTTTATATAGATGATATAGATGATAAAAATATGATTTTTATTATAAAACAATTTATTTCAAAACACGACTATTTTATATAGATGATAAAAAAATGATTTTTATTATAAAACAATTTATTTCAAAACACGACTATTGTACAACACATGAATTTCTATTCAACACATGAATATAGTTTCAACAAATGAAAATAATTCTAATACATGATTATTATTGAAAATTTCGGCAGCATAACGGCAGGGTAGTTAAAACCAGGACCGTCCCTAGTACGGCTCCTCGCTCTACCTTAAAACCTCGCGGTTTTTGACAATGGGGATTCATGCATCTAGTTCGCATGCAGGCGGCATGTTTTATTTTCATTTCCACAATCTATTCTAATCTTGTTTCAATCACCAATGGGTATTTTTCAACCACAACCAATCAATTTCAACCACAAACAATTCTAATCAACCATTCGCTATCAACCAAATTTCACACCAATCACAAACAATAAATATCGTCCATGGTCTGTGGGCGAGGGGAGTATATATATATATATATATATATATATATATATATATATATATATATATATATATATTCGTATATAATTATATTTCGATTCACTTCAATTCATTTAAACGCACATACAATTTCTACAACGCATATATAACTTATACATCGAACATGCAACTTATACAACGCTTGTACATGAGGTGTACAACGCTGATATAATTCATACATCGACTATATAATTTATACATCGTTGTTTTCCATATCGTTTATAAATTAGAAATCTCACATTGGGTTCCACTCCACCAAAAATAGCAGAAGGCTCAGAAAAATATGCGGTCTCTTCTAGAATGTAGAAGACGTCCTTGCGGTCAAGATGTTTCCTGTTTCATCCAATTTCGTAATCACATGATAAAGATACGATTTTTCAAAGTTTGCAACACTTTAAAGTGTTAAAATCAGTTCAAAATCACCAAACCCTTACCTCTCAGCAGTGGTTCAAAACTAGGTCTTTGATTTTTGAGCAAACCGTGTAGCGTTAGGCCGATCGGGTGGTGCAGCGTCGAGGGGGGAGGAAGGGCGCACCTGCGCGAGGTGGTGGGGCCCACTTCGGTGCACTGTAGCGACGGAGGCGGAGCTCTAAAGTTCGGACGTTCATGGAGGTGATTCTCCCTATATACACGGCGATAATTGATGCTCCTTATGTGGATGTGAAGAGGATGGAGAGAGCATCAAAATGGATCCAAATGTGCTCGATTTCGTTGAGAAACGAGAGAGAAATCAAGCCGGGAAGTTTGAAGGTGGTTTCCGCCTTCGATCTGATGGGTTACGGGGGAGAGAGAAAGATATTGTGGCCAATCAGAAATTTTATTTTAATTCATAAAGTTTTAAAATCTGAAAATGCCCCTTCCTCCAAACGAACACCAATTCAAACCCAACGACTGTCGTCCCTAGCGAAATACCCCTATTTCAAACACAATGGGATATGTTTCGTAGGCCCATTCGACTGTTTCAGTCGGTTTTCTTTCAAATTAATATATAAAACATTCAATATTTAATTTGAACGTACATTTCAATTTGTCGGGGCCACATATTGATTCAAAAAATTCTTGAAAAATAAATCTAGCTATGTTTTGATGACACGGTCCCAACAAAACTAGTTTCGTCGAATTCTGAGACCGTTTGTAAAATGGCCATTTTCTGGTCTATCCAAATTAACTGTTATTGACCAAAACACATTTTCCTTTGCCACGCTCACATACTAGCTTCAAAAATTATGAAATTTGAAACCAAGCAATAACTTCACATCCCGGATCCAACAAAAGTGGTTTCATCGAATTCCGAGGTCGTATGCAAAATGTCTCTTTTCAAAGTCGATATATTCTCTATAGCGACCTTCCTGAAAATTCATTTGGCCATAACTTTTGATTCCCGCTATGAAACTTCGATTTTTCAGATTCATTGGAAAGATATTCACTAACAGATTTAAATACTTTTGGTTTCACTAAAATCCGTTTTATTTTGCCCCCGGTACAGTTAGTCAAAGTTTGAATTCAATTTTTGAAACTGCTGCGCCATTTCGGGCCATGTTTATAATTCAAAGTGATTATATTCAATTTCAAACATCGATCCAAACTACTTTTTCCTCCTTTTTATCTAAAATATTTATTTTAAATATTTAAAATACACTAAAATAGCCAATTTAAAATTTTTAAACTGGTTCAGATTTTACGGGTTGTTACACACATCGCGCGTGGCTCGCAACTTGAGGAAGAGCTCTTGTTAAAATCAGGAAGGAAAAGTCGCATTGATGGTGGTCGATCTAGGAGGGTAAAATCGCGGCTTCAACAAAAATCAGGATGATGAAGTCGCGTTGATGGGGGATGAGCATGAGACTGAGTTTCATAGGGCGTAAGCAACAGTCAGGTTCGATACTCGTTTTTGGTAATTGAGTTGGTGGCGTACATAGATAGGGATAAAAAAATCCAATTTTGTCACATAACTAAGTTTTAGGTATTGAGTGTTGAAATTGAATGAAGAACTAGCCATGGTTCAAAAACCTGGAGGGTAGAAGAGTTGTGCGTTAGCATGACTACTGGGTCTAATGAATAAAAGGAGTAGTAGGAGAGCAACACAATAATTAACAATTGTTGAAGAGAGTAAAAGGAAGTTGTTTGATTTGTGCAGTAGGGTAATGGAGTTCGGCTATTTGGATTTAAATGAGAAATGGGATTTTTCTTGTTTGCAGTGAAGCAGAAGGGCTGGCTTATGGGTAATGTTTTATAAAGTTTAAATTAATGAATTTAGAATTTAAATTGAATTGCATAACTTATAAAATTGTATAACTTGCTTATTTAAGGTCCAACCAAGTCGTCGTAAGCCGCGTTGGGTTTATATCAAGAAATGTTACACAATGGGACTGCATTGATCATTTGGTTTGAAGTAACCGCAAGGTATACGTTTTTACCAAGACTTGAACATACATATAATAATTTATTTAATTATTTAAGTGGTTCATTTAAATTAATATTCGCTAAAACATTAAAAAATATTTAATTATTCATAGGTATTAGATGAATTCAATAGAGAAGAGTCGAATAGATTCGTAGGTGCAAGATATGGAAGAAAATGGGGTATTCTGCAAAATAAAATCACGGTGAGTAAATCTCACTCAGATTTAATTTAGAATTATTTTTATTAATTAAGACTAATTGTTCGTTGGTTGTTAGCTTGCATTGAAATTTTATTATGGCAATATTATAAACATATTAGTTATATAGGCTTTGTGTTTGTGGATATTATATATATATATACATATATATTGGTAGTTGGATTCCCACAGTACCATTAGCGGATGCCCGCAGTATCATTAGCCTATGACCCTATGCACCCCACGCTATGATAGTGGATGACCTTTTATACTGCGATATCCTGCCTTGAAGCAGGATGGGTATTATTTATGTGGCTAATGTCTATGGATACAGGAAAATAGGTTGCAGGGATCCAACTGGATTCCTCAAAAATATTATTATTAGTTTGTTTCATATATATTATCATATACGATGTGTTAGAAAACCTGTGATTGATAACTGAGTGTTTTGGGGTGTTTAAATATCATTGGTGTAACACCCCACCTCTGCTAGGGTCACTCACAAAGGGAATGCACTAGCTTTGGTGGAGCATTATCTAGGTAAACATACACAGAAATATTACAAGACAGAACATAAAACAGTGGAAGAAGAACCAAATTTCATTACTTTAAAATTTAGAAAGGTCTAAAGCCTTTTACATCAAAATGCTACTAAATCCATTACATCGAAATCTGTCTTGCAATTGTAAAGAAGCATAAAACCATGGTTATAAATCATTCCCCAATAAAGCAGCAAAGCAAGCCATAGCCAAGAGCAATCCAAGCCTTCATGAAATAGCCTTGGAGCTTGGTAACATCCGAACTAAGCTGTGTTCCCACCCTGTGAACCTGAAGGGGAGGGAGACGGAAGAAAAAGAGGCGAAACAAACTGGGTCAGTCATAAAGACTGAGTAAGTCCTAGTGACTTTCAGCATAAAAACAGGTAAAGATAACATGGCATGAATAAAATAAAAGTAAACATAAGCATGGTGACAAGATAAGCTACAGGCACGACAACTAAGAATAACATCATAGGATTTTTGTCATGTATAACATTGCAAGGTTCCCATTCAGGATGAAATAAGTATAGTTTCGCAAGATTTCTATCAAGCATCGCAAGATTTCTCTGCTTCACCATTAAAATGATATCTATTTATTCTGATTTCCTAAATTCTCTGCACCAACTGTACTAGTATCCCAACAAGTATCATCCTTTCCATGTATATGTACAGTCCCTTGCAGTGTATCGTATGGGTTTCATCACATATTTCTATACTACTTCAACGTTGTGCCACCATTCTTGAAATCGTTGGGACCACCACCCTTGCTCTGGCTAGGTTTCCTTATCATGAGCTACCAAGTGTTCAACTAGGATTTATGCCACCTAGGACCACTAGGGATTATGCAACCTATTGAACGTTTTCTATATTCGATTAGGGTTTATGCCACCTAGGACCACTAGGGATTATGCTACCTAACGAATTCCACGTAATGATCCATTAGTCGATCGGCTCCCTACAAGTCCTAGCTCGTTCATGTGTCTGTGTCATACGGCCTAATCACGAAATATAGTCGCCTGTGTTAAGTCCACCATAGGGTGTATCAAGCCCTAGGGTGCCAACCACCGACACGAATCAAGTACGCATAGTGTAAACCTACTGGTGCCCAATGCCTTCTTTTTCTGCTCCGGAGTGTGTGCACGCCCGCACTCCGTTAGAACTTACACTGGCGCACCCACACAGCCGTCGTTCTGGTCGCTTACAACCAGCCCAGTAATCGTGCCCCACCCTGCCTAGTTCCAGGGTACCATGGTACATCTAGTGGGTTACTGCTGAAAAAGACCACGTAACCAGGGTTTCCGTCCTGCAGGTTAAGTGTTGTCATTTAAATTCGAGACTTAACCCGTCTACGTGTCATGTCAAATTGGCTAATTGTTGTCATTCAAGTTCATGACTTAGCCCTATGAATCATGTGTCAAGTTGGTTAAGTATATTCAAGCAGTTCATGACTTAACCCTATCAATCATCGTGTCAAATTGGTTAAGTATATTCAAGCGGTTCATCACTTAACCCTATCAAGTCATCGTGTCAAATTGGTTAAGTATATTCAAGCGGTTCATGACTTAACCCTATCATGTGGTATTAATTCATTAATGCACCCCAACCTCTCACATCAGACCTGTTATTGTGGTCACTGGATATGCCGGGCGGTTCCTGGCAGATTTACACCACAACTCAATCTGACCTCGGGTTTTCAAGTGCGATATGACCAACTACCCACATTGGATCCTATTGTTTGCAGTAACTGGATTTGTCAGGCGGTTCCAGGCAGAATTACACTGAAAACTCAACCCAATCTCGAGTTGGCCATTTTCAAGTTCATTCTAAGTGTCATGACCGTGTTCAAGCTTCATGTCAAGTTCGTGTCAAGTTTCCAAGGCAAATTTCGTTTCAAGTCGATGTCAAGTTCGTGTTCATATCCAGGTTCAAGTTGTAACAGCGTTCATGTTTCAAGTTTTGCCTTTTATCAAGTTCATAGTTCATGTTCATAACCAATTCATGTTTTGCCTATTCTACCCAAATCGTATTCCCATCACACATAAACATGAATCGATCCATACTACGAATAAATCCAAACCTCAGAATAAAGGGAATAACATCAAAACTATGATAGGAAAAAGGGACGAGCATAAATCGATAAAAAGGGGTTACAAGACTAGCATGACATAACTTGAGATAATTGGTTATAACATCACTGGCATAAAGGATTTCAAATCTAGCAAGATAAGGCGATAGTCATGGTAAACGCTGACATAAAATAATAGGCATGCGAAAGCAAGCCAAATACAAGGATAATGGATCCAATGGTTTCGGTGTACATAATAGCGAATAAACTAAGCAAGTCACACCCTCGGTATGAGATCCAACAAACTGCAAATTCAGTATACAACATGGGTTTCAATCAACTGTAATAGTCCCAGGTAATTAACCCCAATAGTCATAGTCATGGTCATAGGTAGAAATCTCATAATTAAGAATCCTAAGCGATTAATCACAATAGTCATGGTTAATTATCCAAAATAGTTCTAGGCAATAGTCATAGGCAATTAACAGTAATAGTTTCAAAGTCATGGTCATAGATAATGGCCATATGTTCATAATCATAGGTAATAATTCTCATAGTCAAGAGTCATAGTTGATTAGCCACAATTGTCCTTGTCATAGTCATAGGCAACAGTCTTATGTTTACAGTCATAGGCACGGTCTTATGTTCTGTCATAGGCATAGGTATAGTCTTATGTTCATCGTCATAGTCATAGGCATAGGCAAAACCTTATGTCCACAGTCATAGGCATATTAAGGTTATAGTCCTGAAAGAATTTGATTTACAGCATGAATAGGCCCCAAATAGAAATATTCTCACAAGTCAAGATCCAAGAATTTATGTTACAATCTAGCGTTTGAATAATAAACTGGGTCCAAAAACATGAATGGGCATGATTTAGTCGATAAGAAATAACTCAAATCATAGATTCAAGAAGAGACAAGAACAGATCTAATTAGATAATCAAGCTTAGGTCCAATTTCATTTCATTCCATGCCCACATTAAATTTAACAAGTTTAAATCTCAAAGTAACTAGAACTTATAGAGCGTGGATCGAGAATTAGAGTGCAGAGATTTGATTCTGGAAACGGTTACTGCAGTTGTTGAATCTCTATTTGTTTAGTCTTGTTCTAGTTGAAAACCCCCGATTTGCAATTCCTAGTTGTTGTCCTGACGAAGAAGAACTAGCCATTCTCTCTTTAATTTAATTATTATCATTTTGATTTTCACAGAGGTAGCATAAGGACAGAATGAAATGGTGTAGAGAGAATGAGACTAGGGGGCTGTTTATATAGGGTTAGTTAGACGAATCTGGTCACGAAACAAGTCTAAATACATCAGAATGCATCAGGTTCAGAAAAGTGGTTCGGGAGGCAGATCGACCCCTAGGTCGACACTATGGTCGACCTGGTCCCTGGGAGGTCGACACCCCCAGGTCGACCTGGTCCATGGGCGGGAATTTTCCCGCCCAGCCTGTTCTGGGTTTGAATTCGAATTTCGAATTCGAATTTCGAGCTGTTTTTTATTCTGAAAATTTTTGAAACTTCGGAGGGTCATATCTCCCTCATACGGACTCCGATTTTCGAAAACTCGGACTCTATTTCATATAAAATTTCGAGACGAACGCAATGGCGTAACCCGTTTCCCCTGATTCAAATTTTAAAATATAATTATGCCTTGATTTATTGTTTTTACAGCTTATTAAAATACGGGTTGTTACATTCTCCCCTCCTTAAAGGATTTCGTCCCCGAAATCTTCAAGTTAAAAGAATGTGTCCTACCATCCAATCATCCATCTACTCAATCACCAATTACAGACATCCACTATCCTTAAGAGATTTCTAATGCTGTATGAACATATGCAGAAAGTGTGTGTATATGTTCCTTATCTAATGCAAATGATCAGGCCTGATTGATCTTTTAAATGCAAAATATGTTTAATGCCATGCGTCCATCATGTATGCAAATGGCCCTAATCACATAAACACTATATGTGTGCTCAAACATCCATCCATATGCAACATTCACATGATAACACATTCAATTTCATCCATAAACAAGTATAAACACTCATGCATATGCAATATGAAAATGTGTTTGAGCCGATCTAGTGCCTAATGTGTGTTACGCAACCACGAGCAACCACTTGCAACCACTTGCAACCATCAATCATAACATGTCTCAAACATATGTTTCACCCAATTGTTCCTACCTAAAGATATAGCCGAATGATAGAAGCAAGTAAAAACTTTGTGCCCATTAGGCAATGTCAAAGATGGAAATCTACGTCACATACATACTGAATAGGAGAAGAATTCCCTAAGCACCAGCCCAAAACCCAAAAAGTTTAGTCAATCCAACAGACACCCTCAAGCCCCAACATGTATTACAACTAGATAAGTCATACTCCTTATGGGGTTTGCAACATAAATAAGATTGAGAATAGGACCGAGAGGATATACATAAAAGATAACATGCAAGTAAGCTCTACGGGAAAAGAGGGATCAAGGATATACTCTTATGATGCGCGTATCTAGTCTTCAATCTTCTAAGTCGTATTTCCTTGAGTTTAACTCCATTGTGCTTTGACCGTCTTTAACTTCACAATTTCGTAGTTCCTTAATTCTTGTTCCCAGAATATGAGTTGGAACTCATTCCACTGTTGCCTCTCGTTCCACTTTGGCTTATTCTCTTTTTAGTATACACAATTTAAACATAACTGCGTACACATGGTTTCGTGCAAGCTCTCCAAAATTCACTAGTGAATCTTGGATCTCATTCACTTACTAAGGTGATTTTCTATAACTCATGAATAAGCAAAATGAACCATCTGCCTTAGTGGTGAACACTACTCGAGCGAATCGATAAATGTTTCAAGAGATTCTAGGTAACTAAACATGGCAGAACCCTAAGGGTTATACTAGACTTCGAGGGCATTACCAAGGCAAGTCAAGCGTCTAACTACCCTCTTTTCATACTCGAGAATGGCACCATTACTGGAAAACCACTCCATCCCTAGAATCAACCCATACTCCAAAAACATAAGCTTTACTTCTAAATTTAACACTTAGCATAGACATTCTCAAATCCAAACAAGTCATGAATAAATGAGCCGATTCCTCAACAGGATTTGAGACAAAAATGGGATCCTCTACTACGCTAGTACTAAGGTGCAGAGACTCAACTATCGAGGCAGAATTAAAAGGATGTGATGTATAAAAAAAAAGTTCCCACGGTATGATAGAAAAGAGAAGCTAAACTTTTAACAGAAACGTTACCACCTCCCTTAGGTATGCTAGTAGTGAGAGCATACAATTGCCCTCTCGACGATCTTGTTCTTTGCCCTTGTCCTTGTCCTATGATACTTAACTACATGTCCCTTTTTATCATACTAAAGATATTCTCTCTTGTCATGGGTTTTTATTATTCTTCCACTTGGCTTCTTTCCTTTCACATTTTCCTCCTTCGTGGATTAAGCCATATCAACAAGTTTCTCATCCTTAAGCTTGTGTTCATTATCCTCATTCTTACTATCCTTGCATAGTTTGTTGACAAGTTTCTCGAAAGCTACTTCGATCGCACGGCAACCCTACAAAGCTTGAGATAAGATTAGTCGCAAGTAAAAATACTGCGGCTACAGATGGAAGTTGGGCACTTCTTTGCCCTCCTACATGTGTCGCATGCCTACAAACTATGGTGAAAAAGAAAGAGAGAAGAGACTCAAGGAGAGAATCAAAAGATAGTGCATATGGCTTTGGGGAATAGCCTTTAAATAAAACAAGATTTTTCTTGAAAAATGCTTCTTTGTAAATGGTTTTGAAAATAATTTCAAAAGGTTTTAAAAACTTTTGCCTAGTCTGGCAACCTTCTGCTCTGATACCAAATGTAACATCCCACCTCCGCTAGGGTCACTCACAAAGGGAATGCACTAGCTTTGGTGGAGCATTATCTAGGTAAACATACACAGAAATATTACAAGACAGAACATAAAACTACGGAAGAAGAACCAAATTTCATTGCTTTAAAATCTAGAAAGGTCTAAAGCCTTTTACATCAAAATGCTACTAAATCCATTACATCGAAATCTGTCTTGCAATTGTAAAGAAGCATAAAACCATAGTTATAAATCATTCCCCAATAAAGGAGCAAAGCAAGCCATAGCCAAGTGCAATCCAAGCCTTCATGAAATAGCCTTGGAGCTTGGTAACATCCGAACTAAGCTGTGTTCCCACCCTGTGAACCTGGGGGGATGGGGGGAACAGAAGAAAAAGAGGCGAAACAAACTGGGTCGGTCATAAAGACTGAGTAAGTCCTAGTGACTTTCAGCATAAAAACAGGTAAAGATAACATGACTTGAATAAACTAAAAGTAAAGATAAGCATGGTGACAAGATAAGCTACAGGCACGGCAACTAAAAATAACATCATAAGATTTCTGTCATGTATAACATTGCAAGGTTCCCATTTAGGATGAACTAAGTATAGTTTCGCAAGATTTCTATCAAGCATCGTAAGATTTCTCTGCTTCACCATTAAAATGATATCTATTTACTCTGATTTTCTAAATTCTCTGCACCAACTGTACTAGTATCCCAACCCGTATCAGCCTTTCCATGTATATGAACAGTCCCTTGTCGTATATCGTACGGGTTTCATCATGTATTTCTATACTACTTCAATGTAGTGCCACCATTCTTGAAATCGTTGGGACCGCCACCCTGGCTCTGACTAGGTTTCCTTGTCATGAGTTATCGCGTGTTCAACTAAGATTTATGCCACCTAAGACCACTAGGGATTATGCTACCTATTGAACGTTTTCTAGATTCGATTAGGGTTTATGCCACCTAGGACCACTATGGATTATGCTACCTAACGAATTCCACGTAACGATCCATTAGTCGATCGGCTCCCTACAAGTCCTAGCTCGTTCATGTGTCTGTGTCATACAGCCCAATCACGAAATGTAGCCACCTGTGCTAGGTCCACCATAGGGTGTATCAAGCCCTAGGGTGCCAACCACCGACATGAATCAAGCACGCACAGTGTAAACCTACTGGTGCCTAATGCCTGCTTTTTCTGCTCCGGAGTGTGTGCACGCCTGCAATTCGTTAGAACCTACACTGGCACACCCACACAGCCGTCGTTCTGGTTGCTTACAATCAGCCCAGTAATCGTGCCCCACCCTGCCTAGTTCTAGGGTACCATGATACATCTAGTGGGTTACTGCTGAAAAGGAACGCGTAACTAGGGTTTCCGTCCAGCAGGTTAAGTGTTGTCATTTAAATTTGAGACTTAACCCGTCTACGTGTCATGTCAAATTGGCTAAGTGTCGTTGTTCAAGTTCATGACTTAGCCCTACGAATCATGTGTCAAGTTGGTTAAGTATATTCAAGAGGTTCATGACTTAACCCTATCAATCATCGTGTCAAATTGGTTAAGTATATTCAAGCGGTTCATGATTTAACCCTATCAAGTCATCGTGTCAAATTGGTTAAGTATATTCAAGCAGTTCATGACTTAACCCTATCATGTGGCATTAATTCATTAATGCACCCCAACCTCTCACATCAGACCTGTTATTGTGGTCACTGGAAATACCGGGCGGTTCCGGGCAGATTTACACCACAACTCGGTCTGACCTCGGGTTTTCAAGTGCGATATGACCAACTACCCACATTGGATCCTATTGTTTGCAGTAACTAGATTTGTCGGGCGGTTTCAGGCAGAATTACACTGCAAACTCAACCCAACCTCGAGTTGGCCATTTTCAAGTTCATTCTAAGTGTCATGACCGTGTTAAGTTTCATGTTAAGTTCGTGTCAAGTTTTCAAGGCAAATTTCGTGTCAAGTCGATGTCAAGTTCGTGTCCATATCCAGGTTCAAGTTATAACATCGTTCATGTTTCAAGTTTTGCCTTTTATCAAGTTCATAATTCATGTTCATAACCAATTCATGTTTTGCCTATTCTACCCAAATCGTATTCCCATCGCACGTAAACATGAATCGATCCATACTACGAATAAATCCAAACCTCAGAATAAAGGAATAACATCAAAACTATGATAGGCAAAAGGGACGAGCCTAAAGCGATAAAAAGGGGTTACAAGACTAGCATGACATAACTTTGAGATAATTGGTTACAACATCACTGGCATAAAGGATTTCAAATTTAGCAAGATAAGGCGATAGTCATGGTAAACGCTGACATAAAAGAATAGGCATGCGAAAGCAAGCCAAATACAAGGATAATGGATCCAAAGGATTCGGTGTACATAATAGAGAATAAACTAAGCAAGTCACACCCTCGTTATGAGATCCAATAAACTGCAAATTCAGTATACAACATGGGTTTCAATCAACTATAATAGTCCCAGGTAATTAACACCAATAGTCATAGTCATGGTCATAGGTAAAAATCTCATAATTAAGAATCCTAAGCGATTAATCACAATAGTCATGGTTAATTATCTAAAATAGTTCTAGGCAATAGTCATAGGCAATTAACAGTAGTAGTTTCAAACTCATGGTCATAGATAATGGCCATATGTTCATAATCATAGGTAATAATTCTCATAGTCAAGAGTCATAGTTGATTAGCCACAATTGTCCTTGTCATAGTCATAGGCAACAGTCTTATGTTTACAGTCATAGGCACGGTCTTATGTTCTGTCATAGGAATAGGTATAGTCTTATGTTCATCGCCATAGTCATTGGCATAGGCAAAACCTTATGTCCACAGTCATAGGTATATTAAGGTTATAGTCCTGAAAGAATTTGATTTGCAGCATGAATAGTCCCCAAATAGAGACATTCTCATAAGTCAAGATCCAAGAATTTATGTTACAATCTAGCGTTTGAATAATAAACTGGGTCCAACAACATGAATGGGCATGATTCAGTCGATAAGAAATAACCCAAAATCATAGATTCAAGAAGAGACAAGAACAAATCTAATTAGATAATCATGCTTAGGTCCAATTTCATTTCATTCCATGCCCACATTAAATTTAACAAGTTTAAATCTCAAAGTAACTAGAACTTACAGAGCGTGGATCGAGAATTAGAGTGCAGAGATTTTATTCTGGAAACGGTTATTGCAGTTGTTGAATCTCTATTTGTTTAGTCTTGTTCTAGTTGAAAACCCCCAATTTGCAATTCCTAGCTGTTGTGTTGACGAAGAAGAAGTAGCCATTTTCTCTTTAATTTAATTATTATCATTTTTATTTTCACAGAGGTAGCGTAAGGACAGAATGAAATGGTTTAGAGAGAATGAGGCTAGGGGGCTGTTTATATAGGGTTAGGCAGACAAATCTGGTCACGTAACAAGTCTAAATACATCAGAATGCATCATGTTTAGAAAAGTGGTTCGGGAGGCAAGTCGACCCCCAGGTCGACACTATGGTTGACCTGGTCCCTGGGAGGTCGACACTATAATCGACCCCTAGGTCGACCTGGTCCATGGGAGGGAATTTTCCTGCCCAGCCTATTCTGGGGTTTGAATTCGAATTGCGAGCTGTTTTTTATTCTAAAAATTCCTGAAACATCGGAGGGTCATATCTCCCTCATATGGACTCCGATTTTTGAAAACTCGGACTCTATTTCATGTAAAATTTCGAGGCGAACGCAATGGCGTAACCCGTTTCCCCTGATTCAAATTCTAAAATTTAATTCTGCCTTGATTTCTTGTTTTAACAAGTTATTAAATTACGGGTTGTTACAACTGGGGCTTGAATATTGATTTATAAAAATATCGTAGAAAGGATATTCTGGGATTTAAAAGGGAAACTATTTTTTTTGAAAATAGAATTCGAATTTCGAATGGACTAGAAATATTAACTTGTTTTGAATAAATAAAACAGGTATTGAATTTATAAATGATGTTTATAAATTATATAGTGCAGGAAATTGTAGTGATGAATCTATAAACGATGTTTATAAATTAAATAATGCGTGAAATTGAAGTAAATTTATAGATGGTGTTTATAAGTAAAATGGAATGATTTTCATTGGATAATGCAGAGAATTAAAGCGAATATAAAACGATGTTTATAATTAAAATGGAAAACTTATCATTTGGATAATTTAAATATTTAAATTCAAAATTGAATTTAGATTAAGGATTGGGAATCATGTTAATAAGGAATGATGAAATTATTCCAATGGTTGGAACAAGAATTGAATTAAAATAAGTCCATATGGATTTATGATTTGAATTAGATTAGATCAAATTGATTTAAAAAAATATTTTCAAAAAAAGAAAAATATCCGTATTGTATTAAAATAGAATTTTAAATTTTAAATATGAAAATAAATTCACTGTATATATATAATCTATTATAGATAAAGTATTCCAAATATAGATATTTGGTTTCAAATGGGTTTTGAAATGGAACTTGTTTAATGTATAAAACAAGGAAGAAAATTTATAAACGATGTTTATAAAGTGGAATAATTATCATGGGATAAATGTGGAATTATAAATTCATGTATGAATTTGAAAGTGAATTGGAAATCATTTCGAAGAGGGAACGACGGTTTTTATTTCGGAATTCGAAATATAAACTGAACTGGAAAAATACAAAGGATATATATATACACAAAATTCAATTTCATGAATTCTATATAATAATTTATTTCTAATGGAACTAGAAAATAATAACAGAAATGGAGTTGTAATTGAATTGATAGCTGAGTAATGGAAAATCGATGATCGGAGATAATCAGAAATATTAAGTTGGATTTGAAAACTGGATTTAATATATATATATATATATGATATTAGAATGGAGTTAAAAAAAATTATAAACGAAGTATAAACGTTTACATTTAAATATAATTAAAATGAACTCGCCGCAGCATGGCAGTTCGTAAATTGGCATTTCGAACTTCAATTGAATATATAGAACTCAACTTAAGTCGGAATTCTTTGAAACTAGAATTGTCAGGACCAATCTGATAATAGTTTTCTAATGGAAGAGAAAATTCTGGATTTCGTCTTATAGACTTTGAGTAATGTCAAAATCAAATTTTCAGAAAAGCAACGCCATAACCATTATAAAATCATAATGGTTTATTTAAATAAATAAAAGGATTTTAAGAAAATAAAATCCGAAAGTCCATTAGAAAAATCAATACTTGAGATATAGAATAAGATGAACTCAAATGGAGTAAGTGAAATGATTTTTGAGACAAAAATCAGATTTTTAATTATTGAATAGAATTAATATATTTGAAGAATAATTAGTTAAGCGTATTTTGAATCGAAACTAGGCATTGGGTAAGTAAACAGGATTTGTGAATTCATATTCGGGATCGAATATGAAACTCGAGTTGAGAATGGAATTCGACTAGTTTTTAAGTAAATTAAAAATATATACGAACATGATATGCCCAAATAAAAATGAAACAGGCTAAAGAGCTAATTAAGGAATAAATTAGTGAATTGAATTAAAATGACCGGATTGAGTTGGAAAAAATTAGAAGTGGATGTATATAGGTTAGACATGTATAGAATGAAGTGTATGAAGATTACAATTTAAGTACCCGACAAAAAGGTACATGTTTAAATTCCATATGAGATTTATGCGCCGAAACGGCAAGCCATTTGGCTTTTTGATTTTCTTTTTGAATGGAAAGGGCCTAGAGAGGCGAGTTGAGGTTTGAGCTATTGACAAGTACAAAGGAGGTGCTGGCGAAATTTTTCGAAAATTTAAGGAGTTAGGATATTTTTAAGAATTTTGACAATTAGAAATCAATAAATCGATATGTGTAAAATTCGATAAGGAAACGAACTTAAAATAGAATATTATAGACAAAAAGGAAATTGATAATCTGGTAATAGAAAGAGAAATGTATATACGTTTTAAAAACGAATAATTGGTTTTGTATGATGTTGGTTATTCGGGAATAGTGGTCTTGTCTAATTTGAAGTTAAGGATGTTTTCAGTCAAGGTCTGAGAGGTAATTATACCCCAACTTGATTAATTTCAATATTAACCGACAAATAGTAAGATTCAGTCTCCAACATAAATGTTTAAAGAGTTTAGTTGAGTGCAGTATTTTGGGTTGTTTTAACGATGTTTTACACAACACTCGTTTTAACCTATTAAGCGGAATTCTGGAAATATAATAATAAATATTTTCTAAGTCTAAAAATGAATGGTCGTGAGAGAGATAAGTAAGTGGAATTTTCTCCAACTATAAATAGAAGATATTTTCTTAGTATAGAAAATAAAATAAGACGATATATGGAAATGTTTTCCAAATAGCGTAAGAGGCCCAAAAGCTGATTAATGTAAATATTTGGTTAACAAATATTGATAAGGAAATGGAGTAGTGATTTAATGAATGAAATATTAATTAAGGGCCCAGTGATTTTTTGTTGCTTTGAATGGATGTTTGTTTTTCTTCGATATTTAAATAACCGACTATCGAAGTGTTTGCCATTATCGTTGTCAATATGGAGAGATTGGTTGGATTATTATCCGAGAACCACTCCGTATTGGCAGTAGCGTTACGAATCAGATTGTATGAAGATAATTGAAGGTGGGTAAAGTGCAAGAGATTTTTCTGTTAATCCTAGGGAGAAATTGCCTAAGATGAATTAATGGAAATTGTGCCTTCGTTTTCGTTCAATCCCAGAACGAACATATATGGAAGAATGTCTGACAGAGTATTTCCAATGATCATATATGTTGGTCTGTATAAATATATATGGTGGCGAAGAATTTATTCTCTTAGCATAATATCCAGAATATATTTTATGCAAATCAATTAGTGATTAACGGATCTGACGATGTGGCATTCAAAGTGATGGTGCCAAATGAATGGTAAGTAACCGTAGCCTCAAGCCTCAACAACCGGGAAATGACAAAAATCGGGCAGACAGCATGGCTAAGTGGGTAGCTTCCAATTAGGGTGTAATATCACCTATCTAGAGAAATTCATTTCATTCTTTATTCTATTCGATGTTGTCCCATTCGGGAAAACGGTTGCTGATCCCAACCGTTGGTGATATACATTCGATACACTCAAGTGAAATGAGTGGTCGGTCACGTGTGGCTAGGTTACAAGATGTTCTTGTTGAACCCAGTGTATTCTCCTCTAGAGATACTGTGACACCCCATGTCTGTTAATGTCACTCACAAAGGGAATGCATTAAGTTTTGTGAAGCGTTATAAGTAAACATAACAGAAATATTACAAGACAAATATATAAAATAACAGCGGAATAGAAAATTTATTCATCATAAAACACTGTGGTCCAAAAATTCAGATGTCTTAAATACAAAAAACCATTACAACATAAAAGTACTGTCTTGTACTCTCAAAGTACATGAATACTTAAAAAGAAAACATAATTCCCCAAAAAGATACAAAATCATAGTAGAGATAAGAACTTGAGCCGTACTTCGAAAGCAGCTCCTAGCAAGATGATAACTGAGTCCTGACTAAGCCTGAGTATTCTCACCCTGAGAACCTGGAAGGGGGGAACGGAAGAAAGAAGAGGAAAGGGTCAGACATAAAGTCTAGCGAGTCTAGTTACTTTTAGCAAGTAAATAAAAGTAGCATGGCAGGCATATAAAGTGGATAAAAGAGATTACTACATAGAAGGCAGGTGTGACATGGTAGACATGATAACGTGTATACGCTTCTCTAACGAGTACTCTGCACTATTACTAGTATATCCAGAATGAGATGGTCCCCAACATGTACGAAATGGTAGACTTAGGCGTACTTCTGGTGAGAGGTTTTAACACCATACAATCTACAGCAGCCCCAATAACGGACTCCTAAACTTACCAGAGTCTAGATGTACCTTAACTACTACCCTAATCGATCGGCTCCCTACTCCGTAGATACCTTGTGCTGGACCCACAGTAGGATGTATCACTTCCTAAAGAGGAAACCCTTCATTTTCAAGATGTACACAACTGTATCTGCTAATGTCACAACGTCTTAATTCCCATGGCAAGCCGGATCCATGCACGCATATGACTCCGTCGATTTCTTGCGTTGTTGACATCACCTCTTCATTTAGGATCTCATACAATCAGCCCAGTAAGCGTGCCCCTACTCCGACCTAGTTTGGAGTACTCGTTTGATACCTAGATGGGTTACTGACTAAAACGTGTCCCACACATAAGATGATACATGCTCCCCTTGGGCTTGCATCCCCACTACTAGGATTTCAGTTAGTTATGCCTAATAGTTCAACATGTAAAACAGTTTAAGTTGTCAGGCCTATATATGTAAATATTACCCCACCGCCACAAGATTTACTTAACCCTCACTGATCCAAGCAAGTTTACTTAACAAAGTTGCGTAACCCCAAAGTATAAAATAGGTTAAGTTTGTAGGCCTATATATATAAATATTACCCACCGCCACAAGATTTACTTAACCCACCCACTGTTTCAACCAAGTTTACTTAACCCCTATTCAAGTTAACATGTTCATGCAATCCCCATGTATTCATCTAGGTTAAGTATTCCAATTCGTTACCAAGTCCATTTATGGTTATAATGTGCTAGACCTTCCACATTAGGCCTACAAATTTTGGATGTTGGATTTGACGGTCGGGTCCGGGCAGACTTCTTCCACAAGTTGGGCTTAACCTCGTGTTTTAGCCCGTCTCGTATTTGTGCACTTAGACCCCTCACATTAGATTAAACATTTGCGGTTGCTGGATATGCCAGTCGGGTTCAGGCAGACTTCCACTACAAATGCGATCTAACCTCGTGTCATAGGTGCCATTACAGTTTTCTAATTACTGTAATCCTAGGCATTTTAATTATTAACCAATTAATTATACCAATGTATTTATAGGTGTTCATGCCCATTTACCAAATTATATTCATAATGGGTTATATGTCCAAATTCATACTTGTCATTCAAGTTATGCTAATTGTAATGTTTTCCCCTGTTTCCTAACTAACGCATTCGCACATATTTGACGCCATGTCTAGGCTAGAAAGTAGCCTAGCCATAAACAATAAAAGGGAAAGAAGACAATAGTGATTATTTTAACAAGAGTGACATAAACATGTAATTAGCATAGTGATAAGGTAGACATATAAAAATCGATCTAGTGAGCAAGTGATAATAAAACTAGATCTAACATAACAAGTATGTCATAATAGGTATGAATAAATAAGGATTCATATTTCCAATTAATGATAAATCTAAATTAATCACCACATGATAGGTAAAGTTTAAGATCCACAAATGTGACATGATAAGTTAACCACAAACGAATTAGATTCATAAGGGTAGATCTAGCATGACATGATAAATTAACCACAAACGAATTAGTTCTATAAAGGTTGATCTTGCATGACATGATAAATTATCCACAAATGAATTAGAACTATAAAGGTAGATCTAGCATGACATGATAAATTATCCACAAACGAATTAGATCTACGAAGGTAAACTTAACATGACATGATAAATTATCCACAAACGAATTAGATCTATAATGGTAGATCTAACATGACATGATAAATTAACCACAAACTAATTGGATCTAACATGACATGATAAATTAATCGCAAACGAATTAGATCTAACATGACAATATTTAAGATTTAAGGATGTCATAGATTCATGATTTATAACAAATCCAAATCACAGTCATATCACGTTTACTTTTAAACATTTAAATCTAAAAGTAACTAACTCACAGTGTTTGGATTTCAGAAGATAGAATGAAATTATTGGTGTTGAATCTCATATTTATAGTTGAAACACTTGAATCTTTTTAAACTTGATTTTGGAGAAGAGTAGGCAATTTAATTGAGGTTGCAGCAGAGCCTTGCTGTCACCAATATTTTTCAGATGAATAAAACTAGGTTTAGGGTCCTTTACATAGCCTAGGGTTCACAAATCTAGCTCCAAAATCGGTCCAAGTTCAGAAAAACGTATACCGCCTATATCTGCAAGGGGGGTCGACCCCCCTACATGGGTGTCAGCCCCTGGGTCGACACCGGGGTCAACCCTAAAGAGCCTGGGTCGACCCCGGGGTCGACCTAGCAGGGCCTTAGATCGATCCCAAAAGGTCAGCCCTTTCCCTGTTTGGCGCGTCGATTTCGTATTTTGCTGATTTTTGTATTTTGAATTCTGGATAATATATATATATTCTCCTTATATGCATACAAACTTCAAACCTTAATAACTTCTTCATACGAAATCCATTTTATGCAAACTTGGTGTCTATCTTGACCTAAATTTCGAGATGGACGCAATGGCGTAGTCGGTTTTACTTAATTCTGTATATTTAATTGAATTTTCCTTAATTCATTTTTAACATTATATTTTATATTAATTATTCTTTAATTTATCATCTTTAGTGTTATTAAAATTTCGGGGTGTTACATTCTCCCCTACTCAAAGGATTTCGTACCTGAAATCTCCAAGTTAAGAAGAATGCATCCTAGCCATCTACTCATCTACCAATCATTGGAATCCATTGTCCTTAAAAGATTTCTAATGCTTATTTGAACATATGCAAAGGTGTGTGCATATGTCCCAATACAAATGCAAAGATCAAGCGGTCTACTAATTCAGTCGACCTCCTTAATGCAATGTATGTTAGTGCCATGAATCCAACATGTATGCAAATAATCCTATTATAACATGTAAGTTCTATATGTGTGCACAATCATTCGACCAAATGCAACATCCACTTGATAATACATCCATTTTCATCCATCAGAAGAAAAGAAAAATGCACACACATCCATATGCAGTATGAGAGTGATTGAGCCGATCTAGTGCCTAATGTGTGTGTATATGCACCCACAAGAAACCATTAGAAAACACTTGCATCCACTTACATCCATCAAACATAACATGTCTCAAACACATGTTTACATCCATGGGTTCCCTACCTAAAGGTCGAAAATTCGATCGATAGGATACATCCAAATTATAGAAACAGGTGCGAATAAAAGCTTTAGAAAAAGAAGTTAAGATCATATTCCCAAAAAGGAAAGGGTATAAAGCGTGATCTTTGTCTTCAGTCTTCCAAGTCCTATCCTCGCTATCTTCTCCCCATTGCACTTTTATTAACCTAACCTCTCTGTTGTGCAGTTTCTTAACCTCTGATCCAAGCATACGGGTAGGAACTTGTCTAATGGTCGACTCCCGTTCTACCTCTACTTCCTCACGCATGTTCGGCTCAACTACCTCTACTGTAGACACTTCGATAAATATGAAATAAGGAAAAACATCATGAATGTCCACACATATGCGAAGCGAGCTGTACGCCTTAATTACGAATACCACCGGAGCACCCCATTTAGATATGCTTCGCCTAATAAACCCTTTCTTAAGCGGCTCTCCTACTTGCTCGTTAAGCTTCCTACTTTCTCGTGGAGCCATGTGGCGCACGGGTTATGCAACTGGCTTTGCAGTGTCTACCAAATATATACAAAAATCGATCCCATGCCTTGGAGATAAACCCTGAACCTCCTCAAAAACATACGGATACTCACGGACTACCACTACAGACCGTAGATCATCGATAGATGCATCAAGAGATTCTAGGAAACTAAGCATGATAGACCCTTTTGGGTCACAAGAAATCTCGAGGGTCCTTCTATGGCAAGTCAAAAGTCTAACGTCCCTCCCCTCACAATCGAGAATGGCACCGTAAATGGCTTGCCAACCTATCCCTAGAATCAAACCATAACCCATAAAACCGAGCACATACGCATCACACTCGAACTCGACGCCCAATATAGATATTCTCAAACCCCGACAAATCATGGATAAATGAGCTGAACCACTAATGGGGTTTGAGATAACAAAGAGATCCACTACCATACTAATATTTAAGTGCATATATTCAACCACAGAACTAGATATAAATGAATGTGAAACACTATAATCAAAAAGAGTTCTTATAGTATGATTGGAAAGAGAAATCAAATCTTCCAAAGAAACTTTCCTACCTCGATCTGGAGCATCGATCGCGAGAGCATGCACTTGCCCTCCAGAAGCTCCTCCCCATTAACCTTGCCCTTGTTTCTTCGGGAAATCCTTAATAAGATGCCCGACCTCCCAACAATGGAAACAAGCATTCTTCCTTCTTCTGTAATCTTTGCTTACATGACCCATGTGTCCATAATTAAAACATTTCCTCTTGTCTCGAGCTTTGTCGTTCTTTCCTCCTTTCTTTTGTGTCTCCTCAAACTTAGCTTTTTCTTTTTTCAGCTTTATCTTCCTCATGCATTAATGCCATATCAACGAGTCTTTCAAAAGTAGCTCCAATTGGAATATGGGACATAGCTAACCCATAAAGGGGTTCATTTAGTCCTTTAACGAACCACAAGGCCTTCTTATGTGGAGTGTCTACTAGTTCCAAACCGATTCTAACTAGCTGGATGAATTTGTTCGCATATTCTTTGACAGTCATGTCTCCTTATTTGAGCGCCAAGAACCTCTCAATTTGCATGCTTTTCTAAACTTTGAGAAAGAAACTTCATTTCAAACCTTTGTCCAAAGTCATCCCAAGTTTCCACTGGATTCCCCGCTTGGGTTACTTATCACCAGAACAAAGCTTCATCCTTTAGTAGCCAGGCAGCTAATTGAACCTTCCTTCGATCTTCCACTTCAAAGATTACAAACAAGTCCTCGGTCTCCTTGAGCCAATTCCTTTCCTCTACGAACATCTCGGTTCCATGGAATGACATTCCTCTTATAGCACGGAAATCTTTGCAGATCTTGGAAAAGTGTCTGCACGCGTAGGAGGAGGAACAACGAGTGCAGCTGAAGGAGGAACGTTTCCTTGGCCTTCGGCAGGCGTCGTAGCCTCCAGATACCTACGGAACTAGCCTCGTATCGTAGCGCCCTTTGGGATATTAGGCTCCCAAAACATGCTGAAAAAGAAAAGGAAAGAGATTCAGATAAGGGATCGAAAGATATTATTTATGACTTTTTGGGGAATGTTTTTCAAAATAGGCTTTTCTTTTTGAAAATGCTTTCTTTTAAAACCTTTTTGAAAATAATTTTCAAAAACTTTGTTCAATCTGGTAACCTTCAGCTCTGATACCAAGTGTAACATCCCACATCCGTTAATGTCACTCACAAAGGGAATGCATTAAGTTTCGTGAAGCGTTATAAGTAAACAGAGTAGAAATATTACAAGACAGATATATAAAATAACAACGGAATAAAAACTTTATTTATCATAAAACACCATGGTCCAATAATTCGCATGTCTGAAATAGAAAAGCCTATTACAACATAAAAGCAATTGTCTTGTACTATCAGAGTGCATAAATACTTAAAGGAAAGCATAATTCCCTAAAAGGAGACAAAGCCATAGTAGAGATAAGAAAGCCATACTTCGAAAGCAGCTCCTAGCAAGATGATAACTTAGTCCTGACTAAGCCTAAGTATTCTCACCCTGAGAACTTGAAGGGGGAACGGAAGAAAGAAAAGGAAACAAAAAGGGTCAGACATAAAGCCTTGCGAGTCTAGTTACTTTTAGAAAGTAAATAAATAAAAGTAGCATGACAGGCATATAAAGTGGATAAAAAGGATTACTACATAAGAGACAGCTGTGACAAGGTAGACAGGGTAACGTGTATACGCTTCTCTAATTTGTACTCTGCACTATTACTAGTATATCCATAATGAGATGATCCCCAACATGTATGAAATGGTAAACTTAGGCGTACTTCTGGTGAGAGGTTTTAACCCCATACAATCCACAGGCAGCCCCAGTAACGAACTCCTAAACTTACCATAGTCTAGATGTACCCTAACTACTACCCTAATCGATTGGCTCCCTACTCCGTAAATACCCTGTACTGGCCCCACAGTAGAATGTTTCACTTCCAAAAGTGGCAACCCTTCATTTTCAAGATGTGCACAACCATATCTACTAATGTCACAGCATCTTAGTTCCCATGGCAAGCCGGACCCGTGCACGCACTTGACTCCGTTGGTTTCCTGCGTTGTTGACACCGCCCCTTCGTTTTGAATCTCTTACAATCAGCCCAGTAAGCGTGCCCTTACTCCGACCTAGTTCAGAGTACTCGGTTGATACCTAGATGCGATCTAATCTCGTTTCATAAGTGTCATTACAGTTTTCTAATTATTGTAATTCTAGGCATTTTAATTATTAACCAATTAATTGTACCTATGTCTTTATAGGTGTTCATGCCCATATACCCAATTATATTCATAATGGATTATATGTCCAAATTCATACTTGTCATTCAAGTTATGCCAATTCTAATGTTTTCCCCTGTTCCCTAACTAACACATTCGCATATATTTGGCGTCCTGTCTAGGCTAGAAAGTAATGACATTTAATTCTATCACATGAAGTTGTACTTTGACTTGAATGTTTTACCCCCATCTAAATTAGGGAAAAAAAACTATATTTTGTCATGTGATGAAAGAAATAAGTGGAAACTTGGTTTGAATATCTTTCTAAACCATATTTTATTTATGCATATTTTTCCAGTTCGTTAGGAATAAATACTTTCCATGAAGAAAAAAGGAATAAATACTAAAGCGCTTGCACAATTACAAGCGCCCGCCGATGAATCATGCCTTTTGTTAGGATTTTTGTTTACATATTGATAAATGTATAGTGGTTAATATACTAGTAGATATTCCCATCTAATTTAATAAACAATTGCATTATTACGTGGCTTAATATTTAGTATGGAGGCTAATTTTAACAAGGAATACAGACTTTCAGTATTTATAATGTGGAGCTAATGTTCCGGATATGAGAAAGGTCTTACATCACTTTTTTATATTAGTTTGATGATGTCGAATTTCAAAAGCATGTATTAATATTTTATCATATTCATGGTACGTGCACTCATTGTTTAATGGCTACATGATTTGTTGTTTACAGGGATATAATTGCAGAAGCGATGCATTGAATTAGAGCTTTTTGCGCTCAATGTGGGTATGATTTGTTTTCTGCTCTTTATTGAGTTATAGAATTAGTTAGCATTTTTTTTATCATGATAATTTTTCTGTGGACTTAAATGCAAGTTTTAGTTTTACTTCTAAGCATTCAAATAGATGATCAATTTAGTTATAAACTATATTCTCTGTTCTTATGTTTTCCAACCTTCTTTAACCAATCAATCATGTGTGTTGATCATGTCTTACGTGTCGTATGTGCTTGCATGTCAATGCCGACACTTTCATTTGTCCTGTTATTTTCCATCAACATTTCATCAATATCGAAGAACATCACATTTTACACTCTCAATATAGTTAAATGGTGTTAAAATTAATGGTGATGATGTTATTTTAAAAAGCTAAAAACCGATTTACAGCCACTGAAACAAGGAAGAAATGAAACTACTTAACTTCAATGAGCAAGATGTTATTCAAGTTCAAACAATGATGATTCTTGATTTATTGTGCATGAAACGAGAACAAAATGTAATTTATTAGTATTCATATCAATTTGCATTTCTGTAGAACTTCGGTCTGATTCTTATGTCGTGATTATGTTTTATTGCATCTGTCAAACCGTTATTTATGCATAATCCAATTAATTATATCCAAGTTTATTTGATTCAGAAATTTTGTTAAAGAAGATAAATTCTAAAATGTAATATGTGGTTGTGGACATATAATGATGCTTACCATCTTGCAAATTACACTAGATAGTCTCAAGTTCATGAATAACCTACGCAAATTGCTTATTTTTGTAAGTATGGTTATTTGATTCAAAATATTTATGAAGACATTGATACAACTAATTTAATAATTCATATCAACTATTTCTCTGTGCAGAATCAAGTTCCAAATTTCAAGCTCTATAGTTTGAACACTTAAATTTGAGTTACTTCAACTATCGAGGGTGCTGACTTTGTAAATTGTCCATGTAGGATTGCATTTATGAGTAGCCATAGTTTTTTCAGTGCATAATTTGTTAAGTTATGCTTATAAAAAATAGATCTTACGCTTTTTGTTGCTTCTACTAAAATAAAGGAAGCACTTAACATAAAATAAAAGTACTTACTGTTCATGAAAAGGCTTTTGCGTCACTTCGATTTTTACTGATAACATTCTTTCTAATATTGTGTAAGTAGTTTGCATGTGTTGGGTAATTAAAGTGCAATATACTTGGAGTGAAGTGTCTGTAGAAAACTAAAATAATTTATGGTTGATCTGATCATAGGGAAAGATTTGTAGAACAGTTTGTATCTATCTAGACAATTATTCATAGCAAGTCAGGTAACAATGCATGTCTTCATCAAAACCATTTTTTGTTTTGTACGCTTAATCAACTACAAATTTTAGTCATCTAAATATCTACTAATATAAAATGCTATATTACCTGAGCTTTTATATAGAATGTATTAGCAGGATTCTCAAGTCTATTACTTATGCTGGAAAGCTGAAACAAGTCATTTCTGTGGCAAAATCTGTCCTCCTCATTCACGTTTCTCCTTTCTCTGTTGTGAACAATTAGATTTCCACACCGTTAGGGTGCGTTCGCAGTAAAAAATTGGCACGCTCAAATTTTTGGTGGCGTCCGACGCGTCGGACGCCAGCAACTTTTACCCCTTCCAGATTCCACGATTCTCAAACGTTGGAAAAGTAGCTGTTGGCGTCGGACGCCAAAGGTTAATTTTCCAACGTATCGATTCATCCCCTATAAATCAACGCAACCCCCTCTCATTCTCCCCCATCCAAACCCGAAACCACCACTATAAACTGCAAAAAACCGAATTTTTTGAGCAATTTCAAGCGTCAAAAAAGGTATTTTTATACTGTTATGTTTATTTTTCAATTTTCTATAACATATGTTTTTTTTGAATTTTTCTGGATAACTTTTTTTGTTATGCAGATGACTTCCTCTTCCACCTATGCTACCTCCCAGCCATTTGCAAATTAGATGGAGGACCGGAAGTCCGCTTTCATAGATATTTGCGTTGAGTTTCTAATCGAGAGCGATACAGGCGTCAGTCAGTTCTACTCGATAGTCGCGACAACAACGAACAACCATTTTAATCTGGAGTTCACAGAAACCCGGATCAAAAATAAATGGGACAACATGAAGTGCTCTTTTCGCGATTGGGACAGACTGCTAACAACACCTGATGGTGTTTGGAATGCAGAGTTCGATTATCTGGACGGTCCAGATGATTTCTAGAGTACCTGCGATGGCAGACCTTACAGACGATTCAGTAAGAACTCACAGTTGAAGTTCCAACAGCAAGACATTATGTTTGAGGGTTCTTTGCATAAAGATACTTATGTGTATCCGATTCCTGAGGTTGCGTCTCCTACTACACCTGCACCTCCACCTCCACCAACTCCTATGCCAGCTGCTTCTTTCTCCCCTGCCAAAACAGGTTACTATACTGGTTGGATGGCTTCGGCCGATTCCCCTTCTGGTCAGCCATCTAGGTGTAGACAGGTAGAGCATGCCAGCTCATTTATGACTGACCAGCTGAGACAGCTTGTTGCTCATTGCTTGGAGCTTGCTCAGGGACCGGGTACGCGTGTGGAGCTTTGGGAGATTCTGACGATTCTCCGTAATGATCCGCGGAATGTGGATATTGTTCAGGAGCTTATCGATGAGGGCATACGTGGATTTATTATAGCGGATTTGATCTTATTACCTCATCGTCGTTTATTTTAGATTTTCATGTACTTGTTTTAATTTCAGTCCTGTTGTGTTCTTTATGTTTGTATTTCTAATCGTGTACTGAAAAATGTAGTCGTTTTATTTCATGCAATTAGTATTTAATTAATTCAAAATAATTAATTTAACAATTAAATACCACGCTCAAATACCTCGTTCGTAGCTTAAAACACATTTCACGTTGGCTACAGTACCACGCTCACGTTATCCGCTCAAATGCCCCGCGCTCAAATTCCACGACCCTTAGGGTGCATTCTTAACCAATGTGAGCGGGGTATTTGAGCGTGGCTTTTTGAGCGTGGCATTTGAGCGTGGTACTGTAGCGAAACACGGAATGAGTTTTTAGCTGCGAACGGGGTATTTGAGCGTGATATCTGAGCGTGGTATTTTTAAAATAACATATAAATATATATGATTTGGCAAATACAAATACAAATACAGTTTCTAATACAGATACAAGTACAAATATAGTTACAGATACAATGACAAATTAGCGCAGACTGGCAGCAACCAACTCATTTCTAATGTTATCTCGAACTAATGACATTTCTCGGTATCCGCCTGGGTGTACACGTTCAGTGCCTCTATCCGTCGTATTTCTCATACTATAATATTTCACCACGTACTGATTGGGGATTAGTTCAGGATCATCATCAAAAGCCATAAAATTAGGGTCATCGCTATTATATTTACGTATGAAATTGTGTAAGGCCATTGTAGATACGACAACTTTCACTTGAGTGTTGAACCGAAATGTAGGCATCTTGTTGTGAATGACAATTTTTTTTCCAAATGCCAAATGTTCTTTCGACGGCCATACGTAAACTCGAATGGTAGTAATTAAACACTTCATTGGCCAACTTTGGTTGATTCACGGTATCACGGAAATGCGGAATATGGTACCTCATATTTCGATATGGTGGTAAATATCCAGTCTGAAGTGGATAGCCCGAATCAACCAAATAATACTATCTAGCTGGAGGGCTCGGAAAGTTAGAGTTTCTATCATTTGTAACAGCATTAAAAATTCTACTATCATGTGCAGTTCCTTCTCAACCAGCCGTAACATATGTAAACTGTAAATCGAAATCACAAACTGCTAATATATTTTGAGTTGCAAAGCCTTTTCGTCCGATATAAGGGATAATTTGATCAGCGCGTAAATGTGCAGATACGTGTGTACCATCTATAGCGCCAATACAGTTTCTGAAATAGGGATAATACCGGGTTGAATTTCTGATGTGATGTGGAACAGTATTAAATTGTTGTTCTCCTGGCGTTATTACATCTGCAGCGAGTAATTGAAAAGCGTTTAGGACATCATGAAAACAAACAGAAATTGTGCTACCTGATTGTTGAAATCTTTCTTGAAGTTGTCTATTTGAAAGCCCAGTAGTCATTGTATAAATGAAAATTACAACCATTTCGACGACACAGATTTCTGGTCTGGAAGCGAGACCATGATGTTGCAGTTTTTCACATAACGCGTGGAAACATAGTCTTTTCATTCGAAAATTATTTTGACAACGGCTTTGATGACCGTTCAAAATTTCGTAGATCCAAGATAAGCTAGTGAACTCCGAAGTATTAATCCGCGTCATATGATTTCTCCTTTCATTCTGAACCAGATAAACCCCGTAGAACTCCATCAAATTGTCGTAATCGGAGGATGAATCGGAGTTAGATATTAATCGAATAAACAGAAAGAGTTGAAGAAATTGTTGAAGTAGTATTGTGAAAGGTGTTAAGGATAAAGTGGGTGATTTATAGGGAGAAACGGAAATTGAAAATCAAGCCGTTGGCGTCGGACGCGTCCAACGCGAACTGCTTGATTTTCAACTTTCAACGAACGTTCTATTTGGCAGTGGTAAATGTGCTTGCGTCCGACATGTCGAACGCGTTGGACGACACAAAAATTTTGAGCATGGCAAATAAAAGCTGCAAATGCACCCTTATTCTCCCATCCTTATTTCTTCCTCCGTTATAATATCTGCCGCCGGCAATCAAAATTCCCTGCTGTTTGGACCTATTCAGTCCTAATTAACCCTCTTCCCCTCCGTCCTTCTTACTGACAAAATGCTGGTAAACAGACCGCATCGATCCACCTCCTCCTTCCACCATACACCCCTTCGTCGCTACCAGTTTTCTATCAACATCGGATTTCCAACGAAATCCGTCTTCCCTCATAAAACCTTCTTCGACACTCCGATTC
This sequence comes from Allium sativum, assembly GCA_030737875.1. Lineage (NCBI taxonomy): Eukaryota > Viridiplantae > Streptophyta > Magnoliopsida > Asparagales > Amaryllidaceae > Allium > Allium sativum. The sequence continues at coordinate 857,513,436 of CM060920.1, read as the reverse complement.
TACCCTTCCATGCTCTTTCGCAATACCTTCTTCCTTCCACTATAACATTATAAATTTCAGATTTACGTTGCTTGCATTTTACATTAGGGATGAGCTATTTTTCTGGACTTGGGAGGCTTCTTCTGAACGGTTTCAATGGGTTAACTGTTTCTCCCATCTTCCCCGTTCCAGACCACGACCTTTCTTCAATGAATCTTAAATCAGATCTCCACTACGGCAGTGTCATTTCTAAATGCTGAAACCAACATAGTTCTCTTCACTGAATACTCCCCATTCTTCTTTACAATTAATACTGCTTGGTTTTTCCAAAACCAATAATACATCCGCCTCAGTAAACCAACCATACCTATGATCGAAAAAAGATACATCTTTATGCAAAATCAGCCTAGATTGGCAAGGACCCTGTTGTTTCAATCGACTATTAGAGGTAAGAATTTCAAAAGTTTTTATGTTAATGATATCCATTCCGTTGGTTTCTACTTTAAATTTAGGTTGATTAATGCAATTGATGGCCATTATTGTTCCAAGATATCATCAGGTTGCTTTTGATCAAAGGAATTAACAGTCAGTTTATACTATATTGCTTTTAAATTGGGAGTCATGCATGCGAGGGATATACAAGTTTCAAATTTAGTATATACTCTTTCAGTTTCGTTAGTTATAACGCCTCTTTTATGCGAATGGAACTTATGATAGATCTTTTTTTTTTTAATACTGTAGGTTTGTTTACAATATTTATCTCTCACATTTCTATATTTTTACATTAGTTTAGGTTGCTTTATTAGAAATAAAGTCTGCACGGATTTTATAAGGTTAACATTATAGCATAGAAAGAATTGATGTTATAAGATAGATTAACATGCCTTTGGATGTACCAAGGTACCTATATATCTATGCATTATTGTCATAGTCAAAGTTGTGTCTTAAGATCCTATTGAACTTTGCCTTGGAGGATTCAAAACAATTTTATTTTTGTGAATCAAAATTTATTCCTGTAATTATTACTTACATTGTATGTGATGGTTCTTGAACTGTAGGTTCATTGGTAATTCATTTAGCTTCCTACGGGTACGACAAAGAAAATTTGTTCACAAACTGTTTTTATTGTCGATCGGTTTCATTGTAAACAAATTTTAATGTGTTGTGAACAAGTTCTTCATCTATTTTAAATTTATAATGTGGTTCAGAAAGGTAGTGATATATGCTCATTGTGCAGTTTTTGTAAAAAAAAAATATGGTTGAAAGTTATTTTCTTCATTGACAATATAAAAGAGTTGCTTAATAGCTTTCTGTTTTGCTAACAATGTTTCTGCAGTATATTTTAAAATGAAACTATTTTTCAGCTATTAGAAATAAGACCATTATGTTGCATTTGTTCATTCTCCAATATCATGCGCATTATCCCATTTAACTAACTATATGTTTCCAAAATATGACAGCTTTCAGTTTGTAACGGCTCCATCTACCTATCTCTCCAACTTCCCCATTAAACTAACAATATATCCAACATTACATATACACGCATACAAAAAATTCAGTATCTTCATCTTCTTTGATTATCCATAAATTTTCAATCGTCCTCATCTTTGGTCTCCTTTGTTAACCCTGGTTACTAAAAGACATATCCGATTTATTTCACTATAGAATCTGGTGGATTCATAATGAAACAAACAGGGAACTATGTTTGAAATCTGTTCGTTAATTTAATGGACCTTATCCACAACGTATCCTTTTTGCTTTCTACTATGTGCGCAAGCGGCAATAGAGGAAGGAAATTCTCTTTGTACATAGCAACAATGTTGAGCTATGAAAATCTTCTTCCTATGCGAACATAAGACTATTGAATCAATTTTCAATGTGACTTCTTATTTAATTGATTGATATTTTCTACTTGATATGAACGGTTGTTTGCTAATATTTTATTTTCAAGCTATTGATCACTATGCTTCATTAAATTATTCTGACGGGATATACTAATCGATTTTTAATTGAATTTTCCACTGCACCTTGCAAAGTTGTTACGTGTAGAAAAAAACTTCAATCTGCAGGATGGTATGAGAGTTTCAATGTTTTTTAGGAGCTAGAGTGGTTTTGGTATTAATGTACGGTTAATAACCAGATAAAATTTTCTGATGTTTAAGTTGTCAAAGAAAGAAAGCTATGTTAAATACTGTATTTTTTGGCAGGGAATACTCAACTAGGAAATGGAACAAAGATGGAATCTAAAATGGTGGAATGAATTCATTTGAAAATAAAACCACTTAAGAGACCTAAATAATTTTGTTACTTAAAACAAAACAGACACGAGTAACGACATAATTTTCTCATGTTTGTTGTAGCAGAGCGGGATATTTTTGATTGTTTTCTTTTGCTGTTCAGTAACACTTGAAGTTGAACCCATAAAAATACTCTCCTGCTCCAAGAAGGTTCCTGACCAGTTTTTTGTATTAATTATAACTAAATATTTCATCTCTTCAGTCATTGTCCATAGCCATAGGTTGTACATGAAATACTAACTAATTGATATTTTATAATATTTGCTCTACTTATGAATGCGAATATAAACTAAGATTTTATACCATTATACAATGATTTGCACCCGTCATGATTCCATTAATGATAATTTAACCCATGATAAATGTTGTTTGAGTGGGTAATTTACAGTATAAGGGATAGAAAAATGATCTTTTGAAATTTAGTTTGTAGCTTTTTTGTCGTTGTAGGCTATCGCTTATGAAATATTATATTTAATACATTGTATACATTATGTAATATATTAAGTTCCAATTATAAAAGGTAAAACTCTATGTTAATGATATTACAGACAAAATATTGTAGTTTATCACTTAAGAAAGTTGGGTGATTTTTACAGAAAACTTAGAACTGTATGAAGTACACAGTGCAAATGTTATGTAATATAATTACTAGGTTAGTTCTTACATCTGTTATTTAAATACAGGAGTAGCTCAAACGTTCAATCAGCTGATGCTATGGTCATCTTCAATTGACTTTTTCTGTATGTACAAATTGTCAAGACCAATAATTATTCATCTTTCAGTCCCTACTTTTCATTTTAAAGCTTAATGAAATAGTTAAGTATGGTATCGATGTCAGCTTCCAAGTTTACTAGGTATGCAAATTTGTTTCAAACATTTTTAAATTTTAGTTTACATTCTAATTATGTGATATTAAAATTCCGATATCTTTATTTTTTTCATTTGAAGTTTACTGCATAACACTATGCCTTCTGTCTTTTTATTTCTAGAAGACCAGCAAATCATTTTTTGTCTGTACGTAATGTTATTTAAAACCCAGCATGACATTTTTAGAAGCTTCAATCTCTCTAATTCATCTAGGACATTTCAGATGCTTAAATTATAGGCTCGGCTTTAATTAAGATGTTGTCGATTACAATACTAAAGCACAAAAAACTTGATATTATTCGGAATTTAATAAATTTGGCATTTAAAGTTGTACAGATGTTGGTCACTTCATTTATCTTCCTTCTTATGGCTAACCTGACACTCTTAGGTCAAATTTGAGTCACTTTCGTTTCTAATTTTTCATTCTATCAGCTGGAATATTCGTAAATTCAAAAAAAAAAAAAAAAAAAAAGTGACAGTCTGAAACAAAATATGATAAGTTCATTCATTAAGTTTGAATTGAGTTCTTAGATTAAATGGTTTGGCAAAAGACGCTTGACTATATCTAGAAATTTTGGTAAGCTAAACAAACACATGGTACACTATCCAATGGTCGGGGTTGCATGCACTATTTGGAAATTTTGGTAAACTAAACAAATGCATGGTATATTATGCAATGGTCAGGGTTGCATGCAGTAGCGAAACTACTAATTATGGTCTACTATATCAATTTCACGGTCATTGCTACTTGGGTATGACTAAAACTATCACTAAACGCTCTTCTTCCAGTGTGGTTTTATAATTTCGATCACCCTTTGTTTTATAATTTTGAAGTACTAGCTACATTATTGATTTAGAATTTTTGAATAGCTTGGCTGTCTAATAGGAACATAAAGTTAAATCATTATTTATATTCTATCGTTTGTTACATTATTTTCAAATGCTTGACTTCTTTATGACATTTTAGATTTTAAGCGCAGAACTGTGCTGTTTTTGTTGAAAAAGGAACTGGAATCTTAGTAAAATTATAGCATTTTGTTATATTTTGGCTGAAAATTAAGCATGGGTTGGGTATTTTAATTCTTCTTAATATTTATTTTATGCACATACTAAAGTATTTATACTAAATTATTTTGAAGTAGTATTGAAAAACAGAATTGGAATTTATATTAAATTTCAGGAGATATTTGAAAAGTAGAATATACATTGCAAAAATTTCGAGTAATCGAAATGAAATCAATTCTTTTTAGAAAAAACCTTAGAATGCATACTGGGCATCATGACAAACAAATAAACTAGGCGTGTTAATTAATCAAAGAAGAAAACTGGACTATACTGTTTTTTTTTTTTTTAAATGATTAAATAATAATAAAATATTTCTCCTTTAATGTGGACACATGATAACATGCTAAAGGATATCCAAGATCCAATGTATGTGCTATTGTGTTGGGTCAGACAGTAGACTGAGTGATTGATTGTGGCACCGTTGTCGATAAAAAATAGCACCATTATTGGCAGTGGGATGTCTGAAGTGAAGTTCATGTACACAATGATAGAGAAACGATTCTACAGCTGTGATATTCTTCTACACAAACATGTAATTATTGCCCAAATAATGGGAAAATGAAACATTGTGGAGAATCAACATTTACAAAATATAAAAAAAATCCAATTTTCAAAAAATAGCAAATAAAGGAAGATCAAAGAGAAACCATCCTACATCTTATTGAACTCTTATCTCAAAGTATTCTTTAACCCAACAACATATCATGTTCACTTCCAAGGGAATAAAATATGTAACATCCCAAGTTTTACGATAAATTATATTATTTGATTTAATACGATTTTGATATTATATGGTTGTACATAATATATATATATATATATATATATATATATATATATATATATATATTTGAAATTCTATGTTGAAAACCAAAATTGAATTGTTTAAATTAATAATAATCGTTGTCGCAATAATAAATTTTGATTTATAAGTTTACGTGAATTTTATTTTGATTGTATAATATTTATAAACCGTTGAATTTAATTTAAATGGTTAATTAACGAAAATGAATGTTTTAATATATTAATAAATTGATTGTGAACGGTAACTTTTGAATACGATGGAATTAGGACTCGAGACCTGTTCCAATCAACTCAAAAGCACCAAAAACATTAATTTCAATATATAGATTGTTGGGTTTCCGATCAGAATTATAAATATGCAAAAATGTAATCGTTTTGACGATAAGCGGTCTATTTTGGTCCAACTGGGCTGTAATAACCCGGAAATCCGAGCCAATTTAAAAATTTTATTTTGGCGATTTTAGTGAATTTTGAATATTTAAAATGAATTATTTTAAATAATAATGACGAGAAATTCATTTGAATAGAATTAGAACGTATATATTTATATAGATCGTTGTTAGAATATAAATATTTTATTTTAAATATAAAAGGAATTGAAAATGGTGCGGTAGTTTGAAAATTCGATTTCAAATTTGAAATGAATGCACAGGATTCAAAATAAACCGGATTTTAGCGAAATCAAAAATATTAGAATTTATTTGAAAATATCTTTCCAAAGAATCCGAAAAATCAAAATTTCATAGCGGGAATTAAAAGATATGCCCAGTTGAAAATTCAGAATAGTCGGGATGGAATTCTGGCCCTTAAAAATGGAAATTTTGCAAACGACCTCTGTTTTCGACGAAACCACTTTTGTTGGATCCAGGATGTCGAATTATTGCTAGATTCCAAAATTCGTAATTTTTTTGAGTCATTATGTGAGCGTGGCGAAGTTAAATGCGTTTGACCAGTTTCAGTTGATTTTAATCGACTGGAAAATGGCCATTTTTCAAACGATCTCAGAATTTGACGAAATTAGATTTTTAGGACTGTATCGTCAATACGAAGTTAGATATAATTTTTCGGGAATTTTTAGAGTCCGTATGTGGGCCCGGTAAATTGAAATGTGCGTTCAAATTCAAAATATATAGTTATATTTTGATTTTTGTGAAAACTGACTGAAACAGTCGAATTGGCTTACGATACATACCCCATTGTGTTCGAAATGGGGGTATTTAGCTATGAACGACAGTCGTTGGGTCTCGTTTAGAGATCGAATGAAAAGGTTACTTTATAGAGATTAATAAATTAAATAAATATAATATAATATATAACCTCACCCCTCTTTCTCTCTCCCTCACTCCTCTCTCCCGTCAGTTTTTGAAGTAAAAGAAAAAAAAAATCGATCGCCCCCCCCTCCCCCGTTCACGCCTCCTCCTGAGCGACTCCAGCCTCACCTCCGGCGAACGATCCTCCACCCAGTGGCCACCGCCACTTCCCCCCCCCCCCCCTTCTCTAATCCGAAGCGCAACCCTTCCCCCCCCCCCTCTCTAAATCGACAGCCGCAACCCCAAGCCCTAGATCCCCTCAGACCGCCGCCTTTTGCCAACTGACCCCGCCTCCGGCCAACTCTGGCCCACCTAGCGCCACCCCTAGCCCCCTTTGCCTCTATCGAATGCTGTAAGTTTTCCCCTTTGTTGTTTATTTTAATTTTATTTTTGAAAATCAGATTTAATATATGAAAACATGTTTTAAAAGTTTGATTTTTAAAGGATATGGCATTGGGATAAAACCGTGATTTTTAACATGAAGTTGAAGTTGTAAAGATGCGATTTTTATTATGATGTAGCAGGCATAAAGATGTGGTTTTTTATATGAAGTAGCGTATAAGAAGATTTGATCTTTGAAACAAAAAAGATTTGATTTTTGAAAATATAAAAGGTTTTTTTTTATATAAAAGGATATGATTTTGTTTATATAACAAAGAAGATAAAATTATAATCTTTTCTATACGAGCAGCGTTATAAAAATATAATTTTTATACATGAGGTGATATTATAAAAATGTGATTTTTATATATGTAGTGAATTAAAAATATGATTTTTATATACTAGAGAATATAAAAATGTGATTTTTATATATGTAGTGGATACGAACAACGAAAGTGACGAAAGGCGAACGACGAAGATTTTCTACATATGAAGAGCCGTGGCATTTGGTTTAGCTTCTAGGTGAGAACTTCTCACTTTAATTCTTGTTTTCTAGTTAAAAATATATATCAGGATGCAGATGGTGCTTAGTAGCACACGAGACCCGTCGTCCACAGACCATGGACGACTTGTTTGATTTTATTGTGTGGTGAAAATTGATGGTGATGTGGAATGAATGGAAATATGTTCATGTGTTGAAATAAATTAATTATCGTTAAAAATATAATTTTTAACGTGAATGTGAATAAATAAATATTCATTTACAAATCGAACGATTTGTTTGTGTACACCCATTTGAAGAATATTGATTGGGATGATAAATTTTACACATCGCCTAACTACACAAATCATATTCAGTGCTTGTTGATTTGAAACCCCACACGAGTGTTGGGATGATATATGATGTATACTAATCCCAATTATTTAGTTGTATGTCGACCGATGGTTGAAAGACTATGTAAGCGTTAATTATTTATATTTAATTCTTATGCAGTTGTGTGGTGCACTCTGGATGATGGTTGATGATTTATCGTTGCTATTATATACATGTGTTGTAGGGAATCCATATAATTAACATTATATGGTAATTGATTGGGCCTCATTCAAATTTGGAAAATAAAGAATATTATAAAAGAAAATTCATGTGTTGAATAGAAATAATATTCATGCGTTGAATAGAAAGAAAATTCATGTGTTGAATAGAATAAAAATTCATGTGTTGAATAGAATAAATATTCATGTGTTGAATAAAAATATAAATTCATATGTTGAATAAAATATATATGTTCATGTGTTGAATGAAAATATATATTCATATGTTGAAGAAAATACATTTGTTGAATAGAATAACGAAGTTATTGAAATATATAAAGCCATGTTGATTAGATATGCGCCATTTTGACGCGAACGATATTTATATCGATTATATTCGTTTTTATAACGAATATAGAAAAGGAAGTGATTTCAAAATATAACGTTTTGAAAATATTATCATATATATATATATATATATATATATATATATATATATATATATATCGATGATATGGAATATTCAATTTTGATTAGAAATTGAATATGAGTTGAGATCGTTTTGAAAACGAATTTAAAACGATTTATAAAATACGTTTTAAAAGGAAATCGACGAAATATATATAATATATATATATATATATATTATATATTATATATTATATATATATATATAATGGCCTGAATAGAACACGCCGCGCTGCGGCAGTTCGCGAATTTCAACCACTGACTTTGAATGGATATTACGGGAGATCCGATCATCGGATTCTCCTAAAACTGGAACCGTTGGGTTCGTATCGAAAAGCGCTTTCTAAAGAATATTAGAGATTTGAAATCTAACGGTTGGATTTGAAATTATGTCCAAATCAAATTTGGAAAAGGTCGTTGTAAGTGCAGCTCGATGGCCGTAGATGGAATTCGACTGTACGGGTCTTGATAAAATTATTAAAAATAGTAATAATTTGCGTAAAATCATAAGAAATGATTTGGAAAGAATTGGGATGAAAATTTCCATATTTGAAAAGATAATAATAGATTTTTATCGAAATGAACTAGTTTTGAACTAGAATTGCAATTCCATTTATTTTTAAAATAAATAAATTGGATTTGAATTGGTTTTGAAAATAACCAGACTTTCCAATAATTGAATTGGAATGGATTTGAATCGAAATTGTCTTTGGAATATTTCGATGTTGGATTTCGTGATTATACAGATATTGTTATGGAAATTTGAAAGATATATTTATATCGTTATTTCCAATACAATATTTGTTGGTCGTAGAATTTGATATTGAATATAAGCCGATATATTTTCTATTCAGAGCCTTGTATTTAATATCAAATGGGATTTGGGTTTGTCGTGAATGGTGTCTTCATTAACACTGTTCTTAAACCCAGTTGAGAAAAAGATTAAACTTTTTATTTATATTTAATGAAGTATACCAATTAAATGGTATTTAATTGGAATTGAATTTGAATCGATTTTTGGGTTTATCGTGAACGGTGTTTTAAATAACACTTGTTCTTTAACCCGATAATTAATGGAATGTGATTTTGGGTTTATCGTGAATCGCGTTTTAAATGACATTGGTTCTTTAACCCAGTTAAAGATAGGATATGATTTTTCAAGTTAAATAATCATTAATATTGATTTTTGGGAAGATTAAAACCAAGTGGAGTTTTATTGAATCTTTAATTAGATTGAAATAATCGAGAATGGAGCATCCCCAGTTTTGCTCCAGGTGATAGTTAAATCTTTAATTAGATTTAAACGTGAAATGGTAATTGAATTTACCGATAACACCGTGGTGTCAGATATGAAGTATGACCAGTTTTACGTCATGGGATGAATATGTTGGGATTGGGAAATAAAATAAATGATTACTTCGGTGTGGTTCGCTAATCCCGACTAATTTGAATTGATATTCAAAAGAAGATTAAAGAATAAATTTAAAGAATTTATCTTTGAAAAAATTAATGGGGATCTTTCCCAAAGGAATATTTGAATAAAAGAATATTCTGAATTGGAATGAGGCGTATGTTATGTTTGTGTAACACTTCTTTATTATATACGCGGTAATTCAGAAAGACCGGGTTTATCCCATTCTGAATAACTGATTCGACGATGTGTCGAGGATGAAGACGGTGGTCAAAGACCGGGGGTCTTCACATCGTTTGGGTGATTACTGATGATCTTGATTGGGCTGTACACCCAAGAGGAGGGAATCAGTTGGTAATCGTCCAGAGGTACTTGGAGATCGATGGATATGCGAGGTACAAGGTGTCTCCGGTTTCGTTCAGACCTAGAACGAACTTGTAAATGGACTGTGTGTCTGACATTGGATTTTATTCCGTGTGATTGATTTCTATTAAATATATATCTGTTTAGCGGCGGAGAATTTATTCTCTTGCTTAACGTCCCTCTCTGAGACGTACGAGCTCAGGGGTTATGTATTGATGGATATCAATCACATGGAGTGAACTGCCTGTGTGGCATGCCTAAGTGGCAAATGATCAAAGCTTTTGTTGAAAAGCAGAGTCTTGTGGTTGACGATCAAAGCACGGCCTGTGTGGCATAGCTTTGTGTAGCGTTGATTCGCGAGCCTCACACCCCGGTTGTGAACCAGAAACGGGAGAGGACCTCAGGGAGGGCATGCGTTTGCTTCTAGCTAAGGTGGTGTTAGTGACCTACCAGTCCTGCCATTTATATTATTTTCACTTGTGTGGTTGTTGCTGTTGCGAGGCGCCTCGGATATATCGGTGACTATGTGGAGCCGATAGAGTCATTTGGCTCATTTACGCCCCAAGGGCGGGGAAACACAGTGTTCAGGCATAATAATCCACATCGGTGGATCGGCCCTGACGATCCATGAGGCAATAACAGCTGTTCCTGAGGCTCGGGCTAGACAGTCTCGAATCGGTGAGGACGATCCCTTGCCTCGGTTCACAGATGGAAATCCAACTTTCAATACGTGACTTTGCGGTTTTGATTGTAGAGCCTAGTATGGCGACATAGTGGTATGGGGCACTTATGTTGTCTATGATCGATACTTATGATTGAAATTGTTTTGACACTATACACTTATAGTAATAATAAAAGATGAAATTTCACGTACCAAGCATTCTTGGCTATTATAAGGTAAAACCTTATCCTCCGGCTTGTGTTGCATTGTATGATGGGACCTGGGTCTTATAATAGCTTCATTGTTCTTTATTTAGCATTGCGCTGTTGTTTTATGCACTGGTATTCTTGGGAGGAAACCCGTTCCGTATTATACGGCGTGGTCCCTTGATTTACCTAGCTTTAAAATAAAGATTAACAACTGTTTTAGTTCTCACATCAGTCACATGACTGACCTGGAGTTTATTGTTTTAACCTAAAATCTGGGTGCCCTTATTTTGACACGGGAAGCTAGTAGTTTTGGTTTTGCAGATTTATATTCACAGGATCCTGATTTACAGCTTGAATGATATCCGGAAAGCTCTGTATCCGTATATTCTTTTAAGTTGTGTTTTGTATTATTTTTCCGCTGCATTGTAATTTGTAAATCTCTGGTATTTATCGAATGTGTAATATTTATTCATACTCTGTATATCCTTATATTCTGATGGAATCGTTGTAACAAGCAATGAAATGTTCTTCTGATTGCGTTCTGATTGGTCTTGTCCTCAAAGCAATTCGGGGTTTCGAACGGTCTTGGTCGGTTTAGCGATCGATTCGGATCGAGCGAAATTCCCAGTTGTTACACGGGCATATGCATCTAAATCCATTCGATGAACACTATATATTATCATTTTTAGACCTAGCAGCAGCCTTTATTTCTTCTTCTCAGCCCTAAACCCGAAATTCAAATTCTAATATTTGTTAATGACGATTATAGACCAGAAAACATCGTCCAAAATTTAAATCTATCAATTCATATCGAATTATATGTTTTCGGAAAGGTCTCGACGATACAAACTGATGGGAAGCGTTCATTTCACGAAACTGCGCTCGAATCAACGGGAATTCGTGATCAAAGTTGCTGAAAACGAAATCCTAAGCTATGATTTGGGGGGTTTTTGATTTAGGGCTCAATTGAAGAAAGCGACTTATGGGTATTGTAGAGAATCTTCATACGAAGCTAATGCAAGTGGTCTCGTATCGATTGATGGTCGGAAGCTCCATGAATTTACGTTTTAAGATGCGAAAATCCGCACCTTTGACTGGATGTAGCAGGTCCCACAGGGGGCCGGAGGTCTTGATATTTCTGGTGAAGATGTTGCTCATCGAGAGCTTCGATTTGGCTGTGGTCTTGCGTCAAATAGATATCGGAGCGAGAAGTTATGGCCGGTCAAAGTTGTGGCGGTTTGGGGTTCAATTCGCAGGTACTATTCATGGAGGTTACTGTACACGGGTGCGGTCCGGAAATTGCTGACGTGGCAGCCATGGGTTGGTGGAAGTTTTGTTTTATTTTTAATTTTTGAAATTCAAATGTTCTAACGTACATAAGTTTTTCATACGAGCTCCAAATGACACACGATTTGTTGCGTTGGGATCGTATTGACAAGCTCTTGGCGATGGTGCTAGTTTGGACTAATTCTGAGACAGTCAAATTTTGGGTTAAAATTGGAATTTCAATCACGTACAGAACCAAGGTGAGTGATTAAACCCACTCACGCGTAACTAAAGTATTCTAATATTAGTTAAATTAATATCATGTAATGGTATGATTGTATGGATTGATGTTTGACAGTTAAATTGCATATTTATATTGATTTGCATCGATAACGTAATTAAATTTGTCTGTTAGTTTAAATTTTAACGTTATATTAAAATTCGACATTTAATTACTGTATAAAACCTAACACCTGATAATTTGTAAATTTATACGATATTAGACTATTGTATGTATTGATGTAATGAATGGCTTGAATTTGTTATGTTGACGAATTGATGTTAATTTACCTGTTATTCACATTTATTCATATATGATCATTATTTGTGCTGATTTATCCCAATCATTTACCTTAGATGTTACGGGCATCAAACAAATCCGGGATTAATCATTAAAATGAATTAAGAACGTATGTTGAAATGATAAATACATGTGACCCTGATTTGGATTGAAACGATATATATCCTTTCCCAAAGCACTAAAATTAAATTTGAGTATCACTTGGCCATATGATAGAAAATTATATACGGACACCGGTTGGTTAAATAAAATTGGTTTTAACCATGAACTTTTAAATATTGTTTTAAAGACAATATAAGCTATGTTTTATAATTTATTTTTCTTTGAACTTGAACTTTGAATTTTTGAAATATAAATAAAAAGGGGGAATAAATTAGTATTGTAACTGAAGCTAAATAAAAGTGAAATTGAATGTAAATCGGATTTAGTGAAAATAAATTGTTTCACCACCTTTGAAATTTATTATGAACCAACATTGATTTGAATTATATATGAATTGTGAACTCGACATTTGTTATAAATTGAAATCATTGAAAATGGGAATCTGAATTGCAATTTAACTATTTGAATTAAACTGTTTGAATTGTAATGAATGTAAATTGGAAATTTAATCGTGTGAAATATTGAAATTGAGTTGATTAACTTGAAATTGAAGTACGACTGCAAGTGAAATTGAAACTTTTAAAGGAACAATACTAATTCCAACTATAGTATTTTAAAACCATTTTATAAACTATTTTAATAATAATAATTTTATTTTCTTTATAAAATATTTTATTTTATTACTATTTTATTTTATAAATTATTTTAAATAAATCATTTTATATAATTAACTATTTATTTTAAACTATTTCAATTCTATATCCAAAACTATTTTAAATACACTTTTAATTATTTTAATATTCAAATTATTTAAAGTTGGAATTGTTACAAGTTTTTAAATTGGTTTAAATGGAGATTTTATTATGAATAATATTCTATCTTGAATATTAAAACGACTTTTGAAACATGATATTTTGATATGAAGTATGAACCTCTTTGAAATGTAAAAGAACTTACCAGTATGAAAAATATAAACGATTGGTTGTTAAAGAGACCGGGTTCGGATATTGTCATATTCTCTACCAATACCGAAAACCACTTTAACAACTGTGTACGTGGTGAAGTTCCAGAAATGGTGTTGGATGGTTTTGGAGGCGATTACTGGATTTGGAGAAAGAGAACGACAATGGATAGCCTTGACCTTTGGGTCATAATTAAAATGACTAAAACAGGAGCCATACCCAGGTTAATTGAGTTAGCTACTCTGAGCAGACATACTTCTTCGATACCATATATACTTTGTGATTCATTGGCGCATTTGATTTATTTTGCGGGTATGTCTGTGGTGGGCGGTAGTTGCGGCTATGCGTTACCACCGACCTGGGTCCGCAATCCGATAAAATCACTACTGATGGGTATTGCCTTGATGCCTTGTCATATTTATCCTGACCGAGCCCCCTACGATTTTGATTTGCACCGTACCTATGGAGTGCCCTCTGATAGCCACTACGTACTGTGGACTTTACGGTATCTGTATAAACTGCGGTATTATAAACGGTGTAAGGATAAAAATGTAATCCTGCTTACGCTATTTTAATATTTTATATTTAACCGTAGACACTATTATAATAGCGTATTGTATTATATAGTATCTAGTTTGACGGATCCTTAAGAGATGGAATTTCCCGTAACATCTCTTAAGTTATTGCACTCATATTATCGCATGAAGTTGATTTAACTAATATGAGAATGATTTAGTTCTGATCCGAGTGTTTGTTGTGTTTTTCTTGCAATACGCTCGGGTCAGACCGAGTGGTAGTTAGCGAAGATTTACTTGCTTTGAAGATACCATTATGAAGATGAAGATGGAGCTCAACAGACGTATTAAAACTATTATTCCGCTGCACATATTGGTATGTTGTATGTCAATTTACTCTGATAATCATGTAAATTATAATCAAATGTATGTTTTAATAGCTTCATTAACTGTTATTTAATTATTATATTTTGTCCTTCCGCTGTGAGATTCTGTGTTGTTTTTCTTCTTCTCTTCTTTTTCTTATATAAATCCCAATAACTATCCGTATTTTTGATTTGTTTAAGTTGACATTGAGGATCATTGTCGATTTGAACGGTCAAAAATCACGGTTGTTACATTTGGTATCGGAGCTTTGGTTTAGCAAAAACCTTGGCTCTATTTGGGATTTACTCATTAGAGATAGGGTAGTAATACCCTTGAATGAGTTTGAGAGCGTACTTGTAATTTTGATATAAAATGATTTTGTATTGTGTTGATTTGTTCTGTTAAGTATTTATGAATTCTGGTTGGTACTTGGGACATTAAGGCATCGATAGGGATTTCTAAACACTTGAATAGGGTTTGTTGACATAATATTGTTTTGAATTATATATTATTTATATATAGAATTATTTGAAATATGTCAATTTTGATTTTGTTGATGATAATATTAAATTTTCATCAATTATTACTCGATTAATCAATAATTATAACTATTGGTTATTGAATGATTTAAGAAATAAATACTGGAATATTGAGAAAAAAAATCAGTAATGAAATAAGAAGTAAAAATGTGAATTTGAGAATTTGATTTCGGATGATTTTGTAATATTGATTTGCAAATGGTTTGAAATAATATATTTATATTTTAAAATTGTTTCATATAGAAATTGTTTTTAAATGAATTATTGAAAGTATTAGTAATAATAATAATAATAATAATAATAAGTGTATACCCTCTTTTCTTTGAAAATGATTTCGGTGATGAGTGCACGCATCATCGATGTTTATTTTCAAGAGTCTAAGTAGGGAGACATTTAATATTTCGTATTTTGTTTTACGAAATTTAACTTTATTTAAATCCCTTTTATAGTATGGTTTTATGTAAACGATATATTATATGGAAAAAAAGTTGATTTAGAAAGAAACCCGAAATTTAATTCTTGAAATCTTGAATAAGTAATGAACTGAAACTTCTGAATATTAAGAGAGTTATAATTAAATAAATTTCTTAAGAATTGGATAATAAATTGAAACGAATGGTTACCATTGAAATTTTTGTAATAATTAATTATGTTCTGAAGCATGAATAACTTACCAATTAATTAAAAAGTTAAATGTTATAAGAATAAACGATTAAATAATGCACAAGTTTAAGAAGGGATAATGAAGTGAACAAAAATTTGATTGGTTATAAATATAAAAAAAATTAAGTTATGTAATAAAAATGATATATGCTTACTTCTGTTATGCTAAGTAGTATGAATTAACCGAATCAATGAAAAATTAATTAAGCGATTTAATTGGTAATAAACTGAAATGTTTTGATATTAGTATTTGCTTCGTGAAAATATAAGTGAATAGGCTTATAATTTATAAACTTAACGAAGGTTGAACGAATAAATTTAATTTAATTAAAAACAAGCTCGTCGCGCAGCGGTAGTTCGTAATTTTCCGAATTGATGTTTAAATGAAGGTATATAATCCAAAATAAGTCGGAATTCTTTGAAACAAGAATCTTTCGGTTCTATTGGATTATAGTTTCCTAATGAAAGAGAAAATTTTAAATTTCAACTTGTAAATTTGAAGATATGTGTAAATCAAAATTTCAAAAAAACAGCGCTAGGGAAATTCGCGATTTAAAATTTAATTATAAATAAAATGGACGATAATAAAGTCGATAGAATTGTTGAAAGAAATTGAAATTAAATGTGAAACATAATTCAATGTCAGTCAGGTAAATATGTACTGGATAATTTTGTCGTTTAAATAAAATGGCAACAACTCGTGGCTTAGGTAATTAATAAGTTATAAATATAATAAACCAAGCGTTGAAATTGGAAACGAACTTGAGAATGAAATATAACAAATAAAAATATGAATTGTTTAAAAGTGAAGTAAACAATGAAATCATACAAATAAAATAGCGACATTTAACTATTTTGTTAGATTTGCTTGGTTGAATGAATCTATTTGATTGGATATTTTATTTATGTTTTAGCTGCAATTGCTAAATTCATTTGTGTTTACTGTAAACATATGTGTGTGTGTGTGTGTGTGTGTGTGTATATATATATATATATATATATATATATATATTATCTCTTTTATATGTTGTTGAGTGATTAGTAGGTACTGAAGGAAGCTTGCATTGGAGCTATTTGCGCATAAAAATTGCTTTTTGCTTGCTGAAAATAAATAAATAAATTGCTAATAACGCAAATGAAAGGTACGTTTATCGAATTTATATATCGTATTTTGGTGTTTTATATTGTTTTCCCTATTTTGGGATGCCTCATCATTGAGATGAGATGTATATTTATGATTATATATATGTTATTGTTTTCCGGACCTAACTGTACAAAGCAGACTCTACCAAATTTTTTTTCATGAAATTATGACTTAGAAAATTTTGTGTAAATGTGAGTTTTGTAAAAGTTAATTGTTTCTAATTTAGTAGAAATTTTATATTATTTTAATTTTTTTTGTCACTTCATTTCTACGTTCTTTTTCGTGGACGAAAAGTTTTAAGTGGGGGAGAAAGTAACATCCCAAGTTTTGCGATAAATTATGTTATTTAATTTAATATGATTTTGATATTATATGGTTGTAAATAATATTTATTAATTTAATTTTTTTGAAATTCTATGTTGAAAACCAAAATTGAATTGTTTAAATTCAAAATAATTGTTGTCGTAATAATAAATTTTGATTTATAAGTTTACGTGCATTTTATTTTGATGGTATAATATTTATAAACCGTTGAATTTAATTTAAATGGTTAATTAACGAAAATGGATATTTTAATATATTAATAAACTGATTGTGAATGGTAACTTTTGAATACGATGGAATTAGGACTCGAGACCTGTTCCAATCAACTCAAAAGCACCGAAAACAATAATTTCAATATATAGATTGTTGGGTTTCCGATCAAAATTATAAATACGCAAAAATGTAACCATTTTGACGATAAGCGGTCTATTTTGAGCCAACTGGGCATATGCATCTAAACCCATTCGATGAACACTATAAATTATCATTTTCAGACCTAGCAGCAGCCTTTATTTCTTTTTCTTAGCCCTAATCCCGAAATTCAAACTCTAATATCTGTTAATGGCGATTATAGACCTTAAAACATCGTCAAAAATTCAAATATATCAAACCATATCGAATTATATGTTTACGGAAAGGTCTCGACGATACGAACTAATGGGAAGCGTTCGTTTCACAAAACTGCGCTCGAATCAATGGGAATTCGCGATCAAAGTTGCTGAAAACGAAATCCTAAGCTCTGATTTGGGGATTTTTTGATTTAGGGCTCAATTGAAGAAAGCGACTTATGGGTATTGCAGAGAATCTTCATACGAAGCTAATGCAGGTGGTCTCGAATCGATTGGTGGTCGGAAGCTCCGTGAATTTGCGTTTTAAGATGCGAAAATCCGCACCTTTGACTGGATGTAGCAGGTCCCATAGGGGGCGGAGGTCTTGAGATTTATGGTGAAGATGCTGCTCGTCGAGAGCTTCGATTTGGCTGTGGTCTTGCATCAAACAGATATCGGAGCAAGAAGTTATGGCCGGTCAAAGTTCTGGCGGTTTGGGGTTCAATTCGCAGGTATTGTTCATGGAGGTTACTCTTCACGGGTGCGGTCCAGAAATTGCTGACCTAGCAGCCATGGGTTGGTGGAAGTTTTGTTTTATTTTTAATTTATTTAATTTTTGAAATTCAAATATTCTAACGTACATAAGTTTTTCATACGAGCTCCAAATGACACGCGGTTTGTTGCGTTGGGATCATATCGACGAGCTCTTTGCGATGGCGCTAGTTTGGACTGATTTTGAGACAGTCAAATTTTGGGCTAAAATTGGAATTTCAATCACGTACAAAACCAAGGTGAGTGATTAAACCCACTCACGCATAACTAAAGTATTCTAATATTAGTTAAATTAATATCATGTCATGGTATGATTGTATGGATTGATGTTTGACAGTTAAATTGCATATTTATATGGATTTGCATCGACAGCGTAATCAAATTTGACTGTTAGTTTAAATTTCACCGTTATATTAAAATTCGACATCTAATTACTGTATAAAACCTGACACCTGATAATTTGTAAATTTATACGATATTAGACTGTTGTATGTATTGATGTGATGAATGGCTTGAATTTGATATGTTGACAAATTGATGTTAATTGTGTGAATTTACCTGTTATTCATATATGATCATTGTTTGTGCTGATTTATCCCAATCATTTACCTTAGATGTTACGGGCATCAAATAAACCTGGGATTAATCGTTAAAATAAATTAAGAACGTAGGTTGAAATGATAAATACCTATGACCCTGATTTGGATTGAAATGGTATATATCCTTTCCCAAAGTACTAAAATTAAATTTAAGTATCACTTGGCCATAGGATAGAAAATTATATACGGACCCCGGTTGGTTAAATAAATTTGGTTTTAACCATGAACTTTTAAATATTGTTTCAAAGACAGTATAAGCGATGTTTTATAATTTATTTTTCTTTGAACTTGAACTTTGAATTTTTGAAATATAAATAAATGGGGAAACAAATTAGTATTGTAACTGAAGCTAAATAAAAGGGAAATTGAATGTAAATCGAATTTGGTGAAATTAAATTGTTTCACCCACCTTTGAAATTTATTATGAACCAACACTGATTTGAATTATATATGAATTATGAACTCGACATTTGTTATAAATTGAAATCATTGAAAATAGGAATCTGAATTGGAATTTAACCATTTGAATTAAACTGATTGAATTGTATTGAATGTAAATTGGAAATTTAATCGAGTGAAATATCGAAATTGAGTTGATTAACTTGAAATTGAAGTATGACTGCAAGTGAAATTGAAACTTCTAAAGAAACAATTCTAATTCCTATTATAGTATTTTAAAACCATTTTATAAACTATTTTAATAATAATAATTTTATTTTCTTTATAAACTATTTTATTTTATTACTATTTTATTTTATAAATTATTTTAAATAAATCATTTTATATAATTAACTATTTATTTTCAAACTATTTCAATTCTATATCCAAAACTATTTTAAATATACTTTTAATGATTTTAATATTCAAATTATTTAAAGTTGGAATTGTTTCAAGATTTTAAATTGGTTTAAATGGAGATTTTATTATGAATAATATTCTATCTTGAATATTAAAATGAGTTTTGAAACATGATATTTTGATATGAAGTATGAACCTCTTTGAAATGTAAAAGAACTGACCGGTGTGAAAAATGTAAACGATTGGTTGTTAAAGAGACCGGGATCGGATATTGTCATATTCTCTGCCAATACCGAAAACCGCTTTAACAACTGTGTACGCGGTGAAGTTCCAGAAACGGTGTTGGATGGATTTGGAGGCGATTACTGGATTTGAAGAAAGAGAACGACGATGGATAGCCTTTACCTTCGGGTTATAATTAAAATGACTAAAAAAGGAGCCATACCCAGGTTAATTGAGTTAGCTACTCTGAGCAGGCATACTTCTTCGATACCATATATATACTTTGCGATTGATTGGCGCCTTTGATTGATTTTGGGGGTATGTCTGGGGTGGGCGGTAGTTGCGGCTATGCGTTACCACCGGCCTGATTCTGCAATCCGGTAGAATCACTACTGATGGGTATTGCCTCGATGTCTTGTCATATTTATCCTGATTGAGCCCACTACGATTTTGATTTGTAACGTACCTATGGAGTGCCCTCTGATAGCCACTACGTACTGTGGATTTTACGGTATCTGTATAGACTACGGTATTATAAACGATGTAAGGGTAAAAATGTAATCCCGCTTACGCTATTTTAATATTTTATATTTAACCGTAGACACTATTATAATAGCGTACTGTATTATATAGTATCTAGTTTGACGGATCCTTAAGAGATGGAATTTCCCGTAACATCTCTTAAGTTATTGCACTCATATTATCGCATGAAGTTGATTTAACTAATATGAGAATGATTTAGTTCTAATCCGAGTGTTTGTTGTGTTTTTCTTGCAATACGCTCGGGTCAAACCGAGTTGCAGTTAGTGAAGATTTCCTTGCTTTGAAGATACCATTATGAAGATGAAGATGAAGCTCAACAGACGTATTAAAACTATTATTCCGCTGCATATATTGGTATGTTGTATGTTAATTTACTCTGATAATCATTTAAATTGTAATCAAATGTATGTTTTAATAGCTTCATGAACTGTTATTTAATTGTTATATTTTGTCCTTCCGCTGTGAGATTCTGTGTTGTTTTTCTTCTTCTCTTCTTTTTCTTATATAAATCCCAATAACTATCCGTATTTTTGATTTGTTTAAGTTGACATTGAGGATCATTGTCTATTTGAACGGTCAAAAATTACGGTTGTTGCAAAATATTTGACAGTATAAGTATTGGTCATTTGAATGAATCATCCCAACATAAGCATATTTTATCTATATAATAAGTTTCCTTTGTTTTGACGTAAAAGACAGAGTGGATATGATTTAATCTTGAGAAAGACATAAAAAGGGTATAATTTATCCATGTAGAGCTGTTTCTGTCTACATTAAATGTTTAACAAAATTGTTAAAATTTGAGTGGTTAACAAACTTCATCCTCCACATGTGCGTCCACTTGCCTACGATCTTTCTCATATGCTTTCATCATCATTCCGTTTTCCTCTTCCTGACAAATCTCTTTATCTTTGCACCCATTCATCTACTCTTTGCACCCACGTTAATTTTTCCCTTATGCTTCAGTCTTTATCTTTGTTGCTCTTTCCTTCCATGCTTCCATTCTCTACCCATGATGTATTTCTCTTAGCCGGTTTCCTAATATATTATCTTTTGAAACCAATTCGTCTTCGTACCATTCTTTTTCTACTCTAGATCGTCAACACAAACAAGCTGCAACTGATCTTGCTCTTAATGGTGATACCTCCTCCTTTTTGCAAACCAAGTCTCCGAAGTATTAATCTTTTACGTCTTTTTTTTTTCTATACTTAATATTTCAAAATTTTGTTCTTGGCTTGATTTATTTCACATGAGTTTCAATTAACTTACCTCACTTAATAAAATCCATTACAGTTTTTCTTCGTCAAATTTGCACACGGTTGAGAACTGCTAAATTAAGCATTAACAACTTCTTTTGGTTTTCGAAAGTTATATTGATATGATTTTTCAGGTGCACTAGTGTCTTTCTTATGGCTAAAATGTGCATAAGTAAGCTCTTTATTATTACGAAAAGGCAAGATTTGCAAATTTGTGATGCAATTATTTTGGAATTTATTTGCAAATGATATTGCACTTTACTATTTAATGTTTCGACTGTTTTTATAGCTTTTGTCTTTATTGAAATTAACACGAAGATCTACTGTTTGCAAAAATGCCAAAACTAAGACATTCATTTTTGTCTTTAGTGTTTGATGTTGGAAAAGCAGTAAATTCAATGATTATTCTATACAATTGGATGATAATTCCTATCTATACATTTTACATTGTTTAATGATTATATTAAATGACAGCATTAAAGATGTCTTAGGGCATCTCCAGTCGTTGGACTTAAAGGCTGAATATTCAGCCTTTTCTCTTCAGTGGAAGAGATAAGGCTGAATATTCAGCCTAATCTTCAGGATCCGCTTCAGGATCCTGAAGATGATCCAGGCGCCTAAGCCTAATTATTAGGCGTCTGGTTCTGACGCCTAAAAAGTAGGCGCCAGAAACCCCCCCTTTTTACCCCTTCCTCCTCTTTTCTCTCTTCAAATGGCTATAAACGGTCAAAATTTTGAACTACCAACAGCTATAAACGGTCGTATACAAGTTTCAACGTCCATAAACGGTCATATTTTTCATCTTCCTATATATAATGGTATGAGTGCCTCATTGTAAAACATGAAAACTTCTTCATTCAAATCAACCATACTCTTTATCTAGCAGTAAACAATGTCATATCCATTCCAATTCAATAACGAAGCGATGAATACGAGTAGTTGGGATTTTGATTCTCAAGCAACCGAAAGTCTTACCCCTCCTTCAGCTCCAACAGTCTCGTTTCATTCTTCTGTGCCGTGGACCAATGACGAAGATAAAGATATCTGTTTAATGTACTACCACTTTTCAAACGATTCGGCCAAAGGCAATGATCAAAGTGGGGAAGCATTTTGGTCAAAAGTTAAGGCTGCTTACAACAAAAAGCACTTAGAAAGGACAAGATCAGTGTCCGCACTTTCCGGTCGATTTTGGAAGATTAATCGACAAACCCAATTCTTTGAGTCTCAAGTTCATAAAATTAGAACCGCAAATCCTAGTGGAATGGGTGGAGAAGCTGAATTGGTAATAATTTGTAACTCTCTAATTCGCTTGTCGATATTTTATTTTACCTACCATGAAAGAATACCAACATTCGTTGTGTTATTGTTTGTAGAAGCGGATGGCGAACGACCAATTCTTGAAATTATTTCCTAGAGAAAATGGTGCGAAAAAACCGCATTACTACCAGTTCGGTAATTGCTACGAATTGCTAGTCATCCGAAATGGAGTTCTAGTAACGCGAAGAGCTTAAGAGATGTTCAAACGAAGGCAAAAGCAAAGTTAAAAGCATGCCGAAATTCCTATATGTCAAGTCCAGGAGAATCTTCGCAGAGAGATTCTAATACTGTTGAAGATGCAACTACTGAATTTGATGAAGATGACAGACCTAAGGGCCAGCGTGCTGCGAAGAAGGAAAATGCTGTTCAAACCCAATTTGATTCTCGGTGGGTGCAGATGCAGGAGAAGCATGCCAGAGAAAATGAAGAACGTCAAAAACATAGTGCTGAAAAACTTGAGGTCTTAAAACAGTTAGCCGAGATTGAACGTGGTAGGTTTGAGATTGAGCAGCATCGGGAAGAGACTTTAGTAATGCAAATGGATGTCACCGGAATGGACCCACTAGCGAAACAGTACTGGGTGGATTATAACAACGTATTGTTGATAGTCATGCTGGATCTAAGTGTATGTAATTTTATTATGTAGTGTTGTACTGCCTCAATTGTTTTCATCTATGTATTGTTTTCTAGTCTCAAATAATCAGTGTTAACTTATTTTCTTTAACGCAGTGTGTATGTATCGAATAATTAAAAATAATTCAACGAATTACGTACGACTAAGCTAATACACTTCAATGCAAACACATCCGTACGGTAATATTACATCAGTACGTTAATATTACATATAATATGTATAAACCACAAGTGGAATACCAAATTGCAGAGAAGACAAATTACAAAAGTACGTTAATAATACATCAGTACCACTAAATAAGAACACAACAATACACAGGTATGAAGTCAAAATACAACAGTCCCCTTAATAATACATATAAACAACAAAAGTGCAGAAAAAAGAAAGTACAACAGTCTGCTAATAATACATCAATAGCACTACATACGAATGCCTCCATCGTCGTCGCTCCCATCATCGTCGCTCCCATCATCATCTCCGTCATGGTCATCAACATCCTCAGCCAGGTCGTCGTCCTCCTCCTCATCATCATCAACATCGTGTAACTGAGCAACAGCGTCATACTCATCAGCAGCATGGCTCGGCAAGTCATCGATACCAATGTCCTCACCGATGTCTCTAGTCCTAGATCCACTGGTCCCAACATCTGCAAATGGCTCATACACGGCAAGTCTGGATGATAACTGATCAATCTGAGACTCCAAAATCTGTGTATGACTAAGATACATTTCGTGCATCGTGTGCGTGTGTGCAAGAGTCATATCACGAAAACCGGCAAAGGTGGCTCTTGACTGATCCAACCAATATGCGTACTACAAAGACATGTGATGTGCGTTATGTAAAGTACCATAAATAAGATCTGTACATAAATAGACAAATGTATTCAAGATACCTCGTATGGAGGGTACAAGCCGGCTGAGGGTACTCCAGGAAGACTGAGGGGATCTAGAAGCACTACGGGATGCTCAATAATGGTACCTGTAATATCGTATGCTCTGAAACTACAATCAGGCTCTATCTGCATGGGAGGCTGTGAAAACTGGGATGAGGTAGGATCAAATGACACCTGAGGTATCTGCACTCTACCGGCTCCTAAATGAGGTCCTAAATGATCGAAGTTAACCCCCCGGACATAATCAGGACATCTAAGTCTACGTGGAGCAACTCTAGTCCAATAAGAATCGTAATGGCCAGCAATGAAGAATGGGCCAATGTCAACCCAACCAGCCTCCCGTAGGGCCTGCATGTATTGCACTCCAATCAACCTACCTCTACCGAACATGTCATCGCAAGATAGCGGATCTCCCGGTATACGTAAATCATGGCTGATCTGATACGCACACCTCTCACCCAAATACCCAATAGGGATATATGTCGCTGTGTGTAAAGCTACCCTACGAGTAGAGAGTCTATACGCAATCACCATCGGGTGGGCGTCGCCAATAAAACCAGCCTCTGTCAAATGATCCACATGTGAAGTCCAAGGAATGTGTATGAGATTGCCCCGACTCCGCACGTCAAGCTGTGCTCTAGACTCCATCAAATCGTGACGTACACCCAATGGAACGTGAGGTATGTAATGAATACGCTCCCACCGTCTCATCCGCGGAAAGAACTGCTCACCTAGCTACCTGAGCAGCCATCTCTACCATGCGTGGATGCATGTTGGCCGTGAACTCATAATACCATATGGGCAAAATGTACCAAAAGGCTTGCATCTCTCTGACATCTCCCAGCACCTAGGAATCTAAAGCGGTGTACAATGCACCTAGTATCGTTGTGCCCCAATCTATCGTACCAAGCCGATCCAACATAGTAAGCCCATCCAGATAAACCAAGCGAACAGTACCTTAATGGTTCGAAAAAAATGTCGAACCAAACAAGTACAGTAAAAATGTCCTAGTCACCCCCTCTATAATCTCCGGTCTCTGCGAATAAGAAGTGATGTATTGCTGTAGGTAAGTCAACATAACCGCACCACTACTAACTCTGGAAGCACCAAAATGGGGTAAGAACACGAAAAACACGTTGGATGACTCATATAACTCATCAAAGGGAACCGGTCTACGATCAAGATGACCAATCTCTATACCAGTCAGCATATACAAATCGATAGGAGTGACACCAAGCTCAAAGTCAGAAAAATGGAATGTATGTGTGGTCGGCCACCACCGCTCACATAGTGCATGTACCAAGGGTCTGTCGAATGACTTCATAGGTCTAATAGATAAAAACTGACCAAAGGGACTAAGCTGTAGTCTATCCTTAATAGGAGTGGGAAGACCGTCATAAAATGAAATGCATTTCGGCCAACTGCCTCTACAATGAATATACTTCTCCTATATATAACGAAATAAGCAATGTTTTTCCATTCATGCACACTTATTGAAGTCATACGAAGATATAGTTCGAGTAATAGTAGAAATCATAAATGTATAAATTATACCTGTATCGTGGGTAAAACAGTATCAGCTCTATGCTCGTATCCCTCTGGAAGATCATGAAGGACACGAAGCTCATCAGCTGTTACACCAGGAGCCGGAGGCGTGTGCACTGGACCTGTTTGTTCATCTGACAGCCTCGGAGCAATTCTCCTTCCAACTCTAATTCTTTTCGGCGGCATTTGGACTCAATTTTCTATTAAAAACAAATTTAAAATGAAGCTTAAAGGAATGAAATGGGGGAAAAATGGAGGGGGGGGGGGGGGGTAAAAAGTAAGCGTCAGAACCACTGGCGCCATATGCCCCATTAAGACCTGAATATTCTGGACCTTGAATATTCAGGCCTTAATCCACTGGAGATGCCCTTACAATAAGATATTGTTGAATGCTACTATTCTTTCTTATGCGCGTTATTCTCAAATGAAACATAAGTTACCATGAAATTTGTTTTGGATGCAAGGTATTTAGGCCATGTTCATTTCTTTTCACTTGGCATTTTGGATTTTGTTATACTAAGATTGCTGCTTACTAATAACGTATTTACAATGACTTGCCTAAAGTCGAAGTTGGACTTTCAAAGGTCTAAATTTATCCTCATTTCCAAATTTGTTACCAATATATTGTACCCAGTGGGAAACATACAACATTTGTACATACCTTTCGGTTTACTATACGTGGAAAATAAACAAATTTGTACGTTTTGGTTTTCAGTTGTTGAAATTTTTAAATAGTGAATTCCTCATATTAATGAATAATTGGGCTAATTCATTGAGCATTTTTTAACATCAGTCAATTCAAATTGGTGGCAAACTAACATGCGCATAGAAGGAAAATGTTTGCTTATCAATATGCTGAGAAGCGGTGTAGTAACTGCTAAAGGTTTAACCACCAATAGTTATGTCGTACTTAATTCTGAACATAAGACAGCTTACTACTCTACAACTTATTTTTCTATGAACGTGACACATGTGAGCACTTCATTATTTCCAGCATTATAATATATGAATGCAGTAAGTTGCAAATGCACGTTCTTACTTTTATTTTTTAGGTATTTTTGATACAAGCCCATAGTTGTTCATTTTAACATTGAAAATGCAATGATATTATGACTCTGTTTCCATAAAACATCCAGTTTAGAAATCTAAGGGTTTTTGCAACTGTGTGTCATAACTTGCATCGAATTTTTATGTAGCTATTGTAATAAAATTTACGTAAATGTAGGGGTAATATGATGTAACTGCACTGAATATACAAAACTAGACATCTTAGTTAGATAACGATGAACATTAAATAGTCTTTACTTTTATTAGCTAACACACTTTTGAGATCCTTTCCTAAATGCCAAATGCATATATATTCTGCTTGCGAACTGATTCACTGGCTATTTGTGACACAACAATATTTTTCACAATGCATATTTGTACATAAATCTTTTTAGGACTGACTTCATTGTAGAATAAAGATCAAGGTTGCATAATATGGGTGAGAATGATAGGTTCTCTTTTTAAAAGAAAATAAGACTATGGTCTCCCTTTTCTAGGTCTCATATATTCTAATGAAACAAATGTGATTTGCTTTTCTTATACCGTATTAATATAAACTTGAATCACAGCACTCGAGAATCTTTGGGCCTAGAATTGCAACTAGATGTGATTGCATGAAATTAGTTCTATAATATGTTTGCTTAAATAATAAATACAGAATTAATCCAATATAAAAACAATGATTCTGCATTTATACCCTTTTCTTGCTGTGAATAACAAGTTTATTCTTATTAACTAGGACTATCTGTATATGTGAAGCTAGCAAGAACTATCTAAATGTTAGTGAACAGTCAATATATTTCAAATATATTAGGAATATGATGAGCTTTTTTTTTTTTTTTTTTTTTTTTTTTTTTTGAAAATGAAATAATGGATTCTCTTTTGTAGGATTGATTTCTCCTGCTGCAACGGATGTCCATTTTGTAGGCCTATTTTATCCTGATATGTACATGTAAGTAGCTTCCAGAAGTTGTAATGAAATGTGTGTATCTACAATCATTTACTTCACTCTAGAACTTAAATGCACTATGTGTTATTCCATATCTAGAAGTTAATTCTTTGTTAGTTAGCTCTGCGAGATTTTATGAAATAATGACATGGAATCTATGTTCGCCTACTCAAACTTCCTATCATACTCTACAGATTCAATATAAAAGATTTTCATGTTTCAAGTCTTCACATTTTACATGCAGCAAATGATTGGCATCCCTGTTCAACAACAGTAATTCATTTAATTGTTTATGAATATTTAAGTTGGTACGAATATAGTCGGAATGCTTTTGTTATGCAATATATTTGTTATTATGTTTAGTCTTTGAATTTCATCTATGATTATATATATTTTTAATAGTAATACAAGATATTTGACTCTTCACAGAAAATAGCAATGATTCGAATCGTTTACAACACTGGAAGAAAAAGAAAACAACACAGGTGGAATCTACATAACTGCTTTGCTAACCAAATCAATTTGTACGGATCTTCTTAGCAGCAAAGGCACCTACGTTTTGAGCACTGAAAAAATCATTGAACAGTGTCAAGAAAAAATTTGATGGCACTGAACAAATCATATATAATCACGTGTATTCTATCATAGTACAAATTTTTACAATTTGATGGCAGGAAGTAAACTGACCTCTGCCTCTGTTAATATCATAGTGTTATTTTTATTGTGGAAAACAGTTGGCTGGGTGCATGAACTTTAAGGGTTGACCATAATAGTATCTGGGTGAACGGTTTTCATGCTACGAGGGTAAATACAAGCAGCTGAGCTCTGTAAAAGACAAGTGTATGACAAAGCTTCCAACTCCTAACAGGCTAATTTCACGGAGGATGCTAATTTCATCTCAGGAAAAAATAGACCGATTTCTAACATATTGATGGATACATGGATGCCTTCCCTTTTGAATAAACACTTCTTCAATTTTATTTGTTATATAAATTACTTTTTTTAATGTTATCTTTACTCCTTTGTAACAGTTAGAAAATGCTCTAGAATTTGTATTCTAAGCTTTACTCAGTAAGAACTTATTCTTATTAATTTCAATTGCTATATACTTATCCTATCAATGACGTGCATGGTTTGGTCACCAAGTTATTGATACAGGAACTTATGAGACTGTTGGGATATTAGTTAATGATCGTTTTAAATGAGCTGTTGTTCAGATGACGCAACTAACAATATTGCCAAGACGTGAATAATTTGGGCTGATTGTAATTGTGTGTTGTGGTATTGACTAGGACTTGGTGTTCCTATAGGATACTGTGTTTTATCCTTTTCGTAATGCATAAGAAACCAAGTTTTATACACATACACGCACACACAGAAGTGCTATTAGGATGCAAAACAAAACGATAAATTTGATATTAATATTGACCATTGGATTGTTTTATCCTTACATAGAAGGGAAACAGCGGAAAGTCAATGAACTAAATTTCTTACATAGCATTTTGTGTCAATGGTTTACATTTAGATGCGAATTCATATTCATATATGTGTGTGTGTGTGTGTGTGTGTGTGTGTGTGTGTGTGTGTGTGTGTGTGTGTGTGTGTGTGTGTGTGTAGGGAGCGACTATTTGAACACAAATTCATGGCATGAAATTTGATATATAAATTGTAAATCATTGGATTTGTTTGTCTTTACATGAAAGGTAGAATTCAGGGGTAAATCCAATGGTTTACAATTTGTGTACTAAATTTTATGTCATCGGTTTGTGTTCAAATAGACTTTCCCATATAAGAGAGAGAATCAGTGAGGTAATAATGGCTGAGATTCTGGGGGAGAGTTCACGTGCAATATAAGATGTGTAGCGGAACTCTCATATATATATATATATATATATATATATATATATATATATATATATATAACACTCCACCTCCGTTAAGGTCACTCACAAAGAGAATGCCTTAACTTTGATGGAGCGTTTTAGTAGACAGAACAGAAATTTACAAGACAGATAAAGCAATACTAGAAAATTTTATAACTTTATTACAACAGAAACAGAAATAAGTTTGGTTACATGTTTTCAAATCACAATATCAGAATTCAAGTACAAAATATCAGTCTTGTACAAAAGCCTTCAGAATACATAATTTTTAAAGTCATAATCCCCAACGTAAACTGCCATAAAAATAGAGCCAAAGCCAAGTAATACTTCAAGCAGAGAGAATCTGAATCAAGCTCCTATGTTTCCACCTTGAAAACCTGGGGGGGGGGGGGGGACGGAAAGAAAAGAAGCGAAACAAACTAGGTCAGACATAAGTCTGGTGAGTCCAGTGACTTTCAGCATATAAACAGATAATAGTATCATGACATGTAAATAAAACTGGATGAGGGATAACCGTAACAGGAATAGCAGGTTAACAGAATGATAGAGACTAAGCTAAGCTTCTTACTTAGTCTTCACTTCTCTGCACTAATACTAGTATAACAAGATTATGTGTTACCCTAATGTCTAAACAGAAACATAAACAGAATAATCTCTACAAAAACATAATGCTAGTAATGGGCCTTTACCACCGGAACAGACAGAAGGTACAGAAGCAGAATACTAATAATGGACCTTTACCACCCAACTAATGGGCCTTTACCACCCTAACAGACAGAAGGTACGGAAAAAGAATCAGAAACGGAATCAGAGACGGAAACAGAATAATCCTTACGGAAACAGAATGTTAGAATTAGGTGTACACTAGTAATGGGCCTTTACCACCGCAACAGATGGTACGACGCAGAAACAGACAGGTGTTGCCACCTAACAGAAACAGACGGTACCAACAGAAACAGACAGAACTAAGTGTACCCTAAGTCCTATCCCCAAGCGATCGGCTCCCTAATACATAAATACCCTGTGTCGGCCCCACGGTAGGGTGTATCACTCCCTAAAGTGGCAACTTATTGGCATAGGCCTATTTACAGATGTCACGGTGTCTTACATCCTCAGAGCAGACCGGATCCATGCATGCACATGACCCGGTTGGAACGCGCCATCAACACCCCTCGCCATTATCAGAATGAACCGCTTATAATTAGTTCAGTAACCGTGCCCGGACCCCTACATAGCGTGGGGTCAAAGTTTTGATACCAGAAAGGGTTACTGACTAATATAGGTCCCAACCAACAGATGACACAAGTATTTCCCCTCCTAACCTTATGTCCCCAGACTAACAGATTTCAGATTAACTTGTTTACAGGTTTCAGATAGAGTTCAGGTTACTAGTTCACAGATCAGACAATCAAGTTAACAAGTTTTCAGACTAACGGATCAGATATACAGATTAACAAGTTCTCAGACTAACAGATCATATATACAGATTAACAGACTTACAGATTGTTTTACCTAACTTTGTATTGGGCCTACAGACTCACAAAATGGGTTTATTAGATTTATCAGTCCAATTGATTTAACTCTATCCACCCAACACGTTTTAGGCATTATATTTATCTTAGATTTGCATTAATTAATTATTAGTGCACAGACCTCTCACATTAGGTTGGTAGCTTGTGGCCGCTGGATATGCTCGGTGGTTCCGGGCAAACTTCTGCCACAAGCCGGACCTAACCTCGTGTCTAAGCATATTTTAGTTATGCCTACGACCTCTCACATCAGACTGACAGATTGTGGTTGCTGGTTAAGTCGGTTGGTGCGGGCAGGCTTCCATCGCAAACGGAGTCTAACCTCGTGTCATATCCAATTTATTTCAATACAGATATCAGACTAATTTATGTCCATTTAACAGATTAAACTCCCTTATAGGTTACAACAGATTAATCAAATTTCCATGTTTTACTCAATCTTAGATCGAGCCTACAGATTTTCACACCCAAATTACAATTATTTAGCTTTCAACAAATTTAGCCGATAACAGATTTAGCATATAACAATTTTAGCAGATTATGCAATTCAGCAGATTTAGCAGATTAGGCAATTCAACAGATTAAGCAGATAACAGATTTAGCAGATTATGCAATTCAACAGATTAAGCAGATAACAGATTTGGCAGATTAGGCAATTCAACAGATTTAACAGATAACAGATTAGCAGATTAGGCAATTCAGCAGATTTAACGGATTAGATATTTCTTAAATTTCTATTTACATATCTTGCCTAAATTTACATGCCTAAATCATGGTCACAATTCATAATACGACATATGCCCCAAATTTTAATTAAACTTTGCACAGTACAGATTATTCTCTAAAAAGTCCCAAACAATATGAATTATGCCAAATTATAGCCTATGATGCCAAATATCCTAAAATACATATTTAGGCGCATTCACATTAATAGTTAACCTATTTTACTATAGATCTTTACGCCTAAGTCACATATGTCTTTTTTTTTCTCTTTTCAAGTCATAGGTCGTGATATAAAATATGCCCCAAAATCTAGATCTTAAATTTTAATCATGTATTAAGTCCTCAAAATCAGATCTTGCATTATAATATGCATTATATTCCAAATCAGTCTTTTATACATAGTATGCACTTATTCTAGATCTTAATTTACAATCTATGTTCTTTTCTCAAATCAGTCACAGATCAGTCATGTCCAATTATGCAATATTCATTATTTGTCCCAAAATTAGCGTTCATGCGTTAATCTCTTATGAGATTTGGCGCAGGCTCGTAGTAGCCTGGCTATAGAACAGAAAGAAAAAGGAGATACAGAATAGTCACAGAAAAACAGATCTGACAGATAAGAATATGCATAACCTCAGATTCGGATTTATAACCATGCCAATATCATAATAAAAGTTTATATCTAAAAATAACTGTACTCACAAAAAGGGAACAATTCTTGTATTCTGGAATCTGTGTTCTGACACTGAATAGCGCTCCTTTGGCGTAGACTATCGATTAGATTTGATTCTCTTTTAACTCTATTTAGATTGGAAGAAGATGCACTAGTTCTAGTTTTGATTTTAGCTAGCAGAGTAGCGACGCCATTATTTTATTTTTAATTAGAATAGTGGCAGAGTATAGGCAGAATGAAATTGTGTGGAGAGAAATCTGGGTTTGGGGGTGTTTAAATAGGTTAGAGCTCATGAATCCGGTCAGAAAGGCGTCCAGGTGCAGAAAAATTGATCTGTCTACAGATCTGGAAGGGGGGGGGGGAAGGTCGACCCTAGTGTCGACCTGTTTAGCCAGGTCGACCCTAGTGTCGACCTGGGCCCTGGGCGGGAATTTTCCCGCCCAGCCCGGGTGTCTGTTTTTGTATTTCGAATCTGAATTTTAAATTCCAGGCTGATTTTTACTGAAACTTCTGAAGACCATATCTTCTTCACACGGAGTCCGATTTACGCAAACTTGGACTCTATTCCAAGCAGAATTTTGAGACGAACGCAATGGCGCAACCCGTTTCCCTTAATTATTTTGTTACAATTTAATTATTCTCTGATTTGTTACTCTTATATTCACAGAAAATTCGGGGTGTTACAATATATATATATATATATATATATATATATATATAGGAAAATCTAAATGGACACAAAAATTAAACACACAAAATCTAAGTCATTAGATTTCCCTTTAAATTACACCTCACACATAAAGACAAACAAATCTTGCAGTCCAAATTTTGTGTATATAATTTTGTGTCTCTATAGCTGCTCCCTATATGTGTGTGTGTAAACACACACACACACACACACACACACACACACACACACATATATATATATATATATATAAAAGATGGCTATTTGAACATAAAAATTTGACATAAATAGTAGAACACAAATTCTTAGCATTAATTTGTTTTTATATTGTATCAAACTTCAGTGTCTAAATAAACTTTTCATATATATACACACACACATATACACAGACACACACACACATATATATAAAAGAAATATTTAATTCTTAGTTATCACAGTTATTTGGAAAATTTTGTTGTTAAAAGCTTCCATATTTTGTTTTAATTTTGTATGGTTATATAGAAATGTGGCCATTACACGTATAATAACAACAAATTAATAACAATCAGTACAATAATAAATCAAATAATAGCCACCAAATTGTTAAAAATTAACTCATCACAAAATTATTTACCTTGATTACATATAAGGCCGGATCACATGAGTCATTAAATACGTGATTTTAGCACTATTCCTTATTAAGAGTGACAAAGTCCTGCCGAAAAAACAGTTTATAAAAGAATATGGACTAATGATAATTTAAAAACTATGAAACAAAAAAAAACAATTTTTAAACCCACCTTGCCCGTATGCGTAGCACGGGCCACACACTTGTTAGATCTATAAAGATAGATCTTGCATGACATGATAAATTATCCACAAATGAATTAGATCTAGCATGACATGAAAAATTATCCACAAACGAATTAGATCTATGAAGGTAGACCTAGCATGACATGATAAATTATCCACAAACGAATTAGATCTATAAAGGTAGATCTAGCATGACATGATAAATTAACCACAAACGAATTGGATCTAACATGATGTGACGAAAAGGAATTTCGCTCGGTCCGAACCAGTCGCTAAACCGACCCAGTCCGGTCGAAACGCCCAATCGTTTTGAGAACACGACAAAATAGAACGCAGACGGAAGAACATTTCATTGTATATTACAACAATGCATCAGATTACAAGAATATACAGAGTATAAATGAATATTACACAGAAATATCAGAGATTTAAATTACATTTAAATATATAGCAGCGGAAAATAATACAATACACAACTAGAAGGAGATATACGGATACAAAGCTTTCCGGATATCGTTCCAGCTGTAAACCAGGATCCTGTGAATATAAATCTGCAAAACCAAAACTACTAGCTGCCCGTGTCAAAATAGGGGCACCCAGAGTTCAGGTTAAAACAATAAACTGCAGGTCAGTCATGGGACTGGTGTGAGAACTAAAACAGTTAATCTTTATTTTTAAAGTTAGGTAAATCAAGGGACCACGCCGTATAACACGGAACGGGTTTCCTCCCAAGAATACCAGTGCATAAAACAAACAACGCAATGCTAAATAAAGAAAAATGAAGCTGTTATAAGACCCAGGTCCTATCACACAATGCAACGCAAGCCGGGGGATAGGGTTTTCCCTTATAACAGCCAAAGAATGCTTGATACGTTTAAAACAAATCATTTGATACTATTATAAGTGCATAGTGTATAAAACAACTTCAAATAATAAGTATCAATCATAGGCGACATGAGCGTCCCATGCCACTATGTCGCCATAAATAGGTTTACAAATAAAACCGCAAAGTCACGTATTTGGAAATTGGATTTCCATCTATGAACCGAGGCAAAAGATAGTCCTCAACCAATTCAAGACGCTCTAGCCCGTGCCTCAGGACCCAGCCACAGGTGGGCCCTTGGATCGTCAGGGCCGGTCCACCGATGTGGATTAAAATGCCTGAACACTGCGTTTCCCCGCCCTTTGGGGCGTAAATGAGCCAACGAATGGATCCATCGGACCCGGATCGTCTGATCAAACCGAGGCGCCTCGCAACAGCAACAACCACACAGGTGAAAAGTATATAAATGTCAGGGCTGGTAGGTCACTGACACCACCCTAGCTAGAAAGAAACGCATGCCCTCCCTGAGGTCCGTCTCCCGTTTTTGGTTCACAACCGAGGTGCGAAACTCGCGAAGTAAACGTCACACAAAGCTACGCCACAAAGGCCGTGCTTTGATCATCACCACAAGACTTTGCTTTTCAACAGAAGCCTCGATCAATTGCCACTTAGGCATGCCACACAGGCAATTCACTCCATGCGTTTGATATCCATCAATATATAACCCCTGAGCTCGTATGTCTCAGAGAAGGGCGTTAAGCAAGAGAATAGATTCTCCGCCGCCAAACAGATATATATTTAATAGAGATCAATCACACGGACTAAAATCCAATGTCAGACACACAGTCCATTTACAAGTCCGTTCTGGGTCTGAACGAAACCGGAGGCACCTAGTACCCCGCATATCCATCGATCTCCAAGTACGTCTGGACGATCACCAACTGTTTCCATCTTTTTGGGTGTACAGCCCAATCAAGATCATCAGTAATCACCCAAACGACGTGAAGACCTCCGGTCTTCGACCATCGTCTTCATCTTCGACTTATCGTCGTATCAGTTATTCATAATGGGATAAACCCGGTCTTTCCGAATAACTCGCGTATATTTTCAATTCTTTTCGATACGAACCCAACGGTTCCGGTTTTAGGAGAATCCGACGGTCGGGTCTTCCGTAATATCCATTTGAAGTCAATGGTCGAAATTCGCGAACTACCGCGGCGCGGCGCGTTCTCTTCAGGCCATTATATTATATATATATATATAATATATATAATATATACTTCGTCGATTTCTATTTAAAACGAATTATATAAATAGTTTTAAATTCGTTTCAAAGGCAATTTCAACTTCCATTTCAATTCAAATCAAAATTGAATTCTTCTTTATAAATTCGTTTTAAAATTCATTTCTATTCAATTCAAATTTCAATTCAATTTGAATTTATTTCAATTTGTTTCCAATTCAATTCGAATTCGTTTTCAATTTAATTCGAATTGGTTTTATATTCAATTCAATTCAAATTCGTTATCTATTCAATTCATTTCGAAATCGTTATATATTCAATTCATTTCGAAATCGTTATATATTCAATTCATTTCGAAATCGTTATATATTCAATTCATTTCGAAATCGTTATATATTCAATTCATTTCGAAATCGTTATATATTCAATTCATTTCGAAATCGTTATATATTCAATTCATTTCGAAATCGTTTTCTATTATTCATTTTAAAATGAATAAAATCGATATAAATATCGTTTACGTCAAAATGGCGTCAATCTAATCAACACGGCTTCATATATTTCTATTTTCAAATGTTCTATTTCAAATATTTCTTATTATCAAATATTTTGTTCAACACATGACTAATCTCAACGGATGAGTACTGTCAACACATGAACCTTTATTTTATATATTCTTTATTTTCTAAATTGGAATGAGGCCCAATTAATCACCATATAATATTAATTATATGGATTTTCATACATCACACGTATATAATAGCATTGAAGAATAATCAACCATCAACCAAAGTGCACTACACTGTATAAGCATCAAATATAGATATCTAACGCTTATAACAGCCTGTCAATCAATCGATCGACATATTTAATCAATCAGGATGAGTGAACTTCAAATTTCATCCCAACACCCGTGTGGGGTTTCAAACAATCAAACACATATTTTATTTGTGCAGTTGGGCGATGTGTAAAATTTATCGTCCCAATCAATGTCCTTCAAATAGGTGTACATAAACAAACCGTCCGGTTTGTAAATGAATATTTATTTTATTCACATTCACGTTAAAATTATATTTTTAACGATAAAACATTTTATTTTATCAGATGAATTTCTATTCAGTTCATTCTTTTAAATAAAATGATATTTTTATTTTTCTAACTTATTTTAGAAAATTTCGGCGGCATAACGGCACGATACTAGAAACGGGACGAGGCCTAGCCTTATCCCCGGTCTAGTGAAGGTCCACGCCAATCACACATCAATCAAATCATTTTCATTTCACCAAACAATTCAATTCAAACCAAATAATCTAACCAACTACACAACCAAACAATTAAACAAACAAGTCATCCATGGTCTGTGGATGACGGGTGTCGGGTGCTACTAAACACCGTCTACATCCTAGTATATATATATAACTAGAAAAGTAAAATTAAAAGGTGAGAAGTTCTCACCGATAGTTATCCTAACTCCACGGCACTTCCTATGTAGAACATCTTCACCGTGCTCGCCTTTCTTCACTTTAGTTGCCCGTAGCCACTACATACATAAAAATCATATTTTTATATTGCTATTCAATATATAAAAATCGAATTTTTACTTTGCTATTCAATATATAAAAATCGAATTTTGAGTTTGCTATTCAATATATAAAAATCGAATTTTTAGTTTGCTATTCAATATATAAAAATCGAATTTTTACTTTGCTATTCAATATATAAAAATCGAATTTTTACTTTGCTATTCAATATATAAAAATCGAATTTTTTTTTACTTTGCTATTTCATATTTAAAAATCGAATTTTTCTTTCGTCATTCTCTATATAAAGATTATATTTTTAACTTCTCTATTATATAAAAAATATATTTTTAACCTTCCTATATTATAAAAATCGAATCTTTCTTGAAAACAAAGATCGAGTCTTTCTTTATCTAAAAATCTCAACTTTGTCTAAATAAAACCCTCACCTTTTTTTATATTAATTATCGTATTTTTACCTTATGAAAAATCTGATCTTTAACCTTATAAAAATTCGATCTTTCCCCTTATAACATAAAAGAGAATAAATAAATAATAAAAAAAATAAAGACGCTCACTATCGATGGAGGCTCGAGGAGTTCAGCGGCTTCTGGTGGCGCTGGGGCTCGCGACAGGTGGAGATGGTGTGCTATAACCGACTGGAGGTGACAGGTTTTTGTGGTTTGAGGGTTTGGGAACGGTGCTAGAAGGGAAGAAGGAAGTGGGGTGGTCGAACGGTGGAAGCTCGACGTCAGGGGGGAGATGCGGCGGGATGGTGGCCAATTGGCCTAGGGTTTCGCGGTTCATCGCTACAGCGAGAGAGAAAAAAAAGGAGGGGAAAGGGAGAAGCGTCGGAGGTGGGAGATTGGAGGAGGGGGCGATGGCGGCGCGGTCATGGGGGAGGGGAGGAACTCAGGCGACGTCGAACGCCAGGGAGGACGCAGTGGTTTTCCCTGCATCGCTATTTTTTTTTTGTTTCGATTTGAACGTTAGTCAACGAGATGGAGGGTATAAGGGCTTGGGCCCTATTGTAATAGTACTATTTAATTTAATTTCTGTTTAATCCACAAAAGGTTGACTTTTAATTTGAGCCCCAAACGAGGCCCAACGACTGTCGTCCATAGCTAATTACTCCCATTCCGAACACAATGGGATATGTATCATAAGCTGATTCGGCTGTTTCGATCAGTTTTTCTCAAAATCAAACTATAAATCAGTATATATTTAATTTGAACGTGCATTTCAATTTACCGGGGTCACATACTAACTACAAAAATTCCAGAAAAATATTTTCTAGCTTCGTATTGACGATACGGTCCTAACAAAACTTGTTTCGTCGAATTCCGAGACCGTTAGAAAAATGGCCAATTTCCAGTCGATTAAAATCAACTAAAACTGGTCAAACGCGTTTTCCTTTGCCACGCTCACATATTGATTCGAAAAATTATGAAATTTGAAACCTAGCAATAATTTAACACTGCGGATCCAACAAAAGTGGTTTCGTCGAAATCCGAGGTCATTTGCAAAATTTCAATTTTTAAGGGCCTGAATTCCATAGCGACTATTCAGAATTTTCAACTGGACATATCTTTTGATTCCCGCTATGAAATTTTGATTTTTCGGATTCGTTGGAAAGATATCCCCGAATAGATTCTAATGTTTTTGGTTTCGCTAAAATCCGGATTGTTTTGCACCCGGTATGTTCAATTGAAGTTTGAAATCGAATTATCGAACTACCGCGCCATTTTCAACTCCTTTTATAATTATAAATAAATATTTATATTCTAACGACGGCGCATATAATATATACGCTCGAATTCTATTTCAAATAAATTTTCGTCGATATTATTTAAAATAATTCATTTTAAATAATCAA
Organism: Allium sativum; assembly: GCA_030737875.1. Taxonomy (NCBI): domain Eukaryota; kingdom Viridiplantae; phylum Streptophyta; class Magnoliopsida; order Asparagales; family Amaryllidaceae; genus Allium; species Allium sativum. Next base: position 857,473,470 of record CM060920.1, on the reverse strand, counting down.
AATTCGCTAAAATTGCCAAAATAAAAATTTTAAACTGGCCCAGATTTTCGGGTTGTTACACATGACATGATAAACTAACCTCAAACAAATTAGATCTAACATTACATGATAAATTAACCACAAACTAATTGGATCTAACATGACATGATAAATTAACCTCAAACGAATTAGATCTAACATGACATGATAATATTTAAGATTCAAGGACGTCATAGATTCAAGATTTATAACAAATCCAAATCACAGTCATATCACGTTTACTTTTAATCATTTAAATCTAAAAGTAACTAACTCACAGTGTTTGAATTTTAGAAGATAGAAAGAAATTGTTGGTGTTGAATCTCAGATCTATAGTTGAAACGCTTGAATCTTTTTAAACTTGATTTTGGAGAAGAATTGGCAATTTAATTGAGATTGCAGCAGAGCCTCGCCGTCACTATTATTTTTTAGATGAATAAAACTAGGTTTAGGGTCCTTTATATAGCCTAGGGTTCGCGAATCTAGCTTCAGAACCAGTCCAAGTTCAGGAAAACGTATATTTCCAAGATCTGCGGGGGGTCACCCCCTACATGGGTGTCGACCCCTGGGTCGACCCCGGGGTCGACTCCAAAGAGCCTGGGTCGACCCCGGGGTCGACCCAGCAAGGTCTCGGGTCAACCCCAAATGGTCGGCCCTTTCCCTGTTTGGCACGTCCATTTCGTATTTTTCTGATTTTTGAATTTTGAACTCTGAATAATATATATATTCTCCTTATATGCATACAAACTTCAAACCTAAATAACTTCTTCATACGAAGTCCGTTTTACGCTAACTTGGTGTCTATCTTGACCAAAATTTCGAGATGGACGCAATGGTGCAGTCTGTTTTACTCAATTCTGAATATTTAATTAAGTTTTCCTTAATTCATTATTAACAGTGTATTTCAAATTAGTTATTCTTTAATTTATCATCTTCAATGTCATTAAAATTTCGGGGTGTTACAGATATACTATCGGATGGTGGTTCCATACCTTGTCATAGTTGGAAATTCGTTACCCAATAAGTGCTTGCGGTTTTGATTGTATATCATGTATATGTGGAGCGTAAGATGAAAGTGTTCCACTAGATTTCTATTTATTTGATTTAGACACTATTATAATATCAAAAGAGTTTTGATATAAAGATTATCGTTTGTTTCCATAGGATTTTGAAGGTTAAATAAAGTGTTTGGATTCTCATAAGGGAAAAACCCATTCCGTGTTGTACAGCGTGGTCTTATGAGATATCGTTTATTTTATCAAACTGTTTTAAATTGTTTACTCATACCAGTCTCATGACTGACCTAGAGTTTATTTTGTTTTGTTTTACCTAAACTCTTGGGTGCCCAAATTTGTACGGGCAGTCAAGTAGTTCAGGATTTTTACAGATTTATCTTAAGGAGCTTAGAGCAGGAGGCTTCAGTGTTAGATATATAGATTTTTATTTCCACTGCATTGCAAGTGTTGTACTCTGATAATTATATGTTATACAGTTAAAATTTTGTATTTCAAAAGTTATGATATAATATATTTTGTTCCGCTGCAATGTGAGATTCTGTGTTGTTATTCTGTTCTTCTTCTACCTTTTTTCTTCTAAAAAAACGATTCGTATTTCGATGATATTAGGGTTGGACGTGTGGTGTATTTAGTCAACTCAGATAGTACAGATTTGTGGTTCGTTACAATTGTGGTATTATTAATAAACAAAAAACTAATGCTACTATTGGGTTAGTATCATTAAACACAAAAATGATACTGTTGTGTTAGTCTCGTAACAAGAAAAATGCTTTAAATTTGATACTATTATCTTACAAAAATGATACTGTTGTGTTAGAAAAATTGATACTTAAAACACAGTAACCTGATACTATTGTCTTACAAAAATAATAGTAAACTGATACTTAGAACACAGTTAACTGACACCTAAAATGTTTCAAATTTGATCAAAAAAGTTGTTAGGTTAGAACGAATTAGACTATAGAGTTAGTATCATTAAAAAAGAACTAATGCTATAGTGTTGGAAATGATTTAAATTTCACCAAAAATGATACTTAGAATGTAGTATATAAAAACTGATACTATTAATATATAAAGACTGATACCATACACCTAACAATAACAGAATTTACATAGTATATGAAAATTATACCATCTAACATACAAAACTGATACCCAAAACCTGAACTCATTAGACTGATTTCTTATTTACACAAAATGAAACCATAGTTTAAGCAAAACTGATGCCATAAACCGGATGAAGTAAAATGATTTAATTTTTTGTTAAAACTGATACCATTTCACTTGCAAGACTAGTACCATATCACATGCTAAGCTCATATCATACACACGTACACTTATAAAACATGCATAACTGCATTACGTATGAAACTGGTACCACAACAAATATAAAACTGATACCTAAAATACATAACTACATTCAATTCTATACTAATTTTTTCAAAAAAATCAATATGATGGTTTCATTGACCTGAGACCTAGGGACATCGAAGTAATGACAAGAATAGACACAGACAAAGATATAGCTGTAGGTGATGAGTTGAAATGTGATACCGCATATATATGTGGATTGCGAGTAGCTTACAAAATGATTAAATTGATGAAAGATAAAAAAGCCCTAACCAAGAAACAAACTGATTTCTTGAAAAGCACTCCGTTTTTTGAGTTTTCCAATGTTTTCTACAGAGAGAAAATAGCTTGGAATGAGTGCAAAAAGCATCAAGAAAATTTGGATGTAGTGTATTCTTGCTACTCGCCCATAGAAGAAGCATTCATTTTTGGTGAAGATAAAATGAAAATAAAAAAAACAACATAAGCTTACTGTTTTACATGCCATTGGAAGGGAATAACATAGAACCAACCCAAAAATGACAAATCGAACAATACTATCCAACTACAAAGATTCTGTATCAATGAATTTTGGATCAACATCATTTATCAATAGAAATTTGATAGAGAAAAGCATTGAATAGGAAGTGGGGAAAATGAAGTATCAAAATGAAGAGGGTTCACCCATTCTTATAATCATGGAGATACTTCTAACATTTTCTTTCCCACTAACCAACAAAAGCTATAATGGGGATTAATACCATTCTTTTTGGATGTAGAGAAAATGAATGTTGTCTTATGGCAAAAAACAATCCAATTTTTTTTACCAAATTTATAGAAAAATTTATCCACAAGCGTGGGAACATGTTCGGATGTTCAGTGCTTCCTTTGGCAAGAAAATTTATTTACCAAATTCTTAGTTTTTAGTCCAAACATTACAATATGAATTCATGTTTAATTCTATTTTATTTTTTATACACGACATTGCATGTGTGAGAAGATGACACTCATTAAAGAAAGAAGAAACTTCATTAACACGCTCCCACGATTTGCAAGATGGGATCTGAAGGGTTTAAAGTCGATTGTCATCAAAAGCTTCTTGAATGAAGTAAAGCATGGACAGGTATGAAGTGCAAATTTTACTTACAATTTCATCTCTATTTAAAATATAAAACACTGTTTTTCAAAACTAATACCTCATACAACTCAAAACTAATACCTAAATACCTTGTCATATTGATATTTTTAATAATTGGTACCTAAATAATACTAAAACCGATACCTAAATAATACTAAAATTGCTACCTTAAAACTGATAACTAAATAATGCTAAAACTGACACCTTGAAAATGCTAAAACTGCTACCTTGAAACTAACACTTTAAAACTGATAACTAAATAATGTTAAAACTGTTACCTTAAAACTGACACCTTAAATTTGATACCTAAATTGTACTAAAACTACTACCTTAAAACCAAGACCTTAAAAATGATATCTAAATAATTATAAAACTAACATCTATTTAATACCTTTTTAATGTTTCAAAATATGCAAGTTCAAGAAATAACAAATATTGAACCACACGAGGCCAAGATTTTGGAAACATCGGAAACATTGACAACAAGACAAAGAAGATGAAAGCTATGGACATTAAAAAAAGAAAACGTGGTGGAAATCAAGAACAACTTGGTTCACTAGAATAAGATGTCTCGATAAGAATATTAAAAATATACATTCAAAGAAATTGAATACAAAAATAAAAAGTTAAATGAGGAGTTAAAAATAAAAAGAAGATTAAGAAAAGAGGCCAAAAAAAATTCAAACTGAGACATCAATTGAAACAACAAAAGTCAGATTCTAAAGATGAAAGAATAGAGCATAGAGCGGATTTAAAAGCAACAGCGGATGATTTTAAAATTGCAGACAAAGAAGAAGTTAAGGAAAAAAGTACAAATTGATTTGAATGTTGAAGCAGAAGAGGGAGAAAAACAAAAGGCGTGCATTTCAACTGATAAAGAGAATGCACCTCAAAAGAAAGAAAATTCTGTTGAACAACAATATGAAACCACACCAGCAAATGATATTGAAATCATCAAAGCCAGCGCCACAATTGAACAAATAAACAAACAATCCAAGAGATCACACATCCCAATTTCGATTTGAATCTCACTCAAGCATGTGCAGAAGAAAAAAAAATCAATGAAGGTATCAACGAAAAACCATCCCGAAAAGGAGTAGAAAGCAGCCATCAAACCAAAAACAAGCAAACCACCTTCTTATATTCTAAGACTAAAGGCAAAAGCAAGAAATCAAAAAAGGAGTGCTATGTACGAATATTCAAAAAACCAAGCAAAAAAGCAAAGAAAACAGAAAATGAGAATCAAGATGAAGTAGTTGTAGAAAAGAAGGAAGCAGTTGTACTTGCATTGGTAAATAAGGATGAAGAAAAGTCAGAAAAACAACAAAGAAAACAAGATGAAAAAGACGAAGAACCAAATATAGACCCAATAGAACCAATTGCAATAATAGAACCTACATGGAGAAACCTACACTTGTCACACTGCAAAAGTGTAGTTCATCTAAATCTTAAACAAAAAACAATTATAAAGAAATTTTCTCGACTGCAAAATCTATGGAAAAGTAAGTTTTCTATCTTTCTTTGTCCTATTACATTTTATTTATATATATATTTACTGTTTTTTGTTTAAAAAAAAAGTCAAGTTGCTTGGTCAAACGATGATGGAATAAAGGGAGGATGTGTTATTTCCGAGGATTTGCTGAAATACCTATTGAAAGGAAGCTTCACAGAAGGCCAGGTAAATATTTGTATTAAATTTAAAAACTAATAGCCAACTTCACAACAAAATGATACCCAAAATCTGTTTCTTAAATAGGATAAGTATTGTTAACATTAAACTGATACCTAAATGCATATCAAACTGATACCCAGAAACTTGAAATTTATTATTCAACCTATACAATATTGAAACCGATATCTTCAGACATACATAACTACTACCTAATAACTGATACACTCAAAACCGATACCATCAAATATATAAAACCGATACCTAATAACCGTAAGGCAAAAAACCGATACCTTCCAACAGAAAAAACTAAACAAATGTACATAGAGCAAACAACTAAACAAAAATAAAACTATCTTATAGCAAATGGGATAATTTCAATTTAGTTTGTGTAACATTTTGTTTTCATTCATAACACAAATAATTGATTGGTTCAGCCTAAAATGCGACTTGGTCAAAAATAATTATGCAATGTCAACAATAATGACATTAAGTACAATTTCTATACACAATTAGTATTTTTACATGATTGAATTACTGATTAAATACTCACATCATTTTGATTTGAGCAAAAAGGCATAGTTGAAAAAAAGGATGGAATTATAAATCATTTAGTTATTCCATTCTTGGAAGAAGCCGCTCTCAACAAGTTCACAAAAACTATATACTTCCCAATGAATAGCGAAAGTCTTTGGACACATCTTACATTAACATATCTGACAATGGAGTGGTCACACTTCAATTCTAAGCGGCCAAGACATTCAAATGAATGAAATAATCCAAATTTGAAAGATGCCATAAAACTGGTATGGAAAATTTTCCAGATTTTTTTAAAAAGTGATACTAATATATACTTTTTGCAAAGATCAAAAGTTGAAAAAATATTGCAACAACTGTGGGCGAAGCATAATATTCAAGTTATCCAGCTTAGACTAACAGAAATCCATAAACCGGAGTGTTCACAGTGACATTCCAACACGTAAATATTTTCACGATTTTACTTTCTTACAAACTTTCACTTGTATGTAGCAACTTTTGAAATTGATACCGATAGAGATTCAAACTGATATCAACATTAATTCAAACCTATCATCACAATGTGCACTACCAACACTGACATAATCACCACCATACATCAATTCAACTGATACCATCACTTCAATTCAGTTGATACAAAAATGCTATTTATTCCTACAGTTAGTTAAAACTGTCAAGTTAAAACTGTCACCTCAATTGATTGTTTCCATAATATCATCACATATATTATATACTGCAATAATTATTTCTAACCAACAAAATATTTCATTCATGCAGAGTTGATTGTGGAATATATGTCATGATTTTTATAGTACCATGCAATAGAACTGAAATACCAATGAAAGTGAGTAAAACAAATATGCTGAAAGCAAGAGCAAGAATAGTGTACGAGTACTTGCAGATACTGAATGCTGCAGGGATTTAGTTGACTTCATGTCTGGATTGAGTAAAAGTAAATGAGTGAATTGCTGAACTTGGATAAGATATAGCAGAATAGAGATCCAGAGTAGTGTTAAAATTGAATTTGTTTAAAATGTATTAGACTAAATATGATTAATGTCTCGAGTAACAGTTTTAATATGTAATTAAATCGCGTTGCAAAGGTTGTTGTTAATTCATACCTTTAAACTATCTTGCATATCAATTTTGCAAATTATATTTTGTATGTATAAATACTAATGTTGCTCATATATTGATGGATGAGATGTTCATAATGTTGTTGTTTTGCATGACAAGTTATTGAACCGATACCAATTATAATGTAGTAGTGATAATGTGAAATCATGCACAAATGAACTGATACACATAAACTGCAAACAAAAAAAATAGAAAAAACTGATACCTACCAAGGCATAAAACTGATTCCTACAAAATGCGAAAAAGAAAATAATATAAACTGATACCTACAGAGATATAAAATTGATACCTATAAAATGTACACAAGAAAAAAAAGCTGGTACCTACAGCGATATAACACCGATACCCAATTACTGTAACCAAATAATAACAAACAAAACTAATACTTATAGGAGAGTAAAACTGAAAGCGATAAACTGTAAACATAATATAACAAAAACTGATACCTATAAACTGTAAGCAAGAAAATAACAAAAACTGATACCTACAGGGATATAAAACTGATACCCAACAGTTGAAAAAAATAACACATAAAATTGATACCTATGTTACGGCAAAGAATTTCGCTCGGTCCGAACCAGTCGCTAAACCGATCCAGGCCGTTCGAAACGCCCTATCGTTTGAGAACAGGACAAAACAGAACGCATACAGAAGAACATTTCAATGTATATTACAACAGTGCATCAGATTACAAGAATATACAGAGTAAAAATGAATATTACCCAGAAATATCAGAGATTTAAATTACATTTAAATACATAGCAGCGGAAAATAATACAATACACAACTAGAAGGAGATATACGGATACAAAGCTTTTCGGATATCGTTCCAGCTGTAAACCAGGATCCTGTGAATATAAATCTGCAAAACCAAAACTACTAGCTGCCCGTGTCAAAATAAGGGCACCCAGAGTTTAGGTTAAAACAATAAACTCCAGGTCAGTCATGGGACTGGTGTGAGAACTAAAACAGTTATTAATATTGGTTTTAAATCATTAGGTAAATCAAGGGACCACGCCGTATAACACGGAACGGGTTTCCTCCCAAGAATACCTGTGCATAAAACAAACAGTGCAATGCTAAATAAAGAAAAATGAAGCTGTTATAAGACCCAGGTCCCATCACACAATGCAACGCAGCCGAGGATAGGGTTTTCCCTTATAACAGCCAAAGAATGCTTGATACGTTTAAAACAAATCGTTTGATACTATTATAAGTGCATAGTGTATAAAACAACTTCAAATCATAAGTATCAATCATAGGCGGCATGAGCGCCCCATCCCACTATGTCGCCATACTAGGCTCTACAAATAAAACCGCAGAATCACGTATTTGGAAATTGGGTTTCCATCTATGAACCGAGGCAAAAGATAGTCCTCAACCGATTCGAGACGCTCTAGCCCGTGTCTCAGGCAAGTACTCAGTCAAGCCTTGGATCCTCAGGGCCAGTCCACCGATGTGGATTAAACTTAAACCCTGAACATGCATTTCCCCTCCCTATGGGGCGTAAACGAGCCAACTAAATGACTCCATCGGTTCGAGAACGACCGATTAATCCGAGGCGCCTCGCAACAGCAACAACCACATAAGTCAAACTCGTCAGGGCGTGTAAAACCACTGACGCCACTTCTAGCTAGAAAGAAACGCATGCCCTCCCTGACGTCCTCTCCCGTTTTTGGTTCATACCGGGTGTGAAACTCGCGAAGCAAACGTTACACAAAGCTACGCCACAAAGGCCTTGCTTTGATCATCACCACAAGACTTTGTTTTTCAACAGAAGCCTCGATCAATTGCCACTTAGGCATGCCACACAGGCAATTCACTCCATGCGTTTGATATCCATCAATATATAACCCCTGAGCTCGTACGTCTCAGAGAAGGGCGTTAAGCAAGAGAATAAATTCTCCGCCGCCAAACAGATATATATTTAATAGAGATCAATCACACGGATTAAAATCCAATGTCAGACACACAGTCCATTTACAAGTCCGTTCTGGGGCTGAACGAAACCGGGGGCACCTAGTACCCCGCATATCCATCGATCTCCAAGTACGTCTGGACGATCACCAACTGTTTCCATCTTCTTGGGTGTACAGCCCAATCAAGATCATCAGTTATCACCCAAACGACGTGAAGACCTCCGGTCTTCGACCATCGTCTTCATCTTCGACTTATCGTCGTATCAGTTATTCAGAATGGGGTAAACCCGGTCTTTCCGAATAACTCGCGTATATTTTATAAAAGTGCTACACAAACACAACATACGCCTCATTCCAATTCATCAGTCACTAACCGCAAATTAATCAAGAGAATAGTTCCCCAAATATTAACCCCGAAGGCCGAAACCAACATCAGATCAATATCCAGAAAACCATTCTGCTTGGCTAACCGACAGTTAGTTTCTAAATTTCACATTCATAGGGAAAGATTCCCATTAATTTTATCAAAGATAAATTCCTTGAATTTATTCTTTATTCTATTTTTGAATCTCAATTCAAACTAGTCGGGATTAGCGAACCTTACCGAAGTAATCATTTATTTTAATTTCCCAATCCCAACCTATTCATCCCATGAAGTAAAACTGGTAATACTTCATATCTAACACCACAGTGTTATCGGTAAATTCAATTACCATTTCGCGTTCAAATCTAATTAAGGATTTAACTAACGCCTGGAGCAAAACTGGTGATACTCCATTTCGATTATTTCAATCTAATTAAAGATTCATTAAAACTCCACTTAGTTTTAATATGTGACTGGGTTAAAGAATCAGTGTCATTTAAAACACGGTTCACGATAAACCCAAAATCACATCACATTTCAATCAGTCCCTAATTGTAAATTAGCAAGTGAGCAATTCCCTAAGTATTAATCCCGAAGGCCGAAACCAACATCAGATCAATACCTCGGAAACTATTCAACTTAACTAATCTCCAGTTAGTTTCTGATTTTCTTAACTCCTTTAGGTCTAAGAACTGTATTATTGAAGATACCGTTCACGACAACCCACAATCACATTTCATTAATGATCGGGTTAAAGAACGAGTGTTATTTAAAACACTGTTCACGATAAACCCAAAAATCAATATCAATTCAATTCCAATTAAATATTATTTAATTGGTACACTTCATTAAATCTAAATAAAAAGATTTAATCATTTCTCAACTGGGTTCCAGAACAGTGTTAGTGAAGACACCATTCACGACAAACCCAAATCACATTTGATATTCAATATAAGGCTCTGAATAGAAAATATATCGGCTTATATTCAATATCAAATTCTACGATTAACAAATGTCGTATTGGAAATAACGATACAAATATATCTTTCAAATTTCCATAACAACACCTGTATAATCACAAATTCCAACATCGAAATATTCCGAAGACAATTTCGATTCAAATCCACTCCAATGCAATCATTGGATATTCTGGTTATTTTTAAAACCCTTTTCTAATTCAATTTATTTATTTAAAAATAAATAGAATTTTAATTCTAGTTCAAAACTAGTTCATTTCGATAAAAATCTATTTTTATCTTTTCAAATATGGAGTTTTTCATCCCAATTGTTCACAAATCATTTCTTATGATTTTACACAAATTATTACTATTTTTAATAATTTTATCAAGGCCCGTACAGTCGATTTCCAACAACGGCCATCGAACTGCACTTACAGCGACCTTTTTCAAATTTGATTTGGACGTATCTCCAAATACAATCGTTAGATTTCAAATTTCTAACATTCGTTAGAAAGCTCTTTTCGATACGAACCCAACGGTTCCGGTTTTAGGAGAATCCGACGGTCGGATCTCCCGTAATGTCCGTTTGAAATAAATGGTCGAAATTCACGAACTGCCGCGGCGCGGCGCGTTCTATTCAGGCCATTATATTATATATATAATATATACTTCGTCGATTTCTATTTAAAACGAATTATATAAATAGTTTTGAATTCGTTTCAAAAACATTTTCAACTTCCTTTTCAATTCAAATCACAATTGAATTCTTCTTTATAAATTCGTTTTGAATATTCATTTCTATTCAATTCAAATTTCAATTAAATTTGAATTCATATTCAATTCAATTCATTTTGAAATCGTTTTCAATTCAATTCATTTCGAAATCGTTTTCAATTCAATTCATTTCGAAATCGTTTTCAATTCAATTCATTTCGAAATCGTTTTCAATTCAATTCATTTCGAAATCGTTTTCAATTCAATTCATTTCGAAATCGTTTTCAATTCAATTCATTTCGAAATCGTTTTAAAAATCGATATAAATATCGTTCACGTCAAAATGGCGTCAATCTAATCAACACGGCTTCATAAATTTCTATTTTCCAATATTCTATTTCAAATATTTCTTTTTCAAAAATAGCTGTTATTATCAAAATATTTCGTTCAACACATGACCAATCTCAATGGATGAGTACTGTCAACACATGAACTTTTATTTAATATTGATAAAGATGTAAATTTTATTACTAAAATATTTCGTTCAACACATGACCAATCTCAATGGATGAGTACTGTCAACACATGAACTTTTATTTTATATCGATAAGGATGTAAATTTTAATATTAAAATATTTCGTTCAACACATGACCAATCTCAATGGATGAGACTGTCAACACATGAACCTTTATTTTATAATATTCTTTATTTTTCAAATTGGAATGTGGCCCAATCAATTACCATATAAAGTTAATTATATGGATTTTCATACAACACATGTATATAACAGCAACGATAAATAATCAACCATCAACCAAAGTGCACCACGCTGTATAAGCATCAAATATAGATATCTAACGCTTATAACAGCCTGTCAATCAATCGATCGACATATTTAATTAATCAGGATGAGTGAACTTCAAATTTCATCCCAACACCCGTGTGGGGTTTCAAACAATCAAACACATATTTTATTTGTGCTGTTGGGCGATGTGTAAAATTTATCGTCCCAATCAATGTCATTCAAATAGGTGTACATAAACAAACCGTCTGGTTTGTAAATGAATATTCTATTTTATTCACTTCACGTTAAAAATTATATTTTTAACGATAAAACATTTTATTTCAACCTATGAATTTCTATTCAATTCATTTACTCAATAAAATGATATTTTTATTTTTCTAACATATTTTAGAAAATTTCGGCGGCATAACGGCACGATACTAGAAACGGGACGAGGCCTAGCCTTATCCCCGGTCTAGTGAAGGCCCACGCCATTCACACATCAATCAAATCAATTCATTATGCAAACCACAAAATTTGTAGTAAGAGTCTAACCTAGCCTTACTCCTTCGCCTTATAACGGCGCACGTCTAATCCTAACCAATTTATCGATTCGATTTTTCACACCACAAACCACATTCAAACCAATATCGCAATCAATCACCAAACAGCCAAACAAACAAGTCCATGGTCTGTGGACGATTGTGTCGGGTGCTACTAAGCACCGTCTGCATCCTAGTATATATATATAACTAGAAAAAAGGAAATTGAAAGGTGAGAAATTCTCACATATAGCTATCCTAGCTCCACGGCACTTCATTGATAGAAATCTTCATCGCTATCGCATCCTCGTCATCTTCGTTGCTGTAGCCACTACATATGTAAAAGTCGAATTTTTACTTCAATGTTCAATAAATAAAAATCGCATTTTTATTTCGAAGTTCCATATATAAAAATCCTATTTTTATTTCGAAGTTCCATATATAAAAATCCTATTTTTCTATGGAAGTTCAATATATAAAAATTCTATTTTTCTATCGAAGTTCAATATATAAAAATTCTATTTTTCTATCGAAGTTCAATATATAAAAATAGATAAAAATTCTATTTTTCTATCGAAGTTCAATATATAAAAATTCTATTTTTCTATCGAAGTTCAATATATAAAAATTCTATTTTTCTATCGAAGTTCAATATATAAAAATTCTATTTTTCTATCGAAGTTCAATATATAAAAATTCTATTTTTCTATCGAAGTTCAATATATAAAAATTCTATCTTTTTCTTTATTAAATTCAATTTTTTTCTTTATTTTCCTAAAACATTAATTTCAGTTTTTTTCTTTATTTTCCTAAAACATTAATTTCAGTTTTTTTCTTTATTTTCCTAAAACATTAATTTCAGTTTTTTTCTTTATTTTCCTAAAACATTAATTTCAGTTTTAAAATGAAAATAAGTTTTCAGTTTTTAAAAATGAAATAAAATCAGTTTTGTTATACTAAATACATAAACACTTACCGAGGTTCAAATCGGACGGATGGGAAACGAGGTCGGAGGAAGGAGGGGGTGCTGTTGCGAACAGTGGAGGAGGAGGAGGGCTCGGGGTTGCTGCAGAGGTCCGCGCGTTTTCCTGAGCGGCGGTGGGTGAACGATGAAGGGGCGGTGGACTTCGAGATGCTCTGCGCGATGGGGTGGACTGCGATTGAATGAAGAAGAGGGGGGCGCCATAGTTGATCGGAGGGGCGGGTATTGGTAATCAGCGCCGGAGGGAGGCGCGACAGACGCCTGGCGGCGCTCCTCCGATCTCGATTAGGGATCGCTTCTTTTTTTTTTTTTTTTTTATGTTTCTAACGGGGGGGCCAGAACGTATATAGAGGGGAGAGAAAGGTTTTTATTTAATTATTTAATTTTCACCAAAAAGCAACTTTTATTTTCAATCTCTAAACGAGGCCCACCGCCTGTCGTCCATAGCGTTTCACCCCCATTCCGAACACAATGGGATATGTACCGCAAGCTGAATCGACCGTTTCGATCAGTTTCCGTTGCATTTACATTTAAATCATTATATTGAATTTTAAACGTACTTTTCAAATTACCGGGGCCACATACGAACACGAAAAATTCCAGAAAAACATTTTCTAGCTTCGTATTGACGATACGGTCCTAACAAAACTAATTTCGTCGAATTCTGAGACCTTTGGAAAAATGGCCATTTTTCAGTCGATTAAAATCAACTGAAACTGGTCAAACGCGTTTTCCTTTGCCACGCTCACATATTGATTCGAAAAATTATGAAATTTGAAACCTAGCAATAACTTTACATCACGGACCCAACAAAACTGGTTTCGTCGAAATCCGAGGTCGTTTGCAAAATGTCCATTTTAAGGGCCTGAATTCCATAGCGACTATTCAGAATTTTCAACTGGACATATCTTTTGATTCCCGCTACGAAATTTCGATTGGTCGGATTCGTTGGAAAGATATTATCAATTAGATCCTAATGTTTTTGGTTTCACTAAAATCCGGATTGTTTTGCACCCGGTACATTCAATTGAAGTTTGAAATCGAATTATCGAACTACCGCGCCATTTTCAATTCTATTTATAATTATATATAAATATTTATATTCTAACGACGACGTATATAATATATACGTCGAATTATATTCAATAATAAATTTCTCGTCTATATTATTTAAAATAATTCATTTTAAATAATCAAAATTCGCTAAAATTGCCAAAATAAAAATTTTAAACTGGCCCAGAATTTGCGGGTTGTTACAATCTCCCCCACTTAAAACTTTTCGTCCCCGAAAAGGAACAAAGTCGAAAGTGGTTTGATAATTCAACTCTACGTTCGATCTGGCTTCCATTCTCCAACTTTTCAGTTTCTGAGAATTTTCAAAATTTCAAAAATTTGGCTAACACCCTAAATTTTCGAAAAATTTCGCCATAACCTCCCCTGCACCGGGAGCATCGGGGAATTTCAAATAGCTTCCCCGGTCCTTCAGATCTCAAAAAGAAAAAGAAAAAGCCAAGCGGCTAGCCAATAGGCTCATAAAATCCTCATCACCCAAACAAAACAGTAAATTATGTAGTAAACATGCACCTATTTGTCGGGCAAACAAATTTTATTCTCGGCTCTAGCCTCCTTGCTATGACCTGTTCAATGATATACATGTATATGCAAGCAGATGCGACCAATTTTCAATACAGTTCAATATTCGGTTCAATTAGGCTAAATGGCTAAAAATTAGCAAACAAATAAACAAACAACACAAACATCAATCAATTAGTGAATTTAACGTTTCAAATTCATACTTTTGATATATAGTCAAAAATCAGATTTTTGATGCCAAATCACAACAATTAGCCCTATCTAATTTTGGTTCTCACACCAGTCAATAGGAAATATATAGATGTTACACGTTCGTCACTCGAATATAAACTCTGATGATGATATATCAATCATCAGAATCACCCCCGGGCGACTAGAGTGTGATTCTATATCTATCCAGTATATTAAAACTTCGAATAGACGCTAGCTAGGCGCATACGCGAAATCTTTATATATTGGACTGTCCTAATCAATATAAATAAATAATCAAATACGTATAATTGATTTAAATTTTCAAAACAAAATTTTGTTTTCATTTTCAAAAATATACTCTTCACACTCGTTCTAGGATACTACTGATCCCATCTCTAACGAGTCATTCTCATTGGATATTACTAATCCAATATCTGATGAATTCTTTCGTACGGTTCTAATGTGTCTTGTTCTCTGAGCTTTGTAAACCAAAGCTCTGATACCAACTGTTACGGCAAAGAATTTCGCTCGGTCCGAACCAGTCGCTAAACCGATCCAGGCCGTTCGAAACGCCCTATCGTTTGAGAACAGGACAAAACAGAACACATACAGAAGAACATTTCAATGTATATTACAACAGTGCATCAGATTACAAGAATATACAGAGTAAAAATGAATATTACCCAGAAATATCAGAGATTTAAATTACATTTAAATACATAGCAGCGGAAAATAATACAATACACAACTAGAAGGAGATATACGGATACAAAGCTTTCCGGATATCGTTCCAGCTGTAAACCAGGATCCTGTGAATATAAATCTGCAAAACCAAAACTACTAGCTGCCCGTGTCAAAATAAGGGCACCCAGAGTTTAGGTTAAAACAATAAACTTCAGGTCAGTCATGGGACTGGTGTGAGAACTAAAACAGTTATTAATATTGGTTTTAAATCATTAGGTAAATCAAGGGACCACGCCGTATAACACGGAACGGGTTTCCTCCCAAGAATACCTGTGCATAAAACAAACAGTGCAATGCTAAATAAAGAAAAATGAAGCTGTTATAAGACCCAGGTCCCATCACACAATGCAACGCAGCCGAGGATAGGGTTTTCCCTTATAACAGCCAAAGAATGCTTGATACGTTTAAAACAAATCGTTTGATACTATTATAAGTGCATAGTGTATAAAACAACTTCAAATCATAAGTATCAATCATAGGCGGCATGAGCGCCCCATCCCACTATGTCGCCATACTAGGCTCTACAAATAAAACCGCAGAATCACGTATTTGGAAATTGGGTTTCCATCTATGAACCGAGGCAAAAGATAGTCCTCAACCGATTCGAGACGCTCTAGCCCGTGTCTCAGGCAAGTACTCAGTCAAGCCTTGGATCCTCAGGGCCAGTCCACCGATGTGGATTAAACTTAAACCCTGAACATGCATTTCCCCGCCCTATGGGGCGTAAACGAGCCAACTAAATGACTCCATCGGTTCGAGAACGACCGATCAATCCGAGGCGCCTCGCAACAGCAACAACCACATAAGTCAAACTCGTCAGGGCGTGTAAAACCACTGACGCCACTTCTAGCTAGAAAGAAACGCATGCCCTCCCTGACGTCCTCTCCCGTTTTTGGTTCATACCGGGTGTGAAACTCGCGAAGCAAACGTTACACAAAGCTACGCCACAAAGGCCTTGCTTTGATCATCACCACAAGACTTTGCTTTTCAACAGAAGCCTCGATCAATTGCCACTTAGGCATGCCACACAGGCAATTCACTCCATGCGTTTGATATCCATCAATATATAACCCCTGAGCTCGTACGTCTCAGAGAAGGGCGTTAAGCAAGAGAATAAATTCTCCGCCGCCAAACAGATATATATTTAATAGAGATCAATCACACGGATTAAAATCCAATGTCAGACACACAGTCCATTTACAAGTCCGTTCTGGGGCTGAACGAAACCGGGGGCACCTAGTACCCCGCATATCCATCGATCTCCAAGTACGTCTGGACGATCACCAACTGTTTCCATCTTCTTGGGTGTACAGCCCAATCAAGATCATCAGTTATCACCCAAACGACGTGAAGACCTCCGGTCTTCGACCATCGTCTTCATCTTCGACTTATCGTCGTATCAGTTATTCAGAATGGGGTAAAACCGGTCTTTCCGAATAACTCGCGTATATTTTATAAAAGTGCTACACAAACACAACATACGCCTCATTCCAATTCATCAGTCACTAACCGCAAATTAATCAAGAGAATAGTTCCCCAAATATTAACCCCGAAGGCCGAAACCAACATCAGATCAATATCCAGAAAACCATTCTGCTTGGCTAACCGACAGTTAGTTTCTAAATTTCACATTCATAGGGAAAGATTCCCATTAATTTTATCAAAGATAAATTCCTTGAATTTATTCTTTATTCTATTTTTGAATCTCAATTCAAACTAGTCGGGATTAGCGAACCTTACCGAAGTAATCATTTATTTTAATTTCCCAATCCCAACCTATTCATCCCATGAAGTAAAACTGGTAATACTTCATATCTAACACCACAGTGTTATCGGTAAATTCAATTACCATTTCGCATTCAAATCTAATTAAGGATTTAACTAACGCCTGGAGCAAAACTGGTGATACTCCATTTCGATTATTTCAATCTAATTAAAGATTCATTAAAACTCCACTTAGTTTTAATCTGTGACTGGGTTAAAGAATCAGTGTCATTTAAAACACGGTTCACGATAAACCCAAAATCACATCACATTTCAATCAGTCCCTAATTGTAAATTAGCAAGTGAGCAATTCCCTAAGTATTAATCCCGAAGGCCGAAACCAACATCAGATCAATACCTCGGAAACTATTCAACTTAACTAATCTCCAGTTAGTTTCTGATTTTCTTAACTCCTTTAGGTCTAAGAACTGTATTATTGAAGATACCGTTCACGACAACCCACAATCACATTTCATTAATGACCGGGTTAAAGAACGAGTGTTATTTAAAACACTGTTCACGATAAACCCAAAAATCAATATCAATTCAATTCCAATTAAATATTATTTAATTGGTACACTTCATTAAATCTAAATATGAAGATTTAATCATTTCTCAACTGGGTTCCAGAACAGTGTTAGTGAAGACACCATTCACGACAAACCCAAATCACATTTGATATTCAATATAAGGCTCTGAATAGAAAATATATCGGCTTATATTCAATATCAAATTCTACGATTAACAAATGTCGTATTGGAAATAACGATACAAATATATCTTTCAAATTTCCATAACAACACCTGTATAATCACAAATTCCAACATCGAAATATTCCGAAGACAATTTCGATTCAAATCCACTCCAATGCAATCATTGGATATTCTGGTTATTTTTAAAACCCTTTTCTAATTCAATTTATTTATTTAAAAATAAATAGAATTTTAATTCTAGTTCAAAACTAGTTCATTTCGATAAAAATCTATTTTTATCTTTTCAAATATGGAGTTTTTCATCGCAATTGTTCACAAATCATTTCTTATGATTTTACACAAATTATTACTATTTTTAATAATTTTATCAAGGCCCGTACAGTCGATTTCCAACAACGGCCATCGAACTGCACTTACAGCGACCTTTTTCAAATTTGATTTGGACGTATCTCCAAATCCAATCGTTAGATTTCAAATTTCTAACATTCGTTAGAAAGCTCTTTTCGATACGAACCCAACGGTTCTGGTTTTAGGAGAATCCGACGGTCGGATCTCCCGTAATGTCCGTTTGAAATAAATGGTCGAAATTCACGAACTGCCGCGGCGCGGCGCGTTCTATTCAGGCCATTATATTATATATATAATATATATAATATATACTTCGTCGATTTCTATTTAAAACGAATTATATAAATAGTTTTGAATTCGTTTCAAAAACATTTTCAACTTCCTTTTCAATTCAAATCACAATTGAATTCTTCTTTATAAATTCGTTTTGAATATTCATTTCTATTCAATTCAAATTTCAATTAAATTTGAATTCATATTCAATTCAATTCATTTCGAAATCGTTTTCAATTCAATTCATTTCGAAATCATTTTCAATTCAATTCATTTCGAAATCGTTTTCAATTCAATTCATTTCGAAATCGTTTTCAATTCAATTCATTTCGAAATCGTTTTCAATTCAATTCATTTCGAAATCGTTTTCAATTCAATTCATTTCGAAATCGTTTTCAATTCAATTCATTTCGAAATCGTTTTAAAAATCGATATAAATATCGTTCACGTCAAAATGGCGTCAATCTAATCAACACGGCTTCATAAATTTCTATTTTCCAATATTCTATTTCAAATATTTCTTTTTCAAAAATAGCTGTTATTATCAAAATATTTCGTTCAACACATGACCAATCTCAATGGATGAGTACTGTCAACACATGAACTTTTATTTAATATTGATAAAGATGTAAATTTTATTACTAAAATATTTTGTTCAACACATGACCAATCTCAATGGATGAGTACTGTCAACACATGAACTTTTATTTTATATCGATAAGGATGTAAATTTTAATATTAAAATATTTCGTTCAACACATGACCAATCTCAATGGATGAGACTGTCAACACATGAACCTTTATTTTATAATATTCTTTATTTTTAAAATTGGAATGAGGCCCAATCAATTACCATATAAAGTTAATTATATGGATTTTCATACAACACATGTATATAACAGCAACGATAAATAATCAACCATCAACCAAAGTGCACCACACTGTATAAGCATCAAATATAGATATCTAACGCTTATAACAGCCTGTCAATCAATCGATCGACATATTTAATTAATCAGGATGAGTGAACTTCAAATTTCATCCCAACACCCATGTGGGGTTTCAAACAATCAAACACATATTTTATTTGTGCTGTTGGGCGATGTGTAAAATTTATCGTCCCAATCAATGTCATTCAAATAGGTGTACATAAACAAACTGTCTGGTTTGTAAATGAATATTCTATTTTATTCACTTCACATTAAAAATTATATTTTTAACGATAAAACATTTTATTTCGACCTATGAATTTCTATTCAATTCATTTATTCAATAAAATGATATTTTTATTTTTCTAACATATTTTAGAAAATTTCGGCGGCATAACGGCACGATACTAGAAACGGGACGAGGCCTAGCCTTATCCCCGGTCTAGTGAAGGCCCACGCCATTCACACATCAATCAAATCAATTCGTTATGCAAACCACAAAATTTGGAGTAAGAGTCTAACCTAGCCTTACTCCTTCGCCTTATAACGGCGCACGTCTAATCCTAACCAATTTATCGATTCGATTTTTCACACCACAAACCACATTCAAACCAATATCGCAATCAATCACCAAACAGCCAAACAAACAAGTCCATGGTCTGTGGACGATTGTGTCGGGTGCTACTAAGCACCGTCTGCATCCTAGTATATATATATAACTAGAAAAAAGGAAATTGAAAGGTGAGAAATTCTCACATATAGCTATCCTAGCTCCACGGCACTTCATTGATAGAAATCTTCATCGCTATCGCATCCTCGTCATCTTCGTTGCTGTAGCCACTACATATGTAAAAGTCGAATTTTTACTTCAATGTTCAATATATAAAAATCGCATTTTTATTTCGAAGTTCCATATATAAAAATCCTATTTTTATTTCGAAGTTCCATATATAAAAATCCTATTTTTCTATGGAAGTTCAATATATAAAAATTCTATTTTTCTATCGAAGTTCAATATATAAAAATTCTATTTTTCTATCGAAGTTCAATATATAAAAATTCTATTTTTCTATCGAAGTTCAATATATAAAAATTCTATTTTTCTATCGAAGTTCAATATATAAAAATTCTATTTTTCTATCGAAGTTCAATATATAAAAATTCCATTTTTCTATCGAAGTTCAATATATAAAAATTCCATTTTTCTATCGAAGTTCAATATATAAAAATTCCATTTTTCTATCGAAGTTCAATATATAAAAATTCCATTTTTCTATCGAAGTTCAATATATAAAAATTCTATTTTTCTATCGAAGTTCAATATAAAAAAATTCTATTTTTATATCGAAGTTCAATATATAAAAATTCTATTTTTATATCGAAGTTCAATATATAAAAATTCTATTTTTCTATCGAAGTTCAATATATAAAAATTCTATTTTTCTATCGAAGTTCAATATATAAAAATTCTATTTTTCTATCGAAGTTCAATATATAAAAATTCTATTTTTCTATCGAAGTTCAATATATAAAAATTCTATTTTTCTATCGAAGTTCAATATATAAAAATTCTATTTTTCTATCGAAGTTCAATATATAAAAATTCTATCTTTTTCTTTATTAAATTCAATTTTTTTCTTTATTTTCCTAAAACATTAATTTCAGTTTTTTTCTTTATTTTCCTAAAACATTAATTTCAGTTTTTTTCTTTATTTTCCTAAAACATTAATTTCAGTTTTTTTCTTTATTTTCCTAAAACATTAATTTCAGTTTTAAAATGAAAATAAGTTTTCAGTTTTTAAAAATGAAATAAAATCAGTTTTGTTATACTAAATACATAAACACTTACCGAGGTTCAAATCGGACGGATGGGAAACGAGGTCGGAGGAAGGAGGGGGTACTGTTGCGAACAGTGGAGGAGGAGGAGGGCTCGGGGTTGCTGTAGAGGTCAGCGCGTTTTCCTGAGCGGCGGTGGGTGAACGATGAAGGGGCGGTGGACTTCGAGATGCTCTGCGCGATGGGGTGGACTGCGATTGAATGGAGAAGAGGGAGGCGCCATAGTTGATCGGAGGGGCGGGTATTGGTAATCAGCGCCGGAGGGAGGCGCGACAGACGCCTGGCGGCGCTCCTCCGATCTCGATTAGGGATCGCTTCTTTTTTTTTTTTTGATTTATGTTTCTAACGGGGGGGCCAGAACGTATATAGAGGGGAGAGAAAGGTTTTTATTTAATTATTTAATTATTTAATTTTCACCAAAAAGCAACTTTTATTTTCAATCTCTAAACGAGGCCCACCGCATGTCGTCCATAGCGTTTCACCCCCATTCCGAACACAATGGGATATGTACCGCAAGCTGAATCGACCGTTTCGATCAGTTTCCGTTGCATTTACATTTAAATCATTATATTGAATTTTAAACGTACTTTTCAAATTACCGGGGCCACATACGAACACGAAAAATTCCAGAAAAACATTTTCTAGCTTCGTATTGACGATACGGTCCTAACAAAACTAATTTCGTCGAATTCTGAGACCGTTGGAAAAATGGCCATTTTTCAGTCGATTAAAATCAACTGAAACTGGTCAAACGCGTTTTCCTTTGCCACGCTCACATATTGATTCGAAAAATTATGAAATTTGAAACCTAGCAATAACTTTACATCACGGACCCAACAAAACTGGTTTCGTCGAAATCCGAGGTCGTTTGCAAAATGTCCATTTTAAGGGCCTGAATTCCATAGCGACTATTCAGAATTTTCAACTGGACATATCTTTTGATTCCCGCTACGAAATTTCGATTGGTCCGATTCGTTGGAAAGATATTATCAATTAGATCCTAATGTTTTTGGTTTCACTAAAATCTGGATTGTTTTGCACCCGGTACATTCAATTGAAGTTTGAAATCGAATTATCGAACTACCGCGCCATTTTCAATTCTATTTATAATTATATATAAATATTTATATTCTAACGACGACGTATATAATATATACGTCGAATTATATTCAATAATAAATTTCTCGTCTATATTATTTAAAATAATTCATTTTAAATAATCAAAATTCGCTAAAATTGCCAAAATAAAAATTTTAAACTGGCCCAGAATTTGCGGGTTGTTACAACCTACATGAAAGTAAACTGATACCCAGCATACAAATTTGCAAATAGTGATCATAAAAACATGATATTCTATCATACCAGCAGCACAAAATTGTACAATAAAATAAAAAGACTATGATATAAAGAATTTCTATAAAAACAATAAAAGAATCTGCACATTTCCAATGTATCATACACCACTTGGGTTATGTTTACAGATTTATTTGAAAAAACATATGAAAATACATATGAAAATACATGTAAGCCCTAAAAAAATTCTAAAAAAAATAACATATTATTGGAATCTTGATAATTACCATTGTTATGACCATAATGTTTGCACACGCTATATCTAATTTATTTGTCCTTAAAAAAAGAAAAACCTCCTTTTCGTTTGGTAGATGGTCATCTCCTAGCTCCAAGTTTATCCTTAGGTTGCATAATCACTTCATCTCTGTTTGAATAAATAATCGGTTTATCATAGGTAGGTATAGGATTAATAGTATTACAATATGAAGATTGATAAGCATCTGTAGTGAAATAGTGTTCAACGTAATCAAAAACATTTAATTTCACTTTGTTAATGCATTGTATTGCATGAGCACATGGAAATCTCGTTAGTCTCCATTGAATAGAACTACAATTCCAATCCTTGAGATCAACATGAAGAGAGAATGGAGGTTTCACTTCAAAAAGAAATTCAAAAGATTTGTAAACATCCCATCTGAAACCTTCTTCAACCAACTCTTTCAACCGATTTTCCATATTTGGGCATATAATCATATTCCATAAACGACATTTCTCTCTCCTTCTATCCATTTTCTCTATTTTTTAATAAGTATTCCATCGAAGCATGATGTAATATGTCACACCCTGAATATTTAACGAAATTAAAGAGAATAAATTAAATAGTAATTAATTTAATATACATAATTAAAGGAAATGGACTGCACCATTGCGTCCGACTCGAAATTCTGGTCAAGATAGACATTTGGTTTGCATAAAACAGACAGCATATGAAGAAGTTATGAGGGTTTTAAGTTTGTATGCACATAGAAAAATTATATATATGCGCATAAGTCAGAATTTTATACAGAACAGTTCGAATTTGAAAAATTCGTCTGAGCGGCAAAATTCCCGCTCTAGGGGGTTGACCCCCTAGAGGGGTGTCGAACTAGTGGTCGACCCCCCTTAAGGGGTGTCGTCATCCCTAGGGCTGAGGTGGTAGTCGATTTCAGAGGGGGTTCTGCAGCTATAAATATTTGTTCAAATCTCCTATTTCTTCATTGGAAATTATGGGAGCCATATGCTGTCGGGATATGAACCGAGATAGAACCATTGTCTTCAACAACGTACTTTGCAAATCAAATTCAGAAATTCAAGGTCCGTTCTTTCTCAATTCTCTACACCTAACGTTGTGAGTTTCTAGTTGCTTTTAGGTTTAGATAAATAAAAGTAAATTGTGAAAGACTGTGAATTGGATATGTTATAAATTATGATACTATGCAAATGTTAAATCCTATACTATGTCATGATAGATCTATTTCCCTAGATCTAATACAATTGTGGTTATTCTTTAATGTTCCCTATGTGGATCTTGAATTGTAACTATATTATGGTGGATGTACATCTATTAAATTGGACAGTTGTAACATTGGCTAGATCTAGTTCTATATGTAAATCACCTTTCACCTGTCATATTGTGATCAATCTAGATATGTTGTAAACTTGACATGTGAAGCCATCTTTAAATCTAAAACATGTTAGTATGTCACTTTAATTATGCTAGATCTAAATAGTTGGACATCTAAATGGTTAATTTAGATCTCATTATGCTTGTTTTGACATCGTAGTTGCCACAAGTTCATCAGTTTTATGTCCACCTTGTTATGATGTTAATTACATGTCCATTCACCTTGTTATCATGCTAGTTTATGCTTATGCCAAGATATGTTGAAACTATCACCTTTGTCATATTCCCTTTTCATTGTTATGGCTAGGCTACTTTATAGCCTAGATGCCACCAAAATACGTGCGAATACGTTAGTTAGGAAATGGGGAAAAAGGGATTTATAATTTGCATAATTTATGTAATATTTATATGAATTGGACATATAATTCAAATAGGGAAACATAAAAATAATCACCTATAATGACATAGGTAGATTTGGATAAAAATGAATTGTTTAGTAATTACAATTAGGAATTGTAAATGTACTTATGACATGAGGTTAGGTTGCATTAGTGGTGGAAGTCTGCCTGGACCCGACGGACATATCCAGCAGCCACTAATGTTGAACCTTATGTGGGAGGTCTAAGTAAGTAAATATGAATCGGGCTATGACACGAGGTTAGGCCCAACTGTGGAATAAGTCTGTCCGGACCCGACCGGCATATCCAGCATCCACATGTTGCAGGCCTAATGTGGGAGGCCTAGCCCGTTATAAACCTAAATGAACATGGTAAAGAATTGGACTACTTAACCTAATTTAATCTAAAAGGGTTGTATGATTATGAACTTAAGTTAGGGTTATGTAAAATTGGATAGGTTGTGGGTGGGTTAAGTAAATTAGAGGGGTTGGGCAACATTTACATATAGGCCCATGAACTTAACCCAATAAGGTTATGTAATTAAAGACATCTACTAGTATACATAACCGATGGAAAAATATAATGAGGTTATGTAATTAAAGACACCCTTTAGGGTAAGCATAACTGACATAGGGCTATGTAATTAAAGACACCTAAGGATATACATAGTCAGTGAAAAACCTAATGGGGATACAAGAAAAAGGGAAGAGCTTGTATCATATTGTATGGGACCCATTTCAGTTAGTAACCCGGAGTAGGTATCAAATAAAGAACTCCGTACTAGGCGGAGAAGGGGCACACTTACTGATTGATTATAAGAGATCCAAACGAGATGGACGGTGCGGGCGGCGCAAACCGACCGGGCCATGTGCGTGCATGAGCCGGCAGAGGGGAATAAGACGACCGTGACACTAGTAGATATGGTTGTGCACACCTTAAGGGTTGTCACTTTAGGAAGTGATACCTCCTACCGTGGGGCCAGCACATGATATCTACGGAGTAGGGAGCCGATCGATTAGGGTAGTGGTTAGGGTACACTCGGACATATGCCTTAAGTCTACCAACTTATAGTGGAAGGGATCATCTCATTTGAGTTATACTAGTATTAGTGCAGAGTAATCATTAGTGAAGCACATACACCTTACCCTGTCTACCTTGTCACACCTGCTATTTATGTAGTGATCTCTCTTATCCACTTTATATGCCTATCATGTTACTTTTATTTATTTACTTGCTAAAAGTAACTAGACTCTCCAGACTTTATGTCTGACCCTTTTGTTTCTCCTTATTTCTTCCGTTCCCCCTCCCCCCAGGTTCTCAGGGAGAAAACACTCAGAAATAGTCAGGACTCAGATATCATCTTGCTAGGAGCTACTTCTGTAGTATGGCTCACATTCTTGTCTCTACCATGGGTTAACTCTTTTAATTGGGAAATTATGTTTTTCATATTCTTATGCACTCTGATGATGCAAGACAGAAGTTGTTTTATTGTAATGGTTTTTGTGACTTATGATATTATGGACCATGACATTATGATTTATGTTTGAAATAAAAATTTAAAAAATTTCCGCTGCTATCTTATTTATATCTGTCTTGTAATTATTTTGTGTTTGTTTACCTATAATGCTTCACGAAACTTAATGCATTCCCTTTGTGAGTGACACTAACGGACGTGGGGTGTCACACTTGGTATCAGAGCTGAAGGTTACTAGATTAGTAAAAGTTTTTGAAAAATATTTTCAAAATGGGTTTTAAAAGAAAGTATTTACAAAAAGAAAAGTCTATTTTGAAAATATTCCCCAAGAAGCCATATGTAATATCTTTCGGTCCTTTATCTAAATTTCTTCCTTTTTCCATTTTCAGCATGTTTGGGGAACAAAACAATCCTAATATCCCAGAGGGCATCATAATACCTGGATGGTTCTGTAGGTATTCGGAGGCCACGGCACCTGCCGAAGGCCAAAGAGACGTTCCTCCCCCAGCTTCACTAGTCATTCCTCCTCCTCTACCTCCAAGACCATATAACTTCGCCAAGATCTGCAAGGACTTCCGTGATGGGAGGGAAGCCATTCCATGGGAGAGATATTCGTAGAAGCTAGGAACTAGCTTAAGGAGACCGAGGAATTGTTCGTAATCTTTGAAGTAGAGGATCGAAGAAAATTCAGTTAGCTGCTTGGCTATTAAAGGACAAAGCCACATTTTGGTGGGAAGTCACCCAAGCTGGATGTCCGGTGGAAACTTGAGAAGATTTTAGACAGAGGTTCGAAATGAAATCTCTTTCCCAAGCTGAGAGAAGCATACAGATGGAGAGCTTCTTAGCACTCAAACAAGGAAACTTGACGGTGAAGGAGTATGTGAATAAGTTCAACCAGTTGGCAAGGTTCGGGTTAGAGTTGGTGGATACACCGCACAAAAGGGCTTTGCAGTTTGCTAAAGGGCTAAATGAGCCTCTGCATGGTTTAGCCATGTCCCATATTCCAATGGGGGCCACTTTTGAAAAGCTTGTAGATATGACCCTAATGCATGAGGAGGACAAGGGAGAAAAGAAGGAAGCAAAGGCTAAGGGGACATCGCAAAATAAGAAGGTGTGGCCCAAGAAAGGGCAGCAACACCAGCAACAACAACAGAAGAAAGGAGGGAAAGATGATAAAGGCAAGGATAAGAGAAAATGCCACAATTGTGGAAAGGAGGGTCACTTGATCAAAGACTGCAAGAGAAGGAAGAGCAATTGTTCAATTGCAGAGAGGTCGGCCACTTCTCTAAAGAGTGCCCAAAGAAACAGGGATCGCAGGGACAAGGTCAAAGAGCAGGAACTTCTAGATGGCAGGTGCATGCTCTCGCGATTAGTGCTCCTGAAAGAGGTAGAAAATTTTCCGCAGAAAGTTTAGTTTCTCTTTCAAACCATCCAGTTAGAACACTTTTTGATTCTGGCGCATCACACTCGTTTATATCTAGTTCTGTGGTTGAATCTCTGCACTTAATTACTAGTATGGTAGTAGATCCCATAGCTGTTTCAAACCCTATTGGTGGTCCGACTCATTTATCAATGATTTTTCGGGGTTTGAAATTATCTATATTAGGCGTCAAATTTGAATGCGACGCATATGTGCTTGGGTTCATTCTAGGAATGGA
This sequence comes from Allium sativum, assembly GCA_030737875.1. NCBI lineage: Eukaryota > Viridiplantae > Streptophyta > Magnoliopsida > Asparagales > Amaryllidaceae > Allium > Allium sativum. Next base: position 857,445,483 of record CM060920.1, on the reverse strand, counting down.
TTGGCTTACCACGTATGGGGCCATTTTGGATTGTGAGAGGAGGGTTGTTAGACTCCTGAATTGTAATGGAAATACCCTCGAAGTTTCTTGTGACCCCCAAGGGTCTGTTATGCTTAGCTTTCTAGAGTCTCTAGATGCATTCATAGAAGATTTGCAATCTGTTCCAATGGTTTCGGATTATTCCAATGTTTTTTATGAGGTACGGGGTTTACCTCCAAGGCATGAGATCGACTTCCGCATATATCTGGTGGACAATGCAAAGCCAGTTACATTACCAGTGCGACACTTGGCTCCAAGGGAAAAGAGGGAGCTGAGTAAACAAGTAGGCGAGCTACTTGAGAAAGGGTTTATCAGACGAAGCATATCTGAATGAGGTGCTCCAGTAGTATTCGCAACTAAGGCGGATGGTTCGCTTCATCCGTGTGTTGACTATAGAGAGTTGAATAAGCTCACCAAGAAGAATAGGCACTCGCTTACCAGGATTGATGATTTATTTGATCAGCTTGTTGGTGCCTCAGAATTTTCTCAGTTGAACCTGGCTACGGGGTTCCATCAGTTGAGGGTGGCTGAGGACAGCATAGATAAGACTGCTTTCAGAACTCCGGACAGTTTCTTTGAATGGTTAGTTATGCCTTTTGGGTTAACAAATGCACCCGCCTATTTTGTCGATCTGATGAGTAGGGTGTTTTGGGAGTTCCTAAATAAATTCGTCGTAGTCTTCGTTGATGATATTTTTATCTTCTCCGTGACCATCAGCTTAAGGCAAAGTTCTCCAAATGCAATTTTTAGACAAAAGAGGTGAGATTCTTAGGGCATGTAGTCTCCGAAGAAGGGATAGCTATAGATCCTGCCAAGGTGGTTGATGTGCAAGATTGGCAGATTCCTAAAAATGCAACCGAGGTGAGAAGCTTTCTTGGGTTGGCAGATTACTATAGGAAGTTCATTAAGGACTTCGCGAAGATATCAACCCCTCTCACCAGGCTAAAAAAGAAGAATTTGGCATTTTCATGGGACATAGACTCGGATGTTGCTTTCCAACGACTGAAGAGGGCTCTAACAACGGCCCTAGTCTTGGCCATGCCTGATGGAAGTAAAGTGTTTACTTTTTACACTGATGCATGCGGTACAGGGCTTGGTGTGGTTCTGATGCAAGAAGCGAAAGTAATATGTTATGGGGGTAGACAGTTGGGAGTTCTTGAGAAGAACTACCCCACCCATGATCTAGAGCTAGCTGCCATAGTATTCGCGATAAAAACATGGCGTCATTATTTACATGGAGAAATGTTCGAGTTATACACCGATCAAAATCTCTCAAGTATCTATTCTCATAGAAGGATCTTAACTTAAGGCAACAACGGTGGATGGAGTTCTTAGCTTCATATGATTTTGAGATTGCTTACACCCCTGCCAAGGTTAATGTGGTGACAGATGCATTAAGTAGGCAGAGGGTGGCCAAAGTCCTCTGTTTATGGAACAAAAGAACTTGGAGTTCATATCATCTTTTGATTTTAGACCCTTCATCGAGGTTTTGCCTGATTTGTTTGCATCCTTGGAGATACGACCGACCCTTATGGACTAGATAGGAGCTTCGTAACAAGGTAACCCACAGATTCTAGACATCATGGATAAGCTCAAAAAAGGGGAGACTTCTAATCACCTCGGTAGATATGCCATAGATGAAAAGGGGTGGTTGCGATGAGATGGAAGGCTTTGTGTTCCTCAAACTGGAAGCCTAATAAAGGTGGTCCTAGAAGAAGCCCACCAATCTAAGATGACCATTCATCCAGGCAATGATAAGACATACAGGGACATGAAGAGGGTTTTCTTTTAGGCTAGAATGAAGAAGGATGTGGCCTAATTTGTTTCTCAATGTTTAGTTTGCCAGCAAGTCAAGGTTGAGCAAAAAAAGCTCGGAGGATTACTTCATCCGTTGGAGGTTCCGCAGTGGAAATGGGAGAGCGTCTATATGGATTTCATAGATGGTTTGCCTAGGTCAAAGAAAGGCAATACCAGTATTTGGGTGGTGGTAGGTAGACTCACTAAGAGCGCTCACTTTATTCCGGTTAAGAGTAAGAGGACGACATCATGGTTGGCAACAATTTATGTTCGTGAGATAATTCGTCTTCATGGGGTACCTTCCAATATCATAAGCGATCGTGACCCCATCTTTACTAGCGAATTTTGGAGGAGTTTGCAAGAAGCATTAGTTACACATTTGTGTTTGAGCACCGCTTATCATCCTCAAACCGATGGGGAGACGGAGAGGATGAATAGAATTCTTGTAGATCTTTTAAGACTGTGTATCCTAGACTTCGGAAGGACTTGGGAAGAGCATCTTCCTTTAGTAGAGTTTGCCTATAATAAATGTTATCAAGCTAGCATCGGCACGGAACCCTTCAAACTATTGTACGGACGACCATGTAGATCACCAACTTGTTGGTGGGAATCTACAGAGAGATTATTACTTGGTCCAGATATAGTTAGAGAAACGCCCGAAAAGATTGGCCTTATTCGATGGCGGTGAAGACAGCTCAAGATTGGCAAAAGTCCTATGCAGAGAAGAGAAGAACTGACATCGAATTCGAAGTGGGAGACTTAGTTTTTATCGAAGTATCACCTCTGAGGAATGTGGTTCGCTTCGGAGCAGTAGGGAAGTTGGCACCTAGGTTTGTGGGACCATTCCCATAACCGAGAGAATTGGTCAAATGGCCTATAGAGTGAAACTTCCAGAAAATCTATCCGGTGTTCACGATGTTTTTCATATCTCTCATCTGCAGAAGTGCTTGCATGACACCACAGAAGTTGTTGAACCGAGTATGTGGGAAGAAGTAAAAGTGGAACGGGAGGCGACAATCAGACGAGTCCTTACCCGTATTCTTGAATCAGAAGTTAAAAAGCTGCACAGTAAGGAGATCAAGTTGCTAAAGGTTCAATGGGGAGAGAGCCCAGAGGATGCGACTTAGGAGACTGAAGACAAGATTCATGCTTCGTACCCTTTTCTTTTCGAGGGTATGTTCCTTAACTCCTTTTTCAAAGTTTTATCAGTGCTTGTTTCTGTCAATTGAGTATATCTTATCCATAGTATTTTTCGACCTTTAGATAGAAATCCTATGGATGTAAACTTGTGTTTGAAACATGTTATGTTTGATGGATGCAAGTGGATCTAAATGTTAGCTAGTGGTTTCCTGTGGACGCATACACACACATTAGGCACTAAGATCGACCCAATCACTCTCATACTGCATATGGATGTGTGTGCATTTTCTTCTCTTTTACAGATGGAAATGGATGAGTTAGCATATGGATGTTGCATTTGGATGAATGAATGTGCATACATATAAAACTCACATGATATAATAGGATTATTTGCATACATATTGGATTCATGGCACTAACATACATTGCATTAAGGAGGTCAACTGAATCAGTAGACCGCCTGATCTTCGTATTAGTGTTGGGACATATACACACATTTGCGTATATTCATATAAGCATTAAAAACCTCTAAGGACAATGGATGCTAGTGATTAGTGGATGAGTAGATGGATGATGGATGGTAGGATATGCATTCTTCTCAACTTAGAGATTTCAGGGACGAAATCCTTTGAGAAGGGGAGAATGTAACACCCCGAATTTTTAACGACATTAAAGAGAATAAATTAAAGAGTAATTAATTTAATATACATAACTAGAGGAAACGGACTACACCATTGCGTCCGTCTCGAAATTCTATAGACATTTGATTTGTGTAAAACGGACACCGTATGAAGAAGTTATGAGGGTTTTAAGTTTGTATACGCGTAGAAAAATTATATATGTACGCATGAGTCAGAGATTAGTCAGAATTTTATCCATAATAGTTCGAATTTGAAAAATTTCGTCTGAGCGGCAAAATTCCCGCTCTAGGGAGTCGACCCCTTAGAGGAGTGTAGACCTAGGGGCCAACCCCCCTTAAGGGGTGTCGACCTATGGGTCGACCCACCCACAGGGGTGTCGACAACCTTAGGGCTGAGGTAGCAGTCAGTTTCAGAGGGTTCTGCAGCTATAAATATGTGTTTAAATCTCCTATTTCTTCATTGGAAATTATGGGAACCATATGCTGCCTGGATATGAACCGAGACAGAACCATTTTCTTCTACAATGTACTTTGAAAATCAAATTCAGAAATTCAAGATCTGTTCTTTCTCAATTCTCTAAACCTAATGCTGTGAGTTTCTAGTTGCTTTTATGTTTAGATAAATAAAAGTAAACTGTGAAAGAATGTGAATTGGATATGTTGTAAAATATGATTCTGTGCAAGTGTGAAATCCTATACTATGTCATGATAGATCTATTTCCCTAGATCTAATACAATTGTGGTTATTCTATTATGTTGCCTATGTGGATCTGGACTTGTAATTATATTATGGTGAATGTACATCTATTAAATTGGACAGTTGTAACATTCACTAGATCCAGTTCTTTATGTAAATCACCTTTCACCTGTCATATTGTGATCAATCTAGATATGTTGTAAACTTGACATGTGAAGCCATCTTTAAATCTAAACATGTTATTATGTCACCTTAATTATGCTAGTTCTAAATAGTTGGACATCGAAATGGTTGATTTAGATCTCATTTTGCTTTGGTTGCCACAAGTTTATCAGTTTTGTGTCCACCTTGTTATGACGTTAATTACATGTCCATTTACCTTGTTATCATGCTAGTTTATGTTTTTGTCAAGATACATTGAAACTATCACCTTTGTCATACTCCCTTTTCATTGTTATGGCTAGGCTACTTTATAGCCTAAATGCCGCCAAAATACATGCGAATACCTTAGTTAGGAAACGGGGAAAAAGGGATTTATAATTGGCATAATTTATGTAATACTTATATGAATTGGAAATATAATTCAAATACGGAAACATAGAAATAATCACCTATAATGACATAGGTAGATTTGGATAAAAATGGAATGTTTAGTAATTACAACTAGGAATTGCAATTGTACTTATGACACGAGGTTAAGTTGCATTAGTGGTGGGAGTCTGCCCGGACCCGATCGGCATATCCAACAACCACTAATGTTGAACCTAATGTGGGAGGTCTAAGTACGTTAATACGAATCGGGCTATGACACGAGGTTAGGCCCAACCGTGGAATAAGTCTTCCCGGACCCGACCAACATATCAAAATATCCACTTGTTGCAGGCCTAATGTGGGAGGTCTAGCCCATTATAAACCTAAATGGACATGGTAAAGAATTGGACTACTTAACCTAATTTAATCCATAAGGATTGTATGATTATGAACTTAAGTTAGGGTTAAGTAAAATTGGATACTTAGTTGGTGGGTTAATTAAATTAGAGGGGGTGGGCCATATTTACATATAGGCCCACGAACTTAACCCAATAAGGTTATGTAATTAAAGACACCTAGTGGTATACATAACTAGTGGAAAAATATAATAAGGTTATGTAATTAAAGACACCCTTTAGGGTAAGCATAACTGACATAGGGGTATGTAATTAAAGACACCTAAGGGTATGCATAGTCAGTGAAAAACCTAGTGGGGATACAAGACAATGGGGAGAGCTTGTATCATATTGTGTGGGACCCATTTCAGTCAGTAACCTGGAGTAGGTATCAAATAAAGAACTCCATACTAGGCGGAGAAGGGGCATGCTTACTGATTGATTGTAAGAGATCCAAACGAGACGGACGGTGTGGGCGGCGCAAACCGACCGGGTCATGTGCGTGCATGAGCCGGGAAGAGGGGGATAAGATGACTGTGACACCAGTAGATATGGTTGTGCACACCTTAAGGGTTGCCACTTTAGGAAGTGATACCTCCTACTGTGGGGCCAGCACAGGATATCAACAGAGTAGGGAGCCGATAGATTAAGGTAGTGTTTAGGGTACACTCGGACGTATGCCCTAAGTCTACCAACTTATAGTGGAAGGGATCATCTCATTTTAGTTATACTAGTAATAGGGCAGATTAATCATTAGTGAAGCAACATACACCTTACCCTGTCTACCTTCTCACACCTGCCATTGATGTAGTGATCTCTCTTATCCACTTTATATGCCTATCATGTTACTTTTATTTATTTACTGGCTAAAAGTAACTAGACTCGCCAGACTTTATGTCTGACCCTTTTGTTTCTCCTTCTTTCTTCCGTTGTCGCCCTAGGTTCTTAGGGAGGAAACACTCAGGCTTAGTCAGGACTCAGATACCATCTTGCTAGGAGCTATTTCTGAAGTGTGGCTCAAGTTCTTGTCTCTACTATGGCTTAACTTTTTTAACTGGAGAATTATGTTTTTCATATTCTTATGTACTCGAATGATTCAAGACAGAAGTTGTTTTATTGTAATGGTTTTTGTGACTTATGATTTTATGGACCACAACATTTTGATTTATGTTCAAAATAAAAATTTAAAAATTTCCGCTGCTATCGTATTTATATCTGTCTTGTAATTATCCTGTGTCTGTTTACCTATAACTCTTCACGAAACTTAATGCATTCCCTTAGTGAGTGACATTAACGGACGTGGGTTGTCACATAACAGGTAATGCCTTTTCATCTAAAACCCAACTATTAAAACTTTCAGCCACGTTAGAGCTATATTCCCCATACCATTTACCTCGAAAAAACAAGTCGTCCCACTTATCAAATAGTTTGTCTTTCAAGAAATTCACAGCTGCACTACCACCAATTTCCAAAAATTTAGAATGTGCATCACTAAACTCATACACATTAGAAACTCTAGAACATTTCTTAAACAATTTAAATGTTTGCATTTCTGGACATAACTGCTGAGAGCAAAAAAATTCCATATGAAGGTAATAATAACTACGAAATACCACTGGAAAAACCTCATGAATGCCAGAAATTAAACCTTGATGACGATCCAACATAAAAACCAAACTCCGGTCTTCTTGAAGCATTTCCATCAACTGACTTAAAAACCATCTCCAATTGTCCATATTTTCTATAAAAACTATAGTCATTGCTAAAGGGAAGAAACATGCGAAACAAATTCCAAAATAAAAAAAAAATCATGATCATAATAATTTCTACCATATGAAATTAAAAATGCTATTGAATAGTTGTAACATTAAAAATGACACCTTCAGGCAATGAAAACTGCTACCTTGTAGCTACAACATTAAATTGATACCTTTAGACATACAAAACTGCTATCTAATTGTTAGCCTACTTTGTGAACTAGGCAACACAAAGTCAAGGTATCAGACATTGAAGAGCATTTTTAATTAGAAGACTTCGGTTCGGATCGGAGAAGACACTACAACCTAGATCGGACAGCTGCAATCGTTCGGATCGGGTCAAAGCAACGTGTCGGTTCGGAGCGGATAAAATCTCCTGTTCGGATCGGTGAGCTATTGCTTTTGAAGGCGAAGAGCGCGTGTTCGGATCGGAGGGCAGTATTCTTCAAGATGGATCGGAAAGCCACCCAGTTGCTACAGAGATAGGTCGGAGCGGAGCGGAGCAGATTAAAGAAGAGAGAGCGTTGCCTCCAAGCCAATCCGGGTCGGATCGGGTATCCCGATCCGAACCCCTTATATGTGTGTCTCCGACCCGAGCCCATTTTCCATATCATTCTCCAGCAAAAGCGCCTGGATATCCGGATCGGCTATGACCAGTTCCTACCCATAACGTTCATTACTCTGATGCGTTGTCAACACAATAATTCATCCGAACCCGAAGCTAATGGGATGGACGACACGTGGCTCCGATCCGGATCGGGTTTTGAGCAAATTCACACCTATAAATACCCCGTCTGGAGACAAAGAAAAGGATCTTTTTTCTGGCACTTCGAGAATTCAACCACCTCCATAATCCGAACTCCAATGCTCCCGGAGAATCCAAATCATCTTTAATTATTTGTTTTAGTCAATTGAGTGAATATAAGTGAGTTGTGAGTGGAATCAAGTGAATCTTACATTGTATTTGCAACTGAATCATTGAATATAGTAAAAGACAAGTGGACGTAGGCATTTCTTCGCCGAACCACTATAAATCCTATGTGTTCATTTTTTTTTTATCTCATTTCATTTTGCTTTTGATCAATTTGGGTGTTAGAACCACTTTTGGGTCTAACATTTTGGTGCTTTCACTGAGAAACCTCATCTAAATTCTTTATTTTCCGGGATTTCTTTCTACTTTTTGGACCGTTGAGTTCAAAGAAGTTAATCCTTAAGTTTTTCCGCTCTTTTATATTTGTTGAAGTGATTGTCAAAGAATCATGGCCAAAGGAAAAGGCAAAGAAGTTCAATCTGGTCGAGGAAATGGAGCTGGCGAAGATCAGCAAAATGCGGTTGTAACAAGGTCTCGGGGGCAGAGTTTAGCAGCAGGAAGAACCAATGCAGGAAATCCGAGCCGCCAGCAGGGGGAGAGCTCCGATCCGATCCGGGTAGGAGATTCTGAAGCAGTGCATTCTCCCAATCTGAACCGACCCGAGCAGCTTGCCACGTACCGATCCGACCAGGCCCCTCAGCTCCGAACCGACCCGACCTCCTACCTCCGATCCGACCCGATGCTTGGTGAAGCTGGAACCTCTACTCGAGTCCCTACGGATGCTCCAATTCCAGCCACCAGGGTTAGTGATCAGGTCAATCCATCTGCGCCCATCACTCAAGGAGATTTCTCGCGCTTACTTGACATGCTTGAGAGCACAAGGGAGGCTATGAAAGTTCACGAGCGCACTAATCTCATGATGCAGGAAAATATGAGGCCCAGTAGTCGGGAGATTAGTGAACTCCGTCGACAGAGAACTCCATCACCGGTTCGTCACACACCAGTGGATCAATCTTCATCTTCCGAGGAAGAGCGGCCCCGTGAACGAAGGCCACTCGAACGACCTCAGAACGTGGAGCAGCTGACATTTGGATCTTTGGGATCTCGTGAGGATATTGCACGAGCGCTAGGAAACAATGACCCCACTAGAGGGCAAAGACTCCAATCCCCTCCTCCCGAGATCGACCGGGAGCGCAGGGAACGGAATCGAGCAGAGGCAGCTCGAAGAAGAAGGGCATCTCCTGAACAAGAGCCCAGAAGGAACTCGGATACTAGGGCCAGGGAACCTGAGCGGCCCCTAACTAATGCTGATGTGCAGGCAATGGTTCGCCAGATCATGTCCGAGAGCTGGAACTATACAAATGAAGATTATGGCATCGAACGAAGTCATACTCCCTTCACCGATGATATCCTCGACTTCCAATTTCCCCGACGCTTTAACTTGCCACAGATGGACAAATACAACGGAAGGACTGATCCGGGACAGCATTTAATGCGATACTCGTGGCTCATGAATGCTGCTGCTGCCCCTGATGAAGTGAAGTGCAAAGCATTCCCAATCTACTTAGAAGATGTGGCACTGTTCTGGTTTACCCGACTTCCTCCTCGTTCGATTTCGAATTACAAGGAACTAAGCGAGCGTTTCATGAACCAGTTCCGACTCCATGCCCGAAAGTCCAAAAGTGTTATTGAATTATCGAGAATCAAACAGGCACCAGGAGAGTCTTTGAGGGCATATCTTGACCGTTTTAACCAAGCTGTGACTGAGGTCAGTGACCCGCATGAGCCCACTATTCTGATGGCATTGAAGGAAGGAGTCGATCCTGAATCTGAGTTTGGAGACTACCTTTCTGGGAAAACACCCTCCACAAGGGAGATATTCTACGAAAAAGCCGATATTTATCTAAGGCGAGAGGAGGCCAGGGCAAACCGAAAGAGAAAGTTTGAGACGGCTTCAAAGGAGAATGTGTAGAGTAATATCGCCGTGAAGCAGTCTGGGGAAAGTTCTGGCAAGGTTGAGGTAAATGTAGGAAACAAGGGTGGAAACAACAATGCTGGAAGCGAGGGTAACAACAACAATAACCGTAATCCGAACGGTAACAGAAGAAACAGAAATAGGGGAAGCGATCCTAACAAAAGACCCCAATTCCATAACTACGAGAATTATACACCATTGAACGACACCCTGGAAAATATTTACCTGGATATGTACAATGTGTTACAGTACAAAAGACCGCCACCTCGTGATTCGACCGAGAAAGAAATGGCGACAGGGAAATTTTGTTTGTTTCATGGAACTCATGGGCATTTAACCAATGAATGTCGGCATTTGAGGGATGTGATTGAGAAGCTGCTGCGTGAGGGGAAGTTGGATGAATACAAGGTTGTCCCGAGGGACAGGGGGCAAGGAGAGCAGGCTCCAAAACAGATTCTACCTGCTCCCAAGCCTACAGCGCAGCAGAAAGGTAAAGGAGTTGTTATCAACTCCATAGTAGGCGGACCTCACCCAGCAATCCGAAGTTTCAGATCAATGGATCAATATGTAAATGCTGCCAAACATCTAGACGTGAATGAAGGTGATGATTTGGAAGATATCACCCACATAAAACAACAGAAGACCATGTTTGACGACGTGGTATTTCGCAGTCGAGACAATACTGGGATCCAATCACCCACCAATGATCCGTTGGTTATTACTACCACCATTGGGCCGGCCTTGGTCCATAAGGTATTAGTAGACAACGGAAGTTCCGTTAATATTTTGTTCAAGAAGTCATTTGATCAGATGAAGCTTGAATCTGAAGATCTAAAGCCATGTGAAGGATGGATCAGAGGCTTCAACGGGGCGTCGACAGCTCCCATGGGATACATAGAGTTGCCCGTGACCCTGGGGCAAGGAGAACGTAGAAGAGTGCGGATGCTTCAGTTCGTAGTATTGGACGTAGATTCGCCTTATAATGCATTTTTGGGGAGGCCTGCCCTTGCTGAATTCAGAGTTTGTATCGCCCCTTGGTGTTTGTTACTTAAGTTCCCAACCGAAGCCCGAACTGGAGTAATGAGAGGGGATCAAGTTTCCGGACGGGCCTGCTATGTGGCCGAATTAAAGATGTTGATGAAAGGACTTAACGTTGAGAGTAAAGATGCCTCGTCTCCCTCAAAGGGGGACTCGGCATAGCAATTAGAGAGATTGACCCCAAAGGAGTTGCCCAACGGAACGCCTGAAGACCTGGATCCCAGAAAAGATGAGGAACCAGAGGCTAGGAATGCAACTCCTAATGAAGCGACAGTGGAAATTCCCATTGATAAAGCTGATCCGACAAAAGTTTTGAAAATTGGTTCTCAATTGGATCCACGTCGAGCTAAAGAACTAACGGACTTCTTGAAGGCAAACTTAGACGTGTTTGCCTGGACCCATGCTGACATGTGTGGGATATCGCCATCCATAATAAGTCACAAATTGAATGTAAACCCGAAACATCCACCTGTGAAGCAAAAGAGATGCATGTTGGGCCCAGAGAGGTCGACTGCTCTCAAAGAGGAGATAGAGAAGTTGAAGCAGAATGGATTTATTCGAGATTCGACATATCCCGACTGGATATCGAATCCCGTCTTGGTAAAGAAGCTAAACGGAAAGTGGCGGACTTGCATTGACTTTTCAGATTTAAACAAAGATTGCCCAAAAGATAGTTTCCCACTTCCCAGGATTGACCATCTTGTAGATTCGACAGCAGGTCATGAACTTCTCTCTTTCATGGACGCATATTCTGGATACAACCAAATTCCTATGCACGTACCAGACCAAGAACATACGAGCTTCATTACGAATTTGGGATTATATTGTTATGTTGTAATGCCATTCGGATTGAAAAACGCTGGAGCTACTTATCAGTGCTTGGTGAACAGAATGTTTTATAATCAAATAGGAAAAACTATGGAGGTTTATGTGGACGATATGCTTGTCAAATCGAAACAGTCCTCCAGCCATACGCAAGACTTGGCGGAAATGTTTGGTATCCTGCGAAAGTATCGGATGAAATTGAATCCTCTGAAATGCTCATTTGGAGTGGCATCAGGAAAGTTCCTTGGCTTCATTGTAAGCTCCCGAGGAATTGAAATCAACCCTAGCCAGATAGCAGCAATTAGAAATATCGAAAAGCCGAGGAGAATTAAAGACGTCCAAAGTCTTGCAGGGAAAGTAGCGGCGCTGAGTAGATTCATCTCCAAAGCCACAGACAAATGTGTTCCGTTTTTTGATTTGATTAAAAGAGGAAAGAAGAACTTCGAGTGGACTCCGGACTGTGTTGAGGCCTTTCGAAATTTATTGGAACTGCTAGAGAAACCGCCGATTTTATCAAAGCCCGTAGATCACGAAGAATTGTTTGTGTACTTGGCAGTCTCGGCTCACGCCGTCAGCACAGCCCTAGTTCGAGAAGAAGACAAAATACAAAGGCCAGTGTATTATGTAAGCAAGAAATTAGCAGCGGCAGAGCGCAACTACCCAAAAATTGAGAAGCTCGCTTACAGCCTCTTGATCGCATCCCGAAAACTTCGTCACTATTTCCAAGCTCATCCAATAACCATATACACCGACCAGCCCTTAAGGCAGGTGTTGCAGAGACCCGAAGCATCGGGAAGGTTGATCAAATGGAACATAGAACTAAGTCAGTTTGATTTGAATTTTCAACCACGAAAGTCAATCAGGGGGCAAGCTCTAGCAGACTTTATTGCGGAGTTCACCATTCCAGAGGAGGAAGTAGTCGATGACAGAGTGGTTAAGTCTGAGGATGAGTTAAAGATAGATCCGTGGAAACTATATACAGATGGAGCCAAGAACGACCGAAGGTCCGGAGCTGGAATCGCCTTAGTCACTCCCGAAGGACGGTCGTTATATTACGCTCTGCGATTAGAATTTTCGGCGACTAACAATGACTCTGAATATGAAGCCCTGATTGCCGGGCTGAAGCTTGCTAAAGACCTCGGAGTAAAAGTGTTAGATATATTCTGTGATTCTAAAATTGTTGTTTGCCAAGTGCGAGAGGAGTTTGCGGCTCGAGGACCTCGACTTATCGCCTACCTCAAGAAAGTAAGAGAGCTATTGAATAGCTTAGAGCGGTACAACATAACACACATTCCCAGAGTTGAAAACCAGAAAGCGGATAGACTGGCAAAGCTGGCTAGTTCCGACAATCCAGAAGAGACTGAAATAATTCCAATTGAAACGTTGGAATCGCCAAGCTTTTAGTCAATGGAAATTGAATTCGCTTTTGAAGCGGAACCAGAGAAAGAGTCGTGGATGACTCCAATTAAGAATTTCCTTAAGAATGGGACACTCCCATCAAAGAAAAGTGAGAAAAGAGCTGTAGTTCGCAAAGCTACCAGATATGTCATACAAGATGATACTCTTTATAGGCAAGGATTTTCTATGCCCCTGTTACGATGTATAGCACACGACGACATCAAGCGTGTACTAAGAGAAGTACACGAAGGTGAGTGTGGAGATCATACAGGAGGTCAAACTTTAGCAAAGAAGATATTGCGGTACGGATACTTCTGGCCTACGATCAATAAAGATGCAGCCGATTATTCACGACGCTGCGATAAGTGCCAGAGATTCGCCAAAATCCCCAGGGCACCGTCGACCCAACTTAAATCAATGGTGAGTCCTTGGCCATTTGCCACGTGGGGAATTGATATCATTGGAGTTCTACCAATTGCTAAAGGAGGAGCTAAGTATGCAATAGTGGCCGTGGACTATTTTACGAAGTGGGTGGAAGCTGAGCCCTTGACCAAGATCACGGCAAGAAAGGTGATAAGTTTTGTGGTCAGAAATATCATATGCCAGTTCGGGATCCCAAGGACGATTATAACTGACAACGGAACCCAATTTGATAGTACTGAATTCAGAAATTTCTGCCAGAAGTATAAGATAGACAAACGATATACTGCAGTTTCCTATCCGCAATCGAATGGGCAAGTAGAGGCAATAAACAAAGTAATAAAATCCATCCTCAAGAAACGATTAGAGCGTGCAAAGGCAAAGTGGGTTGATGAATTGCCCCTAGCTTTGTGGGCATATCGAACAACATTTAAAACGGCCACCGGTCATACCCCTTTCTCTCTCTCCTTTGGCTCAGAAGCTATAATTCCAGTTGAACTAGAAGTTCCTTCCCACAGGGTGACATATTATGACCCGATGACAAATCGGGCACTTTTACTTGAGTCTCTTGATGAAGTCGAAGAGAAAAGGGACGAAGCAGATTTGCGTGCGGCAAGACATCGGCGTCAGATGGCACGCTATTACGACAAAAAAGTTCGCCTTAGGACTTTTGAACCAGGAGATTTGGTGCTAAAGAGAGTCTTTCCATCCCTTCCTCACCTTGGTCCAAAATGGGAAGGACCCTTTGTCATTCAACGGAAACTTGAAAAAGGAACCTTCAAGTTAACGACCGTGGATGGCGAAGAAGTTCCCAGAGCATGGAATGCCCAGCACTAAATGCGATATTTGGATTAGAAATGCTGTACTTTGTGTTATTTTTCTTATGAACTCTTTAATAAGGCACGACTTGCCTTGGGAAAATCTGACGATATGAATGAAGAACTATAAAGTGGATGTAGGCTACGACTTAGCCGAACCACTATAAAAATACTGTGTGTTATTTACTTTTATGCATTACATATATGCATTTATCAGTTATTCTGTTGTGATTATAAGATACAGGATAACTCACAGCCTAAAAAGGTTGGAAACAGTTTAGACATAAAAAGAAGCACAACGACTATTTGTGCGATAAGACATAAAAGAATGAGAAAACGACATTCTTAACTCTAACTCTCCAGAGAGAGAGAGAGAGTATAAAAGCGTCACCGACTGAGCGCTGAAAAAGAAATTCTCCTCCTAACTCTAACTTTCCAGAGAGAAAGAGAGTATAAAAGCGTCTCCGACTGAGCGCTGAAAAAGAAATTCTCCTCCTAACTCTAACTTTCCAGAGAGAAAGAGAGTATAAAGGCGTCTCCGACTGAGCGCTGAGAAAGAAATCTTTCCCCGTTGAAAGACCGGAGAATAAATAAATGACTGAGCTCAAACTCTAACTCTCAAGAGAAAGAGAGAGAGTATAAAAGAAATACCAGAAAAAACGACAAGTACTGACGACACAGGAAGTGCTATCCCGTCAGAGAATCGGGAGCATTCAGACTGCTTGATTAAGCATTAAATAATTTGTGGGAATTGACTGGGGACACGTATGTATACGCATATTTCCCCCCTCCACAACTCCGTTTCATAACTATAGACATGCATTTTTACATAAGTGCAGAACTGCTAACAAACAAACATTGCAAAAAATGAGTTATTTTTATTTACAAATGAATGAATTTATACAGGAAAATAGCTAAAAAAGAAAGTGCAGGAGCTACTCTTGTAGCAGCAATTATTGGTTCACTAAATGCTAAAACGATACAAGGCAATCCACTACTTAGATTTTGAATGAGCCTTGGATTTCTTGGCGGCTTTCTCCGCGTCCTTTGCTTCTTTCTCAGCCTCCGTCAAGATTCGCTTTGACTTCTTTTTTCCTGAAGATGCGGTGCTGGAGCCAGTAGACTTCTTCCCGGAAGGCGGGGCGCTGGAATCAAGAGAAGATTTTTTAGCGAGTTCCTCTGTAATAGATCAAGTTGAGAGCTTAACAACTAACCTTGATCCCGCATCCACGACTGCGAGGGGTTTGAGGACTTCGGGGTCTAGCTCTTCAGCTTTTAATTGCAAGCGTTTGTCTTGATCGGCTTTCTTTGTAGCCAAGGTAACATCATCAGCATTTTTTGACTCCCCGACTATTGCAACTTCTGGCTCCTCTTCATGCCCCCCGTCTCCGCCATCGTCCTTTAAAGCTGCTATCATTTCTTCATCATGGGGAGTGGCGACCTTAGTTGGCTCACTTCCTTCTCCCAAGTCTATAGAAGCAGCCTTGTCGCCCTCTTTTTTGGCCTTTTCTGCGGGCTTTGTACCAGCGGTGGCTCCCTGAGTCACATCTGTCTTTACGGATGATTCAACACCTACAGAATGAGAAGTAACAGTTATCAACTCAGGCGAAAACAATGGGTCTTTCATCGATTGTTCAATCACATGGCGAAAGGTAGAAATAGCCTTGGCAAATTGAGGAGAAAAGGTAGGGATACCTTCCGAAGACTTTTCTGCGGGGGTGGCTACTACCTCTGGTGTTGTTTCAGGAATAGGGGATAGCAGAGTTGTTCGGGGAATTCCCGGATTTTCAGGATCATACCCCTCTACTTCAGGAGTTGCAAGGGCAGAAGAAGAGGAACCAGCTTCGAGAACAGTTTTTTGTTTAGACTTCCGTCTCTCTTCTTCCATGGCCTCAGCAATAAGGCGGCGCCCTTCAGCTAGGTGTTCCGGTTCATCATCCCTCAAGTATTTCTCCATTAGTTTATCTTCATCGAGGGAATCGACCTTAAGTTCCTCCTTTTCCCACTCGACGATCTGATTCCATACTTGAACTAGAGTGGATGGATAGTCCTCGATCCAAGAAATGTTTCGGCGACGAATAATATGTGCGAAGAATTCAATCATTAGTTTGCCGAAACCCTGAATATCAGCCTCCGCCTCTGATAGTTGTTTGCGGGCTTCCTCCGCAGATTTAATAGCACACTCCACATTGCCCTCGGCCAGGGCAGCCCTGTTCTCTGCCTCCAGTAGCTTTGAAGCCAAGTCGGCATTTTTCTTTTCTAATTCAGCACTCCTCTTTGCTAACTCGGCGTTTTTCCGTTCAAGCTCAGCATAAGCAAGGCGTGTCTTAGCAGCTTCTGACTTGGCCTCGTCAGCTTGCTTTTTTAATTCAGAGCGCTCCTGAGTGTGAGATTCAAGCAAGTCATGATAACGCTTTTGCATGTCCTCGAATTGTTGTTTGAAATTAGAAGCGTCCCTTTGAGCGACAGCTAGCTGAGCTTGAGTGTCTTCCAAATCTTTTCCTAGAGCTTTTAAGGCCTTAGCATCCTCCTCCGCGGTCTTTTGCATTGAATCAGTATTTGTGATTAGAGTGCGGATGATTCTAGAAAGATTGCGTGAATATTTGAACATCTCAGTATATTGTTTTTCCACTGCATCAATCTTTGCTTTGGCCTCATCTGCCCACTTAGAAGAAATAGGTTCAAGAGCAGGTAAAAAGGTCAAAGTCTCGAAGTAGTGCTCGGGAAATTGCTCCACCAAATATGCCTGCTTTACTGCAGTTTCCGCATCTAGTGGGGGAGGAGCGGGGATCGATAATTCGGTGTCCCTGTGTGAAGAGGATTCGGTAGTCTCTTTGTCTGTCCTAGGTCGTTTAGTAGCAGGGACTTTGTGCTTGCTTCGAGACCCAGTTTCTTTTGGAGGAGTTCTCTCTCTGCTGCGCTTTTCATGGGAAGAAGTGGAGTCTTTAGATGGTGGTCTGTCCTCTTCCCTGCGGCTTTGATAGCCCTTATATTTCTCTTGTTCTGGTCGAACTGGTGAGCGGGAACGTGAGGGTCGAGAACGATAGGGATCATAAGGTCTTCTCTCCTCCCTACCACGATCATCCCGGCGATCATACTCGACATCCTGAGGAGGATTGGACATGCTGCGACGAAGCTTTCTTATATCGTAGTAGGATCGAGACATCGTACCTGCACGATAAAACGAACGAAAGTTAGAATTAATGGATTCACGAGGAAAGAGGTGCAATGAATGCTAATGCCGTTATATAAAGTGTATCCTAAGTGGTGTGTTTCCCCCCAACCAACCCGAGTCTGAAACTAGACTAGTACGGGCAGGCTCTTTGGCCTCAGCGGGAGTGGTCTCTTCAGAAGAAGTGAAGACTAAAGGATCCTTCCTGAAATCCTCTGAAGTGTATATAGTCTCAGGTAAGGGGAGATCCCCCAAACCCTGAAATATTTGCTCATCAGTACTAGGGACATCCCCCTCGGAAGCATGAAGTGGTGACTCTTGGGAGGATTTTGACTTTTCTAGAGAAGTAGTTTCCTCGGGGGCAATATATCCTTTGCGATGCTTTTCGGTCAGATTAGCCAATTCATCATCTTGTGTAGAAGATGGAGAAGGTGAAGTTTGAAGAGGCACTGTAGGAGCTCCTGAGCCTTCTCCTGTCTCTGGGACTACCTCCACTGGGGGAATGTATGCGTATGGAACCGTCCCATGACCAATGCTACGAAAAACAGATAACAGCCCATGAAAGTGAAGGTATTCGTCTTTAAGGGCTTCGTCGATAGTCAAGAACTTTTGATCGCCATTAAGAAGTCGGTGCATCCGGTCAAAGAACACCTGATCTGATATCTGTTTGGGGTTGTCGACTGCAAACAAAAAGGAAAACAAGTCAAGGTGATGATTCAAGTGTATAGAGCCCGAATTTAGAAAATCAGTGCTTTACTTGATTTTGTCCACCTCCTGGCGCATCCAGGCTGTCGCTTCACGTAGAACCATTCTAGTCTGGAATCTCCAGCTTTACTGCTGAATGGTGCAGAGATTATCTTCCTTTTTGGAACTGACTCAAAGTAGCAGAAAGATGGAGTCTCTCGAGTTCGATGCTTGAAATTATAGAAGAAGTGAACGTCATCGAACGTGAGCTCTATGCCTAAGATTTCACGATATGCTATGTACAAGGTGTGCAAATAGGCATATGAATTAGGATGCAACTGCATGGGGGCAATCCGCATTTGTCTTAAAAAGTCAACGATGAAGGGAGAGAATGGAGGAATGGCGCCGACCATGCACATCAATCGAGTGACCGCCATATATCCTTCTGGAGGGTTGTGGGGACGGTCAGAGCGTGAAGGCACTAGAGTGTCCCTTTTCATTATCCCGTACTTTAAGAAAATTCGGATAAGTCGATCGTTGTCGATTGTTGATTCAACGGAGTCTGGAGGTGATTCCAATATAATGGCCGATTCAAATTCGTTAGGGGCTCGATCGTCACCAATCCCTCCTTCCTCCTCGAAACCTAGAGAAACTTCATTCTCTGAAGACACCTCGTTGCTTTCTCGACTTCCAACCCCGTAGTCTGGACCCTCACTGTCCCATTCTGGATCCGAAGAAGAAGATATATCCTCGAGAGTGATTTTGTTAGAGGTTTCCGGGGCTTCTTTCCTCTCAGCTAGTCTGGAAGAGCGTCTGGGTCTCATTGTCATAGAACTATTGAAGAAGCAATAGCACAAATTAGAGTAAATTAGCCCGTACCCCCCTGTGCGTGTGTGTGAACTAAAATGCGTGCAGCGAATGTGAGAAATGCAAAGTAAAAGTGCAACAATGTAAGAAGAAACTTCGAAGAGAATGTGATAGTCAGAGTAGTTCTTAATGTTCATTTATGTCCGCAAGGCACTATCCTAACTGTTCATGAAGTTGGAAGTAATATCTTTTAAATAGTTGGACGAAAGTTTGTGTTTTAGATTGAGTAGTTTTCGGTTCGGATGCAGACACCAGGTTCGGATCGGATGAGCAAAGGCTCACACTCTGAGAGATAAATTCGGATCGGTTCGGGGATCGACTTTCGGGGCGGGTCGGATTAACCTGGATAACCATACTACTATTCTCTCTTTTATTTCACAACCCGGTCCGATCCGAGCGCATAAGTCTTGACCTCCATTTTATTCATAGGTCCGATCCGACCCGGTCAAGCAAGATAAGTCCCATTTCTTTGCCTTATGGCTCCGACCCGGTCCGATTCTGTGAACTTCTCTCTTTTCCTTTTTCTCCTCCTGTTCTCCCACCCGAACCGATCTCCTTCAATTTCCTTCCTCTTCCTTCTCTTAAGTAGCGAACCCAACTCGATATTCCAAGCCTTAATTAAAACCAAGTGCCTAAGCACTCAAGTATTCAACAACAAGTCTCAGTACCCTCCTCCAACGCTTCGAAATGGCGTCGATGCCATTAACGACGAAGGCGGAGGATGAAGGAAGCCGTGGCGATGGAATTAGTCAATTACCTTGTTAGAATCGTTTATCTTAACTGCGGATATAAATTAAAAGCAATTATGGTAGCGAGATTCAAGATTACAAGGCTACCTATGTATTTGATTCAAAGATTGAAGTGAGAATTTTGAAGTTTCTTGGAAAGACTAAAGCTTCGATGTGGAATCGGTTCGGATGAGCAAGAACAGTGAATGAAAGAAAGGAAGAAAAGTGAAGTAAATTTATATAAAAAACAAGCTGACTATTCGTATTCCCGATCGGACCGGCTCGAAAAGCCCAATGACGCAGTTTGGCCCACTAATCCATTGCAGAGTATAGGAAGAAAAAGATCCGTCCGGGTCGGAACCCGAACCAGAAATCCGTTCGGATCGGAATCCGAACCGAACAGGATGCAGTACAACAGCTGGGCGTGTGGATTCAGAGGGAAAGATGAAGGCGTCGTGCATCAGCAATCAAAGCATGCTCCGTTTCCAACAGAAGCATCCTTTGAGGGGGCAAAGTATTAGCCTACTTTGTGAACTAGGCAACACAAAGTCAAGATATCAGACATTGAAGAGCATTTTTAATTAGAAGACTTCGGTTCGGATCGGAGAAGACACTACAACCTAGATCGGACAGCTGCAATCGTTCGGATCGGGTCAAAGCAACGTGTCGGTTCGGAGCGGATAAAATCTCCTGTTCGGATCAGTGAGCTATTGCTTTTGAAGGCGGAGAGCGCGTGTTCGGATCGGAGGGCAGTATTCTTCAAGATGGATCGGAAAGCCACCCAGTTGCTACAGAGATAGGTCGGAGCGGAGCGGAGCAGATTAAAGAAGAAAGAGCGTTGCCTCCAAGCCAATCCGGGTCAGATCGGGTTTCCCGATCCGAACCCCTTATATGTGTGTCTCCGACCCGAGCCCATTTTCCATATCATTCTCCAGCAAAAGCGCCTGGATATCCGGATCGGCTATGACCAGTTCCTACCCATAACGTTCATTACTCTGATGCGTTGTCAACACAATAATTCATCCGAACCCGAAGCTAATGGGATGGACGACACGTAGCTCCGATCCGGATCGGGTTTTGAGCAAATTCACACCTATAAATACCCCGTCTGAAGACAAAGAAAAGGATCTTTTTTCTGGCACTTCGAGAATTCAACCACCTCCATAATCCGAACTCCAATACTCCCGGAGAATCCAAATCATCTTTAATTATTTGTTTTAGTCAATTGAGTGAATATAAGTGAGTTGTGAGTGGAATCAAGTGAATCTTACATTGTATTTGCAACTGAATCATTGAATATAGTAAAAGACAAGTGGACGTAGGCATTTCTTCGCCGAACCACTATAAATCCTGTGTGTTCATTTTTATTTTTATCTCATTTCATTTTGCTTTTGATCAATTTGGGTGTTAGAACCACTTTTGGGTCTAACACTAATAGCTGTAGAGTAAAAACAGATACCATCATACATACAAACTGCTACCTAAGAGCTGTAGAGTAAAATCTGATATCTTCAGACATATAAAACCTCTACCTACTAGCTATAACACTATAAACTGATACCATCAAATATATAAAACCAATACCTAATAGCTGTAAGACAAAAAAACTGATACCCTCCAACATACAAAATCGATACCTAACAAATACTAACTAAAAAACTGATACTACAACATAGCAAACTGATATTCAAAATAAACAAGTAAAAACATCATAACTTGGTTACCATTATTAGCAGTAGCACCCATCAATACACCTGGCCTCCCCTTCAAATGAGTCCCATCTAAAAATATCATAGATCGATAATACTTGAACCTAAAAATACAAGCACATAATGCAACGAACACTCTCTCAAATTGATTTGTAGAAGGGTTAACAAGAAAAGAACCCAGGTTATGATTCTTTAATGCCTCTAAATACCAAGTAAAATCATTATAACATTTCACATCATTACTATACAATTCCATTAAAGCAAGTTTCTTCCCACGGTAAGCAAAAGAGTAAGACAATTAAGATTGAACTCTCAACTAAAATCAGCAATGATATCTTTAGGTTTCTTACTTGGATGACCTTTAATTTCATTAATCATCAAAAATTTAACAAATGAGTTGGAAAGATAAGGATTTTTCAAATTTCTAAGACCACCATCACAAGAATGCTCAACAACCAAAGTTTGAATAAGAAAACCTACTAAGATGCCCAGAATCACAAGATGCATGCACTTCAAATGGACATCCACTTGAAGACGAAGATAAAGCTGTTGTAATCCTAGTAGAACTATTCTTTAGAAAACGTAATTCATGACCCATTTGAATTTGGTATACGATTAAGAATTCTCTAAAGTGTTGGCACCTCTAAAAAAACCAATAAAATAGGAAATTGTTAATGTAGAACCTCTTTTCATCAAATCTTTCAGGTAACTCTTCATATGCACAATAATGTTTGAACCCAAAGATCCACTAGACGAAGAATGCATTGAAGCATTAAGTGAAAGAGAAAATATCCATAATTGATATTTTCCACTTGAAAATCCCTCGTCTTCAAATCAAAACAAAAAAAGCACTCTTCTTGTGTAGTTGAAAACAAATAATATTTTGAAGATCAGAATTGGTGTCAACAATAATACTTTTGTTCTCAAGCACATAGCTAATCTCAATAGACATAGGAGTGAGTTGAGACCAATTACGACATATTTTATTCCGCAAATCATAAATTGAGCAATCAACTAACAACCGAGTGCTAAAAAAGGAATCATTGAAGACAATTATAATAAGAAGACTGTTTTCACCACTGCAAAAAAAAAATTAATTAGCAAAGCAAACAACTCAAAATTAATACACACATAGCACAGTTTTGATACCCACAGACATAAAATTGATACTTACATATATAAAACCGATACCTAAAAATTGCTATAATCTTAAAAAAATGAATACAAAAACTATTTACGTCACAGTTTAATTGATTAAAATAAAAGAAGTTCGACTGAATTACAAAACTAATGCAACAATACAATTAGAAATTAAATACAACACCAAAAACACAAGAACATATATATAACAGAGTTAATGCGACAAAGATGATACCTAAAAACTGATATCTAAAAACTGCTCTAATCTTTTAAAATAAAAAATTAATACAAAAACTGTCTACATCACATTTGAATGGTTAAAATAAAAGAAGTTCGATTGAATTACAGAGTTAATGCAACAATTCAACTATAAAATAAATACAGCGCCAAAAATAGAAGAACAAATATATAACAGAGTTAATGCAGCAAAACTACTGCCTAAAAAAATAAAAAAAACCTATACTTAAAAACCTGCTACAATCTTAAAAAAAAACTAATACAAAAACTTTTTACATCACAGTTTGATTGATTAAAATAAAAGAAGTTCGATTTAATTATAGTGTTAATGCAACAATACAGCTACAAAATAAATACAACACCAAAAACACAAGAACAAATATCTAATGTACCTAAAAAAAATAGAATTTTGATACCCAGTTTCTGAATAAAGCAATATGAAAATGAATCTGCTTGTAGAACCAACAGAAGCCATTAATCACTGATCGAAATAAAATATCTAATCGTAATATTTAACATTAAATCACAACGATTATGATAGGAAGACAAAATTTAATTGATCAAAACAAGAAAAAAAATAACCTAATCTTTGAAGACGATATTGTAATCCAATATGCATGAATCGATTTTGCAATCCGAAATGCGCGATTAGTATGAATGTTTGAAGATGATTGTTAGAGATCAAGATGTGCACAAAAACAAAATTGCATTCGAGAGCGAGAGCGAGATCGAGATACAACACCGCAAATTGAGGGAGAAAAACGAAAACCATCCGTGCCAGAAATACTATTTTAAAAATAAAAAGTATAATGCCCTTGGGATCAAATTTTCAATGGGTTGTCCTTAGGCATAAAAAGCCTTAATTTTTGTCCTAATCAAAATTTTTCTGATTCATAAATGTGGATACTTCACAAAATAAAGGATATGACCCTCAAAAATCTAAATACCTTTTTCACATCCTAATTATGTGTCCAAATAATGACATTACCCTACTTATAGTTGATGTTTCTATTAACTGCTTAGACTACAGTCCATCTTCAAATATTTAGAAAGTTTTGAACGTTAACTATCTTTATATAACTGTTTTTCAATAAATAACTAGTCCTTAATACTAACTCCTAGCATTGTAGTTTGAGTTGTACTTTTGTCTTCGTCCTAGCTATATCATCATCATATGGTTTAAAACTCCATTCAAAGCTTTTTGTCCTGAAGTAGATCTTTGACATTACATGCCACAATGGAAAGGATGATTTGTTAACGCTTTTTTCAAGAAACAAAAATGGAATGTTGGTCACAACAACAATGCCCAAATGGTCAGTTGGATCATTAGGGTCATTGTAGATTCACTTTGAGCTATAAAGTATTCCATTGTATCACAAAATACAAAGGTTTAGGAGTTCTAAGACATGTAACCACTAATACATTTGAAGTACCCGACGAAACATAGCCATGTTTATTAGTTCTCAGAGAAATCCAAACTATAACTTCAAACAAAGACAGTGAAAGTTTGAAGCACTCATTTACTAGTTGCTATTGTATTTTGGTATCTTATTGTACTTATCGCTATAATTACTTATATGCTCCAACCCTAAGTGATCAATTGAGTATCAAACTACTCATTATTCCTGATAGATTACTAAATTATATGACCCTTACCTAGGCCATAGTAGAGGCTGTAGTCTATATTGACTATTTATTTTCTTTTGAGTGAAGTTTCCATCGGGATAAGGTGGAAACCTTATGAGTTTCATGTCCATTTTCCACAGTTGCATGAATTCAGAGTCACAGCATCTATTTTATGCATATTCCAATACATTGAAAATTTGACGTTAGCAAACTAAATTTACCCTGCTAAAACCAAAATATACAAGCCTTTGAAGGTTCATAAATAGTTATAACTATGGTTTTGTTCTTTATTTCGTTCATTCATCAATTGATAAATTCTGATGCATGAGAAAACACGAGATCGTAATATTCCATTATATGTATCTCATCTCATCTCATGGTATGATTTCACATTTTACATTTTTTTGCTGCAGAAGTAAAACAACTCAATTTATATTTGTTCTTTTCCTATATATATATATTTGTAAAGGCTATTGTGTATGTATGACGTACATGTCATTTGTATACTATAGGCTATTGTGAAAATTATGGCAAAAGATCTTATTAGAACAAGACATCAAATCACTAAGTTTTATGCTCTCAAATCTCAGCTTCAAGGTGTTTCTCTTAGAATACATGTAAAATCTACTGAATGTCACTTGAATATGCTCTATGCATGTATTATGATATAGTTACTTTGATATTAATAATCATTATTATTTTTCTCTATATGTTACCTATATTGTAGCACATCCTTCTAATAGAATGTAGCTAGTGAATCACAACAATGCATATGCTACTTGTTACAACCCAATGTATAATGGCACTATAGATATGTACATAGTTAGGACAACCACATGTATACGTCTTTGAGTGAATGAATGATCCATGATGCCCACTATTTTCCATCCTTTAGCACTCCTGTATTTTGAGAAACAATTTAGAGCATTATATAAAAAAAAGTGGTTTGTTTTGCTTTTGTTTGCTTTTAAGTGTATAGATTTGTCCATGCAGTTGCTTCTAATAATTAACTTTCTCTATTATCCAAATCAACAGCACGAATTTTAGTCGACCCCCAAATCTTCATTAGATCACAATGATCTTTGATTACTGACATGTTGCAGTCCTATTAATATTAAATTGCAGAATTATGGACCCTTTTAAGTCAAAATAAAATACAAGGAGTTATTTCAAAACATAAAATACTATTGGATTTAAGTTTGTTATTAGTTTATTAGTTTTTAAAGAAATGTTCATTGACGAGATACTCCAGTTTAGAGGTCACTCATACAATTATGCACACACTGATGTAAATGCAAGTATGTAACTATTTGATGTTAGAAATATAGAAATATGATATAAAAAAAAATTAATCCACAATTTTAGTAAGTTAATCCACCCTATTTACAGGATCATTGACTTTTACTAAAATTTAAATTTTAATCAGTGTATCCACCTAAAAAAAATATGGATTCTTCTTATTATTAGTTTATTCTCTGCGTTTTTTCAGTTTTAGAGCTTACTGTGTATTGCTTTACACCCTGAGTTTGGCTTTGTTGGAAAAAAAAAAAAAATTGTAGTGCAATATCACGTTGGTGCATAAACAACAATTCAATTATTTAGGTATTTTGGATTTTAGAGATTAATGCAGTATTATATAATTTGCAAACATCCAAATATACAGTGCACAAGCTGACATTAACCCAATAAATGTAGATCATAGATATGTAGTTGGTGCAATGGTAGAAGGGAAAGACATGAAATTACAACTATACATAATCAGACTGGTATTACATAGTTATTTAATAAAACATGAAATAACAGAACATTACAAAGGAACAACGTAGGCCAACCTTGGTAATGCAACTTTGTGTAGATATCCAGGTTGCTGGTGAATTATTTCAGATCGTTTATTGACTTCTATTTGATTTGCGATTTTCTGGTTTTCTTCTTTTGTACATGTTTGCTGTTAACGTCCTCCAGTAGAATGAGGCGCTTTGTAATGTCATGGTGAAACTAAAAGCACATAAATTGATGGTAAATTATATGATAGAGTGAAATCTTTTAAGTTAATCCACGAGCGGATTAACTTACAAAATTGTTGTGGATTAACTTATTAAAGTAAAATGATGAATTAACTTATTAAAACCGTGGATTAGAATAAAATTTACCTAGAAATATTTGGTTGTTATTTGATGTTAGAAATATAGCTATCCGATGTTAGAAATATATGAATATTTGATGCAGATGAGGCTCTACATTTATGCCGTGAGAATGCTTTTATTAAATATACATTTATGCCATGAGGCTATACATTTTAACCGATATTGACTGTACAGTATGTTAAAATATTATATCAAACAGTGGAACAACTAGGCAAAAAGTTTACTTTGCTAGTACACCCATATAATTATGGATTTTTTTCGACTCGGCCACCTTTTAAAAACTTATTACTGAACTAGCCTAATTTTAAAACTTATTACGGCCGTACCCTGGTTTTGGTCACATTAGCCAAAAATGGTTATTTTTATTTGCTTTATTTCAAATGCCGCAATGTGCTCCATTTGAGATGCTGCACAAAATACAAAAATTGTGCTCCATTTGAAATGCCGTAGTGTGCTCCATTTGAAATGGAGCAAATATAAATAACCGTTTAGGGTGATTTGACTAAAATCAGGCTACAACCGTAATAAGTTTTAAAACTAGGTTATTTTAATAATAAGTTTTCTAAATGTGGCCAAATCGAAAAAAAAATCATATAACTAATTATAGGTAGCTGAAATTTATTCACCACTGGTAACCTATTCTTTGTTGAAGTTTGACTCATTGCAATAATTACTAATTTTGGTTTACGATTTGTAAAAAAAAATGCAGTAAACTGAAATATTAACTTCAAATATTTAACATACTTGTCAAGACTGTGGAAATGCCGAGAAGTGGCGTTGGTATTGACGATGGGTCTTTCTAGTATTTGCTTCCGGAATCTCAAAAGCTCACTAGTAGAAACTTTTGTTCTATTGATAATGAGTATGATTATTTGTAGTCCTTCTATTTCTATTACTGAACCCATGATTTTTTAGGCCACTCCCGATGTTCCTAAATATCTAATTTTTCTACTTCATATTTTTATTTACCATATTTGCTATTTTGATCATCTAACATGCAAAATGTTATGTTTTGTTGATGGATGGTTGTGTGCATAGTTACAGGCAGCTGCATACTTGTATTTACATCAGTGTGTGTTTGGATGGGTTTTTGGAAATACTAACATCCTAGAATTGCAATTACATGAGTGTGTGCATAGTTACATGAGTGTGTGCATAGAAATATAATTATATGAGTGTGCATATAATATAACTATTTGATGTTAGAAATATAGGAATATTTGATGTAAGTACCTTTACATCAGATACTCCAGTGTTGCCTGCCTGATTGCGCTATTGTATCTACGAATTTTTTAGAGACAAATGTTAACTGTAAAAGGATTTAACAATACTATAACATGTTGATTTAATAACATTATATAGCCGCTATCGAATAAATATGTTATAGCGGCTATACTATGTTATAAAAATTCTCACTTTCATTGAGATTTAGAGCTATTGTCTTTAAGTAACATAGCAGAAAATTTGTACTATAAAACCATGATCTTTTATAGCGGCTTCTTTTGTGTTATAAATACAGTAGTTTTTTTATAACATGTCGATATACAACATTTATCGAACCATTATAGCATCGAATAATAGCGGATATATGTTGCTATAAAAGACAATTTTTGTTGTGGTGGCTTCTAATAGTCAGTTGATAGTTTTGGTAAATTTTAGTAGGCCTGAGTTTACCATATGGTTTCATAGTTACATTGGTAAAACTATGAAGCAAAGATGGATGGTTAGGCTTACCCATGAGATATGCATGAATATGATTGACTAATGATTATTATGTCTAGTAACTTTAGTGAAAGTATTCTCTAAAAGATGATCAAAATATAGAGACATGTTCTTAGGAGAACCAAGAAAAGCAAAATCTTAGAGGGATAACTGAAAAAGCATAAAGACTACTGAAGAAATCAAGAGTCCCTTGCCAAAGTCGAAGGATGTATTAACCTGAAATAAAAAAAAACTACAACCAAAAAGCATCAAAGGAAAAGGATTTTCATAAGTATAATAAAAATCCTCTTTATGTAAAACCAAAAGACATATCTTCCTGAAAAATTCACTTCCGAATCAAGGAAAAGACGTAGCTCTTAGCAACCTTTAAATAGAAAGGTTTCGGAAAAGTATTCAACAAAACTGAGACCGTATCTTATTACCACACAAAAAATACTTCACGAGATATCCATTACATAAGAAGACACTTTACTTAGAAAAAACAGCCTATCGGTAACATCAGAGGCTTACATCTCCCACTATTAGTAAAATGCCATTCGAAGAACACCGAAACACCCCAACGGGTTAACCCTCAAAAAGCATATGAAGGAACATACTATCAGCTCAGGCTATATTAGAAACGGAAGTTACAGCTAGCTAGATGCGCCTTTAATAAGCCATCATACATGCCTCGGTGAAAGCATCAAAACAAATTGCATACAATAGAAAGGGGGTCAACCCGCACCTATAAATACGACCATACGGGTACAAAATCCGCGAAGATTAATTTAATTCCAAAGTTTATAACAATTATAGAGTGATAACCCTAACTGCTTAAACCAATTTGGGAATTTTCTAGATTGTTGTGATCCTACTCCACAATTAACATGGAAGAGGGATTAAGAATCAAAGCTTATGGATTTTAATTGTAAGAGAAAAGGGTGAAACTTAGTGGCTATTAGACTGACTAATAGTCCATTACATATGATATAAACTTCATTTTTATTTATTGATATCCAAAAGTCATATTACATAGTTCATAAGAGAGAATGAGATTTAAGAAGCCGACAGCTACTAATTCTCACCTGAAAGGGAAAAGAAATCAGTTGTTATCGAAACCCAAAACCCTTCTTAAGGGGTGCGATTAATTCATTCTTCCTTTAGTGGGCCCTTTAGTATGAGTTCTTTATTCACATGTCTTAAGAATAAGCTTGAGATCAAGAGAAATGCTAAGCACACTCTCCCTTAGGGAGAGTGAGCTTGTACTTGCCACCTGATTGGTGGAAATGGGTTGGCATTTATTGTATCATACATGGCTAATGATTGGTGCCAACTCATTTCCACCAATCATGTGGCAAGTACAAACTCACTCTCCCTAAGGGAGAGTGAGCTTAGCATTTCTCTGAGATCAAATCCTCCAACAGAGGTAGTAACCAACGAAAGGGGATGAAACTCAAGCTTACTTATTACTATTACAAGTGTCAATTTGTAGTGCAACTAACTTTTAAGCCTCTGGTATTCTAAAAGCCGAAACTTCACTATATCGTCAAATTTTTAAGGCTTTCGGAAGATTCAAAATCCAAGAGTTTGGTCCTTTCAAAGTAAATCTTCGCATAATAATCGGGTCAAAGGCAATCACCCTTTCGGACTGGTCAAAATCCATTGACTTGGGGTGTTAATCTTTTTTAGGGCTAACAATTTTGATGCTAGAAGGACGGCCTAAACCTCCTACCTTGTGGTGACACCCATACGAACTGATTTTATATATTTATTATGCAGTAGATATGAAAATGAAGTGAAAAAGCTGGATATAATCAACGAAGA
The DNA here is from genome assembly GCA_030737875.1 of Allium sativum. NCBI lineage: Eukaryota > Viridiplantae > Streptophyta > Magnoliopsida > Asparagales > Amaryllidaceae > Allium > Allium sativum. The sequence goes on along the minus strand of CM060920.1, from coordinate 857,415,370 downwards.
TGTGGTGCACGCCACTGTTCTTGTTGAAGGAGAGAACACTGTACCCGGATTGTCATCTAATATAGCGTTAGTTGTGACTAATGTAGAGAAAAATGTGAAATTGGAGAATTAAAGAGATTGCAGAAATAAAGGGTTTGCTTGATCAGGTGTGTTAGCACCAAAAATCACCAAGTGGAAAACAAGCATCGAAATCAAAGTGAAGCAGCGTCGAAGATAAAAATTCCTTCGGCACTCCATAATTCCGCCTTTACCAGTAAGCCACTTCCAAAGCAAAAGTAGAAAGGATAAAAGACTCTATATTCCAAGAAATCCAAGAAATACCTTTATCGGTGTGACCCGAAGGGCGAAGTCTCCGGATTCATCGTCCTCAAGCATGAAGAGCTAGGCTCTGCATACCTTTCCGAATTCTCGAATGCAAAATGCAAGAGAGCTTAAGCCTCCACCAATTGGTCGTCGTAAGCAAGCTCTGTACGCAAGCTTCGTATGCAAGGAAAGATCAAGAATTAGTGGCATCAAAAGTTGGAAGCTCCTACAAGCTAAGATCTCTCGCACTTAGCCTAAGCTTCATGTTTCGGAAACATCCTTGGACAGTGCATTGACAATATCACGCATACTTTTCTAAAAATCGAGGGGAAACACTTCCTCCATAAGCCAAAAGTCCGCATATGCATGTGCCTTCCGCAAAGATCGACCCTACTCTTGAGTAAGAGCGGCCCTAAGAGCAACTCCAACAAGATTCAAGGTCTGAATACTACACCACGTAATATTCAGTCGAATATTACATGGTGTACCCAACAGAGAAAAAAAATACGTCACGAGCCTATTTTATCGACTCGCGACATCGCGAGCCTATTTTATCAGCTCGCGACATCACGAACCTATTAAATCGGCTCGCGACAACAGAAAATACCAAAAAATTAATTTGGCATTTTCTGCTGTCGCGAGCCGATAAAATAGGCGCGCATGACATATTCTGAATTCAGAGTATGTCCCCTAATATTTCACTGAATATTAAGGGTTGTAATATCTGTTGGGGACGATTTCTACCCAAATTCAAGATTCAAGAGCTGAATCACTCCACCGTTGGAGATGCTCTAAGGCATCGCAAGAATGAGTCACTTGCTAGTGGAGATGATTTCGTGAAACTCTTGAAGTCACCTCCGAAAGAGCATCAAGAAAAAGCCTGAAGGACGAAAAGGGTCCAACCCGTACCTACAAATATGTCCTTAAAGATCTAAAATCAAAATCCAATTTTCTCATTCTCAATCTTGTACACATATGTTTTAGTTATAAATCCTAATTTGCAAATCAATTTGGTAAAAAACATATGTAATTTCTAAAGACTTTAACAAAGAGATTTAACCAAGCCCTTGAGGTAAGGAAAGAGTATTTCTTAATTATTATATTATTATACTATTCTCACCTTGCAGATCTATTACCTATGCTGTATGGAAAGGCTATAGTATTACCGAAGCCTCTTCCATCTACCCTGAAAGATCTTATGTAATGAAATTATTTACTACATCTACTATTAGTATCGATCTTTGAAACCGTATCTTTCGATGGTTGTCTAAGATAACCTAAAAAGGATATGATTGATTGTTAGGATTGCCTCGCATTTTCTAAAGGAGGAATGATGGTTTGGATACAATAGTCCCACGTCACAGAATAGATTGAACGAATTGTGTACAGATATGAGCTAGTAGGCATGTAATATTAGGGATTCCTTTTGTTATATGGGAGTTGTGTGCCAGCTCATATGCGTGCAAGGAAGGGGGCTTTGCTCCGACCATCGTTACATAACAGTTGTATCAAAGTCGAAGGTTCGGACTGGGTCATGCAAGCAAGACAGTGGTCTCAAAAGATACTCGTAGGATGCGAGTCAAGGGGAGACTGTTAGGATTGTCCTGCATGTTCTTAAGGAGGAATAATGGTTTGGATACAATAGTCCCACATCATAGAATATATTGAAGGAATTGTGTACAAATATGAGCTGGTAGGAATTCTTTTGTTATATGGGAGTAGTCAGCTCATATGCGTGCAAGGAAGGGGGCTTTGTTCCGACCGTCGTTACATAACATTGATGACCCTCTTCTGAATCATCCAATAGATCCTTAGGATTGTATTCTAAAATGATTTGTTTTAAAGGTCATCAATGGTTATCTAAGATCATGTGAAACTATTCACGAAAGACCTCTCGTCTAGTCTTCCCAATCCATTCAAGTAAGAGATCTACATGGATATTCCTTACAAGGATTAAGTTCCCAAAAATCGCACATAAAGAATTGTTGTTTGATCGAAAGCCATTCTACATATTCGTCGACTTAACCCTCGGTATTAGAAACCGAGAACTTCTTTCAAGCGATTGCTTGGCTTACATGCTTTCGATCATCTAACTATTCCATATTATTTTTCGACACGAACTCACTTTCAGAAATCAAAGTAAAGAGCCCTGTAGGAATTCTTCTACGGAATGGTATCCTCACCTGTTAAAACCTTTTGTAAGAAAAGGAATGTATAGGAATATACCATTTGGTGGGTTAACCATATCATTTTTGGCGCTACAACCAGGTCTCAAACCTAAGAAACCATTATCGTCCTTATTTCATTAGAATCTTAATTAGAATCAAAGAGAAAATGGAAATTAAATGTAACGACGCGTATTTTGATGGTTAGATATTTATATACTTTATTTAAATATTGATCGTTGACGGTTCCAAAAGGTTAGTGTTCACAAACAATCGAATCATGACTTGAGACCAGGTCCATTGAGTCTGAATTGTTAGTTACATAAGAAATATGTAAATGGATCGCTATATTTCGGGTTTGGACCAGTTGGCAGTCATAACTATCTTGATAAACACGTTAATAATCGTTCCTGGACAACACTGTTGGATTGTGGTGAAACTTATATTTTTTAAATCATTGTAGTGAGTTATTTAATGCCATCAAATTTCATAGCGATCAGACGTAACGTTTGGTCATGCATAAATAAAACATTTGCTGATTTCTATAAGAAACCGTATAATTTGACTTTTAAAGGCTAACTTCTGCAAACGACCGAATTAGGCCTCGAGATTATTCTCATGGGTTTCATAAGACGTTTCTTCATAAATGACAGTGTGCGACATGTATCGATTGGAGTTCACAGAATTTTGGGATAAATGGAGATTAAATTATTGAAATAAATTATTATGTTACAGTGTTAACCCAACCTATTATTGTTTCTTTTTCTTCCCTAAAAATGTTGGTTCACTATTTCATCGAGTAGAAACCATCTCCTTTTTCTTTAAAACAAAAAAAAAATACCCTAATTCTCTCCACTAAAAATCCTAAAAACGATTGCATTGAGCTCCACTTGATATGAGCTTTACATCTATAACCATTTCGTATTTGTGCATAGATTGAACAGAGGCCGATTTGAGGCTACTGAACTAGGGTTTCGTCTTATATACGATCGAGGTGGAGTTTGGTTGAATGGATCCGGAATTATGCTTCTCTCATCATTTCACACATGCCCACATCAACGTCTTGAAACTCGGCAGCCTGTGATGATTCCCGTCCATGGTATGGTGCAATAGAATGCCCTCGGTCGCGATTTAAGGCGGGGCTCCAGAGTAGGTGAAGCGAGCTTTCGGTGGAGATCACAATAGTGAAATTCGTTCTAAATTTCGTGGACTAGATCTCCATATCACCTTAAAAAGTGCACGACATCAAATTGTGTTTCATGTACATAACCTTCTTTTGAGAAGAAGGTTATAACTAATAGTGGTAATTAAATTATTCTTAATTATACTTGAGGTTATTTAATTTTTAAATGATTATCAGAATTATATATTGTGTATCTTTTGCGTACGAGGTCAAAATTGGACGTCGTTTCTTCCGCTCGACTCGTGTTGATGGGCTCAATGCATTAGAGCTAGTTTGGAATGGCTTGACTTAGGTGAGTGATATTATCTCTCGTTGAACTGTATTTGTTCGTATAATATAGATACGACATCTTAAACTGTTTTCTAATTATAAACCGTAATGTTTAGGATATTTGAGCCTAGTAAGTAATAAATAAAACGATTAAATAATGATTTAAGTAGATTTAACCTAATTGTCACATTTTTACCTGGTTGAGGTGCTATTTACCCATTTACTGCTACTACACGCTATTTTGGCTACATTGTTAGTCATATGTTATTTGGACAATTATTTCATTATGATTGCTATAGACATGTTCTATTTTATTTATTATTGCCATTATGAATGTTTGGCTACTAGCTTAGAATTTGTGTGTTAATTTTTTTGCACGGTTGTACTGTTTGCTTATTTTAGTTAAAACACCGTGATCTAGTATTGTGATAAATATCGTTCGTTAGAGTATGAGGTGCTTATCGATCAAATGTGTGAGTTGGTGTATATTGATTGAGTGCTTGGACGGATTTATGATGGAGCAACATTGGAGCTTGGCAACATATTTGAAGGGGGTGCGATACTGGCCATAGTGGTCGATTCGAAGAGGGAGGATGGCCTTGGTGATGAACTGGATTTCGCTACGAATGCGAGACGTTTCTTTGGATGCGTACTTACCCAACTTTGGTTAAATATGTGATCCAAGTAGTCGTTATCGATTATCATGAAGTGTTCGATATCGATTACTATTATTATTGGTCTTTGTGGCCAATTTGACATGGAAGATGTTGCGATTTCAAGGAGCAGGACATGACATTCCATTCGATGGTGATTTTGACATGACGGCTCTTCGATTAGTGGTTCGTTCTCCGATGGTGTTGCGTTCTGGATAGCAAGCGGAGCAGCAACTTCAACAACAACGACCAACCTTTTTTACCATAAAAAGTTGGTAATTAAACCAACTCAGACCGTTCAAAACAACAAGTTGTTATTGCTTATGATGTTTAACATTATCAAACATAGAATCACAAAATAAAAATAAATTACAATGTCTAACAGCGGAAGCATTTACATAGTTTTATAACATTGAAAATACTTGATAGCTCAAAGTTTAACAAGTTTATTGTCGTTTTCACAGACACTAGGCATATGTTGGCCAGGCGCATGACTAAAATCATCAAGTACTTAATATCTTTTTTTAACTCATAGTAAAAATACTTAAAAACTTAAAAAAAACTAGATATGGAAAGTACCATCCTCTAAGGATCGCAGACACATAGCGTTTATGCTACTATACTAGTAGAGTCACTTATGTTGTAGGTATCACACGCCGCATAACAGCTATCTTTGGTTGAGTATAATCTGAAATCAGATTACAGCCTGGTATCAGAGCTAGTTTCTGTTGTGCATGATAGGGGGTTCTCTCCTTGTGATCTATGGCAAAGCATTGATTCTTATCCTTACATGTTCTGGTTGGGGTTGGTGCAGTCGAGAGGCTGGCCGTAAAACTAGCGTCCGAGCTACTAGCGGTGGCCACTGGAACACCATTACAATTGGTATTCTTTGAACGTCACCTAATATTGATTGTAGTCTGACTTCATATTACAATCTGGTATAAAAGGCTTTTTTCTGTTTTGCGTGCTAGGGGGTTCTCGCCTTGTGATATGTGGCGAAGCATTGACTCTTACCCTTACACGTCCTAATTGGGGTTGGTGCATTCGAGAGGTTGGTCATAAAACTAGCGTTTGAGGTACCGATGGTGACCACCAGAAGGACAGACACCGTTAAAATTGGAATAAAATAGGTATAAGGTAACTCGAGTAAAATCGAATGGAGTGAATAAAAATGAATCTAGTTAATGGAAATTTTATGAATTGAAAAAAAAAACTAAATTAAAGCATAGAAATTGAATTGAAATGAATTGATGTGGAATGAAAGTGAATAATTAAATATAAGTCAACTTGGTAAATGAATGGAACTTAAAAGAATGTAACTTTATTTTATTTAAAATAAATGAACGTTGACAACAATGAATTTTGACGATTAAATGAATGAATAAAAAATAAATATATGAAGCAAGTAAGTGGAATGTGTTGAGTTTAACAGTACACTTTTCATTTGATGATAACAAACATATATACTATTTTACAAATATGTTTGTAAATAGTACTATTCTATATATCACATCACATACAGAAATAAATATTTATATTGAGTAAAATGCTACTACACAAAATTGAATATTCAAATAGTATTTTTACTCAAATAAATATTTTAATTTCAACATTTGAAATAGTACATAATTTTACCGCCGCTATTTATAATTTACTTAAACATCTTTTGATATTTCTGACATGACACACTTGAATATAATTGTATTATTAAAAGAATTCAAAACGAAATACACAAATTGAATTAAGCAACACATATATAATTCATCAAATTGTTTAATAAAAATAATAGTACAATTTTATTCATGTCTACAGTTAATTTCATATATAGAAGATCCTCACTACACTTCACTCAGTATCACTCAGTTATATATACACAATTACATACATTCACTATCATTAACACACAACCTTCTTGTGCTCCAATCCAGTCCAAATCACCTACATACTTGTCATAAAAACACACACAATAAACTGGAACAAAAATAGATTTAAATACAAGCAAATATAAATTTATTTTAAATTTTATTTGCCTTCGAAATTTTGGTGTGTTTCTCATCATTTTACTAGACTTGGTCTGATATATATAAATATATATATATATATATATATTTGAGTCTAGACTACTTGTAATATTCATAGTGATATATTATAAATACTACAAGGTAGACAGTATCTCTAGTGCCCACAGATCAGCCCCGACACGACTATACTGGTTTGCTGATCAGAACAACCATTTAAAATTAGCTGATTCTGAACAGCTACAACACACATATAGTGGTCTATTGATAGAAAATTCATGTATGTCATTTGAATAACCCAAAAATATAAAAGTTGCACATACATAGTACATGTATACACATAGAGTTGTGTGTGTATACACACATATATTTATAATGTGCAAGTACATAAGTTCGACATGACAAAGTATAGTGCACAAGGGAAACTAAGCAGCAGGTCAAGTGCATCAAGATAGCACATAAGTGAGCTAAAATGGAGCATGGCATAACAACAAAAGCCAAGAAACAGTGCCTAGGCGTGTCCACTGAAGCAAAATAGTCCAATATCAAACATGCAAAATTTGAAGAAGCACCAATACAACTCAAAAAAGGTTCAAGAATGATAGAGACACACCAACTATAACATATGTACAAATGCAAGTAAATATAGGGGCTATGGGAACTATCACAATGAACTAACATGGTTTAGCAACAAGAAGTACACAAGTCACACGCACAACAAGATTAGGGATGTAAGAAATATAGGCAGTGCAATACAGCAATGCACAAGAACTTATACACATCATAACAACTACTCGTAGCATGCAGTGGTGTAATGAATTGTTGCAAGTAGAAAATTGGGTTGAGCAAGTACGAATACAACAAAAACAATCAGGCAACCGAGTCAAGTGAATATATACAAGTATACAAGTGAATGCACAACAAGTATTTCAATAGGCATGCATCAACAAGTATACAACAAGCCCATTCGAGATTGAAACATGAAGTGAATAACATTAGGGTAGCAGACATTTTTATTTTAAGTGTTAAAGCACAAACCAAACAAGTGGGTAAGGCAAGAGGCCAATTTAGTTTTTTCAAGGGAAAGAATATAGTCATGAATACAATAGTGCAAATGCATACTAGCACCACAAAATAAGGTGATACTGGGAAATGAACACCAAGTCTCACGCACAAATACATAGCAACTTCAATCCTAAGGTTAAAAAATGGTTCAAAGATCTACAAGAATATATTTGCCAAACCATGTTTGAAAGCATCAAATCAGGTTCAAGAAATCACAGAGCCTATTTCTAGAAAAATATAAATACGATATTCTTTAAATCGGTATTTTCGAAAGGGGGACCGGTTCAAAATTCAAGAATTCATCACACAATATATTCCAGAAAGTTTGGATAATTCAAACTCAACAAATTCAAACCGTGAAAATCGAAGAGCAATATTTTCAAAAATATCAATGACCAAACAAAATGTTGAAATCAGAGATTATTTCAGATTGTTAATCCAATAAATTAACCACATCATCAACTCACATAAATTTAGAGATTTTCAATCGATCGATAGGCCAAATCATTCAAATAAGATCATAAACTAATCGAATCATCAAAGAACAACTTCCAAAGAAGCATTGAAGTCGGAAATTGATTTGGTAAAGAAAAAACCCTAATTTTGATTGGATGGCCATTAAAAACAAGTAACGCCGACCGTTTATTATGACATAACATACAGACAAGGAGAGCCGGCCATTTGATTAAAAGTGGCTTAAAGGATTTAACTATTTAATTTTAAACTAGGGTTTTAACTGTTTTATTTCAGTCTTTTTAATTTTGTAATCAGGTTTAAAACTATCTAGTTTGTCAAAACTAGGGAGACGAGTTACAGGTTTTAATTTGGAGAAATCTGATCTCGGGGATAGAGATCAGTGCAGGGTTTTGACCGTAGGATTAGAACAGTTGAAAGCGGGTGTCGCGAGTTTACAGGGGATTACAAGCATAGAGATTGTTTTAATTCCTAGTAGAAACTTTGGAGAATGCAGCAATAGGCAGTGTTTTTCCAAAACTAGGTTTGTCTGTGTGTTATTTATTTTTCCGCATTTACTCTGATTATTATCTGTCTTGCTATTATTTTTTACTCAGCGATAAACCCTATTCACCCCCTACAGGGTTAATTTAGATCCTACAAGTGGTATCAGAGCCAGTATTTTTTAACTCTAGAGTCATGAATTTTTCTAATAATCCTTTTTTTGAGGGTCAATCCATAGTTAGGCCACCTATGTTTAATGGAACTGATTATGCGTATTGGAAAGCTAGGATGTAAATTTATTTGAGTTCAGTTGATTATGATGTGCGGGATATTATTGAAACCGGTTATATATCTCCCACTGTGATTATTAGTTGTGTTGAAATTGCTAAGTCAAAAGACAAGGGGGATGCCGATGATAAAAAAGTATTTTCAACTAATGCCAAAGCAATGGGTGCTTTAATCTGTGCTCTCGATAAAACTGAATTTAACCGAATATCTCATTGTTTAACTACATAGGAAATATGCCATACATTGGAGGTAATCCATGAACGAACATCTAAAGTTAAGGTATCTTGTCTTGCCCTACTCAACAATGAATACAAGAAAATTCTTTGCAAAAAGACGAAGATATAAAAGAGATGTTTGGTTGCTTCCCGTCACTTGTTTATAATGCAAAAGCTCTGGGCAAAGCTTATACTGAAGTGTAATTAATCAGAAAAATACTGAGAGTGCTTCCGATGAATTTTGAAGCTAAAGTTACAGCTACTAAAGAATCAAAAGATCTAAATAAATTAAGCATGAAGGAGTTAATTGGAAATCTGATAATGTATGAGATGGAGCTAAAAGCAAGGGAAGAATGAAAGAATTCTGAATCGAAGAAAACGATGATTGCTCTAAATAATACCATTGAAAGTGATAACGAAGATCTTGTTGAAGAGCTAGCCTTGGTTTTTAGAAAGTGGGCTAAAAGAAATTACAAGCCACAAAAGAAGAATTCAAAAAATAACAAGTCCAAAAATTCGGATAGCTCAGACGATGAAGTTATTTATTATAATCGCAACAAACCCGGACATATCAAACTATATTGTCCATGACTCCAAAGTGAAAAAGGAAAGAAGAAGAAGAAGGCATTTGCAGCTACATAGGATGATGAATAAGGAGAAGAAGTTTCTGATAGTGATGAAGAGGAAGCTAATTTGTGTCTCATGGCAAAGTCTGATTCGGAGAGTAATGAAGAAATTGTAGTAAGGTACCGATTTCACTTATAAAGATTTGATTTTAATATGCCACGATCTCACAAAAAGTGTTGATTCTCTTGAGCGAAAAGTTAAGAAATTAAAATCTGATAGGTCAAAACTAGTTCAAGAAAATAACAGATTAGAAAGTAAACTTGAAAAAGCTAAGAATTCACAGATTTCAGAATGCAAAAAATGTCAGATTTTGAGTGATGATTTTTTCAATTTCAAAACTATTTTTGAGTTGCTTGAAAGTGAAAACGTGAATTTAGAAAACGATAATCCTGATTTCGAAAAGGAGATTGAAAAGCTTAGAGAATCTGAAAAACTTGATTGTGAAAAGCGAAAACAATTTGAAATTAAGATTTCTGAGTCCAATGCTAAAATTATAGTGCTTGAAAACGTAATCATTTTAATTAAAGAGGCCGTGTAATGCTGGTATTGAGCTAGTAAACTCATTTTTATTCTCATGATTATCTATTTGATAGTTAAATAACCGACTATCAAATTTGACCCATACAATTATTGGTACAGAAAGACTGGGATCGAATTTATATTCGAAAACCATTCTGATCGGCGAGTACGTGGAAGATGTTGATTGAAGATGGAGCAACTGAAGACCATTAATCTTCATGTGCGGAAGAACTACTTGTTGAATTTCTGTGGTTTAGCAACCAGAGATATTATAACTCATGATTCTGTCCTAATTAAAATCTTTGGATTGCAAGGACTACTCGCTACTGATCTATAGCGTGATCCCTAAGATGTGGTAGCAAGGTGCCTTCGGTTCATCCTTTAGCTGGGTGACTTGTATGGATGAATGTCTGATACTTAAGAGTCACGTATGTTTATTTTTACAAACGTATTTCTGTTAGTGGCAGAGAAGGGAACTTCTCTTAGCTTAACGACCAGAGTATTTTTGATGACGTCAATTAGTGATATCTGGTGGATTTGAACGATGTGGCATTCAAAGTAAATGGGGGCCAGATGTTCTAAAGGTAAATTCTAACCTCAAGCCTCATCAACCTGGAAATGACAGAAATAGGGCAGGTTGCATGGCTATGTGGGTCGCTCCCATTAGGGTGTATTATCACCTATCTAGAAAAAAATCCATTTCCTTCTTTAATCTTTTTTGATGCTGTCCCATTTCAGGAAACGGTGGGTAGCACTCAACCGTTGGTGATATACATTCGATACACTAAAGCAAAACGAGTCGGCAGTCATGTGTGGCCGGGTTGCAAGACATTCTTATTGAACCCAGTGTATTCCCCTCTAGAGATACACTATCGGTAGGTGGTTCCATACCTTCCCATAGTCGGAATCCAATCTCCAATAAGCGCCCGCGGTTTTGATTGTATACTTTTTATGTAGAGCGTGAGATGCAGGCGTTCTGCTAGATTGCTATTTATTTGTATTTAGAAACTATCATAATATTAGAATAATGTTGTTTTCAAAAATATTATGGTTATCATAAGGTAAAACCATCCGTATTTATGTGTGGTTTTGGTCTTACGATTATCCTTTTCTTTCAAAAAGATTTTGGCTCTAAAATCAAGTTGTGATACCTTAAACTTAGTGTGTTTTCTCACTCTGGTTTACCAGACTGACCCGGTGTTTGTAATGCTCGGGTTAGACCGGGTTGTACAGATCTAGGTTATCGGATGCTGCAAAGTCCAAAGACGAGCTGGAGGAGTTCAGACATATGATGATACATTATAGTTGTTATTCCACTATGTGATTGCATGAGGACAGATTATTATAACTGTCCAGATGTTTGATGTACTCTGATGATTGTAAGTTTTATTTAAAGCTCTCAATAAAGACTTTTTTTCTATATTATATTTTTTTTCCGTTGCGATGTGAGACTCTAATTCCGTGTTAGTTCTCTTCTTATTCTTCAGTTCTAATATTTCTTTCTTTTTTATCTCACCCTCTAATTTCCTTCTATAAACGTTCTGATGTTTTCAATGTTTGGAAGGTTGACATGAGATACGGTAAATGTATTTATTTTGATTTTCGGGGCTGAAAATCCTTGGTTTGTTACAAAGAAGGTGAAAGGAAAATGGTGTTGATCCAAAATTTTGTTATTGTTAATGAAATTTTCGCCTATAACGCATTCTTGGTAAGACCTACGTTAATGGACTTCAAGATTGCCTTGGTGTCATTGTGTCTCGTAATGAAATTCCAAATGAAAAATGGGGTCGGAATAATTAAAGGAAATCAGAGCGCGACTCAAGAGTGTTATATAACTGAATTGTGAGATGCCAAAAAGAAGGAAAAGGCGAAGCATGTGGAGGGACCCCTCCACATTCAAGAGTCTGTCTTATAGCAATTAAAGGGTAACCCTTGCACAGAGGAACATAGTCTGGCTCGTTAGGCTATTTACCCCAAGAAAAACAGTGCAAGGGACGATAAGGCAACACCCATAGAGATGATGTTGCCTGTCCCGATAGACCCCAAAGATCCAACTCGAGTGTTAAATATTTAACTTAGTATGAGGACACATAGGGAATTGATAGTTTTTCTTAATGCTAACCTGGACGTGTTGGCTTGAAGCCGTGCAAATATTTGTGGTATTTCACCAAAAGTGGCAAGTCATGCCCATAATATTGATCCTCGATACACGTCGGTAAAGAAGAAAAAAGAGACCAAAGGTTTAGAAAGATCAGCGACTCTGAAGGAGGTAGTCAATAGGCGGATGGAAAATGGATTTATCAAAGTATCTACATATTTGGGTTGGATGTCCAACCCTGTGTTGGTTCAAAATGAAAATTCCAAGAGGCGAGTGTGCATCAATTTTTCAGATCTCAACATCGCATGACGTACCTTCCTATTGTCGCGAGTTGATCAACTTGTAGATGGGACAACATGTCATGAGCTATTATCTTTTATGCACGCATTCGGGGTATAATCAGATTATGATGCACGAGCTCGATTTAGAGAATACTAGCTTTAATACAGTCTCGGTATTTTATTGCTATTGAGTGATGCGGTTCGGACCAAAAAATGTAATAGCAACTTACCAACGATTGGTTAACATGATGTTCAAATCTCAAACTGGCAAAGCCGTGGATGTGTATGTGGACGATATGTTAGTCAAATCGCAGAAGGCAGCCAATAACATGGATAATTTGGCTGAGATGTTTGGAATTTTAAGAATTTATGGAGTGAAACTTAATCTGTTAAAGTGTTCATTCAGAGTCTCTTCTAGGAAGTTTTTGGGATTTTATGGTCAATACTAGGACAATTGAAGCTAATCCGGCACAAGTCACATCCTTAAGAGAAGTAAGAGATCCAAGGAATAAACAAGAACTTCAAAGCCTAAACGGAAAAATTGTTGCATTGAGTAGGTTCATCTCGAAGGCGATCGATAGATGTATTCCTTTCTTTGACACTTTGAAGTAAGAAAGGAAGAATTTTGAGTGGACTACGAAATGCCAAACCGCTTTCGAGGAATTGATAAGACACATGGAGGCTCCACCGATGCCTTCTAAACCCAGTAACGAAGAGGATTTGTTTATATATTTAGTAGTATCTTCCCTCGCCTTGAGTGAAGCCTTGGTATGGGAGGAATCTCACGTCCAGTGGTCGGTGTATTATATCAGCAAGAGGTTCACTGAGGCAGAAAAGAATTATCCTAAACTCGAGAAACTACCTACTTTTTGTTGATTACATCGAGAAAGTTGTAACCCAACTTCCAGTCATACACGATTAAGGTACTTGACCATCCATTGAAGCAAGTCTTATTTCTCCCTAAAACTTCGAGCCGACTACTGAAGTGGAAAAATAAGGTAAGTCAGTACGATGTAACATATTATCCCCGAAGAGAGATTAATGGACAAGCGTTGGCTGATTTCTTCTTTGAATTTACCATTCGAGATGACAATGAGGAAGAGATAGTGGAAGGGGTTGTGCAGTGGAAGTTGTATGTTGATGGACCAATGAATGACTATTGTTCTTGTGCAAGTGTGGTCCTGGAAACTCCCGAGGGGCACACACTACGATTGGAATTACTGACACCAATAATGAAGCAGAATACGAGGCTATAATTATCGGGCTAAAGTTATCAAAGGAATTGAACCTATAAAATCTTCAAATTTTTAGTGATTTGTAGCTCATGGCGTATCAAGTTCGAAGAGAGTTTCGAGTGAAAGGAGGAAATTTAGCTCTGTATTTGTAAAAAAAACATGGTGGAACTTCTCAATGACTTCAATTAGTACACCATCACTCACATTCAAATGGAAGAAAACATAAAGACCGATTCACTTATGAAGTATGCTAGTTCTGGAGACACCTAACCCTTAGACTCAGTGCTAGTGGAAGTTCTCATTAATCCAAGTATCAGTGATATGGAAGTGGAGTACGTTATGGAAGCTACTGAGGAACCAGAGTCATGGATGACTCCTATAAAAGTGTATCTGAATAACGAAACAATCCTGATGAGTCAGATGGAATAGAAGAAGCTTCTCAGAAAGTCTCTGAGGTTTACCATGCAAGACGGGAGTATTACCAATAGCAAAAATAGGCGCCAAATATGCAATTGTGGCTAAAGATTTTTTTACAAAGTAAGCCAAAGCAGAACCGTTGGCCATGATCGCTACTAAGAAAGTTATTAACTTTGTGACAAAAAACATCATTTGCAGGTTTGGCATTCCGTAGAAGATAATCATTGACAGTGGAACATAATCCGAGAGTGAAGAATTTCAGAGCTTTTGTAAGCGATATCGAATTCAAAAAAGCTTCGCAGTTGTGGCTCACCTGCATGTAATCGAAAAAGTGGAAGTAGTCAACAAAATCATCGAATCCACTATCAAAAAACGATTGATGAAAACTAAAGGCGGTTGGGTGGACGAATAACCACTTGCACTATAGGCTTATCCAACAACTTACAAATTTGCGACGAGGCACATGTCGTTTTCCTTAGCATTTGGTTCAGAGGCGATGATACCAGTGGAGTTAGAAGTCCTAACTTATCAAAGGATTCATTTCAACCAAGCCAAAAATGAACAATTTCTGTTGGAATCCCTTGATCAGCTCGATGAAAGAAGGGAAGAAGCAGAAGTCAGGCTAGCGGCACACGCATGAAGGGTGGCGACACATTATAACTCTAAAGTCCACCATCGCACTTCCAAAGTCGGCGATCTCGTCTTGAAACAGATAATGACCAAAACTGGAGTGTTCGAGACAAACTGGGAAGGGACCTTTGTAATAGATAAGAATCTATTTGAAGGCATGTCCAGGTTGACCATAGTGGATGGAATCCCGATTCCATAGGTCTGGAATTGTGACCACTTGAATCCTTATTTTATTTAAATGTTTTGTGTGGATGTTTTAATACTTTTGTTGCTTTTCTTTTTCCTATTAAGAATAAGCCACCGCGTGTGCCGGGGAACTTAAGATATTTCTGGTTATCAATAAATCTGAATTATTTTGACTATGTACTTGCAAAAAAATTGTCTTTTAATCTGAAATTTAAAATGCTAAGGTTGATTTAACTTTTAGGCAACAACTCCGATAACGTGAACACAATTTATGAAAAAATGTAATGGCCTTTGAAAAGTTAATGTTAAAAGCGATCCAAGCATGGAAGAGCAAGTTAGCGAAAATGTTGTAAAAAACTGAATCCATGTGGACAAGCTCAAAGGGGTCACCAATGATCACACGATGAAAAAAGGGTTAGATAACGTAACTTCGACAAAAAACCTCGCATCCGTGAGGCACTTAATAAAAATCATAAAGAATCCGGCCTTGTAAAATACGATCGGCCCAAGCTAGTCCCAAACCCAAAAAAGGCACACAAGGATCAATAAAAATTGAGTAGATAAAAAACCTCACTATCGTGAGGCACTCGATAAAAATTGTGAGGAGTCTGGCCTTAGGAAGCGCGATCGACCCAAGATGGGGACGACCCAAAAATAGGCACCTGACGATCGATATAAATTAAGTAGATAAAATACCTTGCTCCTATAAAGCACTCAATAAAAATCATTAAGAGTCCTACCTTGGGAAAAGCGACCCACTCAAGCTGGTCCCGATATCGGAAAAAGGCATACAACGATCTATAAAAATTGGGTGGATAAAAAACCTCGCTCTAATGGGATACACGATAAAAATAGTGAAGAGTCTGACCTTAGGAAATGCGACTGGCCCAAGCTGGTCCCGACCGCGGAAAAAGGAACATGACGATCAAATTGGGTTGATAAAAAACCTCGCTTCTATAAGGCGCTGTGACATTCCATGTCCGTTATTGTCACACTTTAACAGAATACATTATGTTCCATAAAGCGTTATAGGTAAACAGAACATAATCTCACAAGACAGATATATAAAAATTGCAGCGGAAATTTAAAACTTTATTTTCCAAAAGAAAACATCGTGGTCTCAAAATCCAGTTACAACATCATAATAAAATATTGGAATAAAATACATCAAATAAAAACATCTGTCTTGTGCTAAAAACCATTAGAGTACATAAGTAAAAAGTCATAGTCCCCATAAGTAGACGTAAACAAGTAGTCAAAGCGATACATCGAAGCAAATCCAAATTCAGGTAAAAATAGAAGAGAGAGTCATAATCAAGCCTGAGCATTCCCACCGTAAGAACCTTCGGGGGAAGGAAGAGAGAGAAAAGGAAACAAAACGGGTCAGACATAAATTCTGGCTAGTCGAGTGACTTTTAGCACATAAATAAGTCAAAGTATCATGACAGGCATATAAACTGGATGAGAGATAACAACATCATATAATGGGTATGAATAGGCTGAAAAAATAAGTAGGAAAAACAGAGTAGATTATGCTTCTCAAATACTTTTCTCTACACCAATACTAGTATACTGGATTAAGTGTTTTTTCTTTACTTAAAAAACAGAAACTTAAACGGTAGACTTAGGTGCACTTCTAGTAACGGTTTTTACCCCAAACAGAAATAACAGGTACCTAAACAGAAATAACGGGGTGTTATGCCAAACATAAATAATAGGTACCTAAATAGGACTATACGTATGTGACGACTGCCCTGCACCAGCAGACATTTCCCTTGAAATGAGTTGTGCCAATTCCCGACTGGCACGAGATGATCGTCAAGAGAAAGGGGTTTGAAACTATGAATCATCAAGAACCTGTAATATATCTCATAACGCATGGAATAAAATTTAATAATAACATAACTTGATAAAAAACAGGCAAGACAGTGCATAAGATGAAAACTATACCATATCCATCAGAGTAGCGGAATCCAAAATACAGCTTAAGATCCAAACCATTATTATAACTTCAAAATACAGTCTCCAAAAGCAAATGAAAGAGGTACACTACTAATGCCCAAAGCAGTGACCAACAACAACACAGGGAGAATATACATATATGGTGCGTGGAAGCCTCCTACTCATCTCCGGATAGCTACTCGTGTATAACCACCTAACCTATCTCTAGTCTTCTCGTTTAGGAGCACCCAGAGTAATAAGAAGGGACATAAAACTCTGGGTCAAATGAAAGTCTGGTGTGAGTGATAGCAACTCTATATAACTGAATAAAGCAATAACAGGTATAAATAATCATACCTGAACCTAGACTTGCAACCAAAGAGTTAGCACAACAAGTTGTATAATATTCTAAGGTAACACCAACATATACTGTAAAAATGGGAGTGGGTGTGTGTGTCATGGTGACAACAAACAACAAACATAGCAACCATCCTCACATCTCTCACTTAGTGCGTAAAGCATACGATGTCCACCACTTTGATCACCAGATCCATTGGGGCCATGATGAAGTCCCACTCCGTACAACTATTGCTACGACCACTTTGCTCTTTGAGGCCCTAACGGAGTCCCAATCCATACAACCTCAAACCCCACTACAATGATCCATAGTCAATAACCTTAACGAGTTAACCAGTCCACACAGCCCTGGCTCTGGTTCGTCTACATGCCCCCACTCTTAACGGTGAACCAAAGTTATAAATATTGATAACTCCATTGCACATGTCCCGCAGCAAAGCCCAACTCTAGAAGTTAATTCGTTGGTTTCCATCTGGATCCTGAGTAATACTTCACTTTTGGACTCCCTTTACATCTTGGGTTTTGGTCGAATTAGTGTTTGGTTCGGTTTGGGTCTCTTACCCCTATCCGGTTCTGTTCGGGTCTCCTCCTCCTATCTGGTTCGGTTCGGGCCTCCTCCTCCTATCTGTTTTGGTTCCGGTCATTCTCCTATTCAGTTCATTTCAGGTCTCCTCCTCCTATCCGGTTTGGTTCCAGTCTCTTCCTCCTATTCGGTTCGGTTTGGGTCTCCTCCTCCTATCTAGTTCGGTTCGGGTCTTCCACCTATCAGATTCAGTTTAGGTCTCCCTCCTATCCGGTTTGGTTCGGGTCTCCCTCCTAACCGGTTCGGATCGGGTCTCTCTCCTAACCGGTTCGGATCGGGTCTTCCTCCTAACCGGTTCGGATCAGGGCTTCCTCCTAAATAGACCTGAAACTTTGCAATTTTTTCCAGCAAGCTATTTTCGCCAAATGACAGCGTGTTCAATCATTCTAACTTTCCTATGCAATCATAAAACACCCCAAACAATAGTAACAACATATAGGTTCAATCAAAAAGGTCAAAACATCAAGCATATAGGTTATTTTAGATCAAACATACCCAAAATCCATGATTTCCCCCTTAACAATGTTTAACTATATCTAACAATAGAATTAGCAAACTTAATCCAAATTAACCCAAATTTATACCAGTGACATAAAATAATATTTTAGATTTTTTACATATTTTTCCATATTTCTCTGAGTCATTAATTCGTTAATTACCACTAATTAGCCATAATTAGTGAATAAACATGCTAATCACTCACCTTAGCCACAAATAAATTACAGATCTGAAACTTTTACTGATTTGGCTTGAATTCCTATGTAGCGCAGCAGCTCTACCTCGAATTTGATGCTAATTCGACTTGATTTGATGTAGATTTTCTTAATTAGTGATTAAAATGTGATTAGGGATAGATTTAGAAGATGGAGACCAATACTAGGGTACAAGGAATGTTTGTGGCGGCTGGAAAAATGAAAGGGAAATTTTTTCCAATCCCTTTCTACCCTCCCATAACGCTAATCCCAAAATGGGTTATGGACCTAGCTGCTAATCACCCTACTAAACCAGATTAAGTAGTTTTTCCATCTTCAAATTTTATTTCAGCCATATCTCACAAACGATAAGTCTGTTTGATTAACGTGACCACTCTGCGAAATGATAAACCATCATTCGAATCCAATGGAAGTGGTTTCAGGTCAAAATTCCTTACCAGTCAAAAGTTATAGGCGAATACAGATTTTCCAGGGGTAAAATGGTCATTTAAAATTCGACAAAAATCATGAATGTGGGAAATGACTCCAATAGTCGTTTCCCAAAGTTACACGACCATATAACTTTGCATGAAAATAAAATAAATATTATACGATCCTCCGATACGTAGAATGCGGATCATTACACCCTCCCTCCCCCCTCTTAAGAAATCTCACCCCCGAAATTTCTTAACCAAGAAGCATACGATAGTGCCCTGCATGCCTGTCAACCGTTTACAGACAATCAAACATATATAATAAACACAACGAGCCTATCCTATCATGCGGTTTACTAATAAGGGAATAAATCTATCGCGATTAAAATCTTACCATTCAAAGAGCTCTGGATATGACTTCCTTATGCTATCCTCGGTTTCCCAGGTATAATCATTCTCGTTATCACCCCACTGGACCTTAACCAATTTCACCGTCTTCCTCCAAAGTTGCTTTGTATCTTGCCCGACAATACGAACCGATCTGCGGTTTCCAACTGCTGGTTCTATCTCGATATCAACCAACTGATCTGGAGAAATAGTCATATCAGAATCGTGCATGAACTTCCTTAACTGAGAAACATGACTTATGTTGTGCACTCCCGCCATCTTTTCATGTAATCCAACTTTATACGCCAAATTCCTAAATTGTTCGAGAACTGGAAATGGACCAACAAACTTTGGTGCTAATTTACCTCCCCTACCAAACCGAACCACGCTGTTCAATAGAGAATTCTTGATGTAACAACCCGAATTTTCAGGACAAATTTAAAAATTTTATTTTAGCAATTTTAATGGAATTAATATATTTAAAATGATTTATTTTGAATAATGATGATGAAAATTTTATTTAAATCGAAGTTAGAACAAACAATTTTATTTTAATTATAAAACGAGCCTGAAATGGCGCGACAGTTTGAAATTTTGAATTTGAACTTGGACTGAATGTACATGATTCAAAATAAATCGGATTTTGGTGAAACCAAAAATATCTAAATCCCCCAGTTTAAAATTCAGGATAGTCGCTATCGAACTTATATATATATATAAATATATAAATATATATATATATATATATTAAAAATAGCCATTTTACCAACGACCTCCATTTTTAACGAAACCACTTTGGTTGGATCCATAATGTCAAATTATTACTAGATTCCAATTTTCATAATTTTTGGAATTAATATGTGAGCGTGGCATATAAAAACGTGTTTTGTCAATTTTAATCAAATTGGATCGACTAGAAAATGGCCATTCTTCAAACGGTCTCCAAATTCGATGAAATTAATTTTGTTAGGGCGTATCGTCAAAACAAAGCTAGATATAATTTTTCTGGAATTTTTAGAGTCAGTATGTGGCCCCGGTAAATTAAAATGTATGTTTAAAATTAAATTAACATTGTTTAATTCAAAATAACATCGATTTGTAGATATACAATATACATGGTTTTGAAATACAAAATATACATGGTTTTGAAATACAAAATATACATGGGTTTGAATTACAAAATAAACATGGTTGTAAATTACAAAATAAACATAGTTTTGAATTACAAAATAAACATAGTTTTGAATTACAAAATAAACATGGTTTTGAATAATAAATTAAACATGGTTATGAATAATAAAATAAGCATTGTTTTCAAAATCATTGTTTGTAGATATAAGAATAGCATTGTTTTTACATTATTTTGTAATAGAAAATTTACATTGTTTTGTAATAGAAAAATTTGCATTGTTTTGTAATAGAATAATAAACATCGTTTTGAAAAGTAAAATATGCATTGTTCTGTATATAAAAGTAAACATTGTTTTGAAAAGTAAAGTATGCATGGTTTCGAAAAGTAATAATAGCATTGTTTTGAAAAAGAAAAAAATATAATATTATAAAAATATGATTTTTATATATACATAACATAAATACAAATATGATTTTTACCATATATATAGAACAACATTAAAATATGATTTTTAACCCAAACTGCGTGAAACAGATTGTGTTGGGATCACGGTGAAGAACACTGTATACTGGAGCAAATCCAAAAACCATCGTCCGCTAAAGATTGACGCAGTGGAAACGAAGGTGAGAACTCCTCACTAAAAATTCTGCACAGTTATTTATTTTCATAATTGGGAAATATATAGAATTGCTAGTTTAGATTTTTATCAATTAAATCATTATAAACTGTATACGGTGCATATTAGATCACTTGCCTCGTCCACAAACCATGGACGATTTAATTGATTGTATTGCATGTTGGTTGTGATGTGAAATGTTTAACATATTAAAAATAATGTTAACTTTAACAGGATAGTGAAATTAAAGTATAAATATTCATTTATAATTTGAACCATGAAAATTGGTTAAATTTATTAACCAATAATTTGTTTAAATAAATTATTGTTGTTTGAAAACCCCACACGGGTATTGGGATGATACTTGACATAAACTAGTTCCAATATTTAGTTATATGTCAATCGATGGATTGACAGCATGTGATGAGCGTTATTTATTTATCTTAATGCTCACACAGTTGTAAATTCACTTTGGATGCGATTAGACTGTTTGATGATTATGTATCATTATTATTGCATACATGCGATGTATGAAATCCATATAACTGAAAATTATATGCTAATTGATTGAGTCGCATTCCGATTCAGAATAAAAGAACATTTTAAAAGGACATTTTATATGTTAAATAGAATAAATGGAAATTCATGTTAAACTTATTTTGCCATTTTAAAAGGACATTTTATATGTTAAATAGAATAAATAGAAATTCATGTTAAACTTGTTTTGCCATTTTAACGGGACATTTTATATGTTAAATAGAATAAATAGGAATGCATGTTAAAATGTATGTGTTAGTTAAAAGAATAATTTTTAACATGTTTATTTAAATAAAAAGAATTACTTGTCGAAGTAGGATTTATCATTAGAAATATTACACTTAACATGTCTATTTAAATAATAAAGAATGTTATGTAATAAAGAATACATTTTAATGTTAAGAATACATTTTAATGTAAAGAATCCATTTTAAAGTAAAGAATACATTTTAATGTGAGGAATACATTTTTATGTAAAAGAAACATTTATATAAAATAAACATTTACATATAAAAGAACCATTTATATGGGAAAAAAAGACTATCTTTATGTAAAGAACCGTTTATATGAAAAAAGAACATTTGTATGTATAGTAACCATTTATATGAAAAAAAAGAACATTTTTATGTAAAAAAATATTTTTATGTAAATGAACCATTTTAATGTAAAGAACCATTTTTATGTTAAAGAACATTTTAATGTAAAAGATTATTTTAAAATAAAGAACATTTTAAAGTAAAGAATATTTTAAAATAAACAATATTTTAAAATAATACACGACGAAGAAAAAGATTATGATTTTGATGTATGTCTTTAAATGGACACACAAATATAAAAATATTAAGCCGGGTTAAGTATAGAAACACCATTTTAACCTGAACGGGTTTATCGATCGATTTGATCCATTTTATAATGAACATCAAAAAGAGGAGATTTCAAAAATATAATATTTTGAAAATATTACCATTTTAATATGATAAAGATATAGAATATTCAATTTAGATTTAAAATTGAAAATGAAGTTAAAATCCTTTTAAAACGAATTTATAAACGATTTATAAAATACGTTGTAAAGGAAATCGATGAAATATATATATATATATTATATAATGTATATTATATATATTTAATGGCCTGAATAGAACGCATCGCACAGCGACCGTTTGCGAATTTCGACCATTAACTTCATATTGGCGTAACGGGAGATCCGACCGTCGGATTCTCCTAAAGCCGGAACCGTTGGGTTCATCGAAAAGAGATTTCCAACGAATATAAGAGATTTTAAATCTAACGGTTAGATTTGGAATTATGTCCAAATTAAATTTGAAAAAGGCCGCTATGGATGCAGTTCTATGGCCGTAATTGGAAACCGACTGTACGGGCGATAATAAAATTATTTAAAATATGGAAAAATTATGTAAAATCATAATAAATGATTTGGAAAGAATTCGGATGAAAATTCCAATTTTATAAATATAAAAATATATTTTTATCTAAAATGAACTAGTTATTAACTAGAATAAAAATTCAATTAATTAATATTATTTGGAATTAAAGAGAATAAATTCGATTTTGGGTTGTCGTGAACGGTGTCTTTAATAACATTGTTCTTAAACCTCGATTAGAAAAGAATAAATCTTTTAAATAAGATTAAATGAAGTTTTCCAATTTATATTTAATTGGAATTAAATAGAATATAAATTTGGAATTTATAAATCTTTTAATTAAGGTTATTAGAGTTTCCAATTACATTTAGTAATTGGAATAAAATGAAATGTGAATTGGGTTTATTATGAACGGTGTTTTTAATGACATTTGTTCTTTAACCCAATTAACAGTGAAAATATAATCTGGAATTTATAAATATTTTATTAAGATTTAAATGGAAAATTTCCAAAGTAAAATTTTCCAATTTAATATATTAAATTGGAATTGAATGGAATTCGATTTAATAATAATCAAGATGGGCTTCTATGAATGAACACTGTTACTATATATGGAATTTAAAAGGCTTTGCCGTTATTCCATTTATATTATCAGTCTGACACGGGAATTTATATCGATTATATATTGATCTGATTTCTGGGAAGATTCCATTTTGATGGAAGATGATTTTGGGTTAATCGTGAACAATGTTTTAAATAACATTTCTTCTTTAACCCAGTTAAAAGATAAGATTAATTTCTTAAATTTGAATAATCGTTAAGTAATGATTTTCGACATTAAAACTAAACTAGAGTTTTAATGAATCTTTAATTAGATTAAAATGCAAAAGAGATAATTAAATTTATTGAATTCTTGAAATGATCGAGAATGGAGTACCACAAGTTTTACTCTAGGCGATAGTTAAATCTTTAATTAGATTTGAACGGAAAATGGTAATAAAATTTACCATTAACACAGTGTGTGTTAGAAATGGAGCGCTACCAGTTTTTATCCATGGGATGAATAGGTTGGGATTGGGATAATAAATAATAAATGATTACTTCGGTAAAGTTCATTAATCCCGACTAGTGAATAAACCTTAATTTGGTTTAGATTTGATAAAAGATTAAAAAAATCCTTTGAAATGAGATCCATAGGATAATCAAAGAGTAAATTTAAATAATTTATTTTTGATAAAATTAATTGGAACCTTTCCCTAGTAATGTGAATATTTTATTAAAAAGAATATTCTGAATTGGAATGATGCGTATGATGTTTTTTTAGCACTTGATTATAATATACGTGAATTATTCAGAAAGACCGGGTTTTACCCATTCTGAATAATTTCTACGATAACTAAGAGTCAAAGATGAAGATGGTGGTTGAAGACCGGAGATCTTCACATCGTTTGGATGATTATTGATGTCTTGATTGGGCTGTACACCCAAGACAAGGTAATAAATGGTGATCGTCCAAGCTTACTTGGAGATCGATGGATATGCGAGGGCCTCTCTCCTGTAGTGGACATATAGGATGAGGAATAAGGTGCCTCCGATTTCATTCAGACCTAGAACGGACTTGTAAATGGATAGTATGTCTGACATTGTATTCCTTTATACTGTATTCATTGATCTCTGCTAAATATATATCTGTTTGGTGGCGGAGAATTTATTCTCTTGCTTAACACCCTTCTCTGAGACATATGAGCTTAGAGGTTATATATTGGAAGAAATCAATGGTATGGTATGGATTGATAATGTGGCATGCCATGATGCAAATGATCAAGGTTTTTGTTGAGAAGTAGAGTCTTGTGGATGATGATCAAAGCACAGATTTAATTAGCATAGCTTTATATATAGCGTTACTTCGCGAGCTTCACACCCCAGTATGAACTAGAAATGGGAGAGGACAGCAGGGAGGGCATTGCGTTTCTTTCTAGCTAGGAGGGGTGTCAGCGTTTTGCAAGCCCTGGCATTTTACTCGTGTGGATGTTGCTTATTATTACTTGATGGATTGAGAGGCGCCTCGGATATTTTTATGGTCGACATTACTGACCAGATTTTTCGCCCTATATGGCGGGGAAATGCATGCCTAGGAAATATTGAATCTACCATCACACTTAATGTGGACCGGCCTTGCATGTTACCTAGGTACAGTTGCAAATGAATCCTGAGATATAAGCTATATTGTCTCGAAATCGGTAAGGACAGCCCCTTGCCTTGGTTCATAGATGGAAATCCAACTTCCAATATGACATCATGTGGTTTTGATTGTAGAACTAGTGTGGCGACATGATATATGATACCCATGCCTCCTATGATTGATACTTTTATATTCGAAGTTGTTTTTAACACTATGCACTTACAGTAATATCAAATAAATTTGTTTTATATGTATCCAGCATATTTGGCTATTATAAGGGAAAAATCTATCATCCGACTTGCATTGCATTGTATGATGGGACCTGAGTCTTATAATAGCTTCATTAAAAGCATTGCGTTGT
Organism: Allium sativum; assembly: GCA_030737875.1. Taxonomy (NCBI): domain Eukaryota; kingdom Viridiplantae; phylum Streptophyta; class Magnoliopsida; order Asparagales; family Amaryllidaceae; genus Allium; species Allium sativum. The sequence continues at coordinate 857,389,653 of CM060920.1, read as the reverse complement.
TTTATTCTAAAATTAAGATTCTTGTGGAGTAAACCCGTTTCGTGTTATACAGCGTAGTCCCATGATTTCCAACTTTTAAAATAAAGATTAATAACTATTTTGAGTTCTCACACCAGTCCCATGACTGACCTGGATTTTATTTTTTTAACCTAAACTCTGGGTGCCCATATGTAACACTCCACCTCCGCTAGGGTCACTCACAAAGGGAACACACTAGTTTTGAAGGAGCGTTATCGAGGTAAACAAACATAGAAATATTACAAGACAAAACATAGATAAAACAGCGGAAGAATGAAAAGATAAATTTCATTACTTTCAAAAAGAGTCAAAACCTTTTACATCAAATAGCCAAGGTCATTATTTTCCATTACAACAAATTCTGTCTTGTAATATTTCTGTGTTTGTTTACCTCGATAACGCTCCTCCAAACCTAGTGCATTCCCTTTGTGAGTGACCCTAGCGGAGGTGGGGTGTTACAATTTGGTATCAGAGCAGAAGGTTACCTGACTGGGCAATTTTTTTTAAAAACCTTCTAAAACTATTTTCAAAACCGTTTACAAAGAAGCATTTTTCAAGAAAAGTCTTGTTTTATTTAAAGGCTATTCCCCAAAAAAGCCATTAGCACTATCCTTTGTTTCCTTGTTTGATTCTCTTTTCCGTTCTTTTCTCCATCTGTAGTCGCAGTAGTCTTACCTGCGGCTAATCTTCTTTCTAGCTTTGTAGAGGGTTTTCCGTACGATGGAGATAGTTTTCGTGAGGCTTGTTAACATGTTACATAGGAAAGGTATGAGTGATAAGTTAAGGCGGATGAGTCTCAGAACGAGAAGAAAGACTTCCAGAAAGGTGGCAAGAACAACAACAACAATAATGATTACAAGACACGTGATAAAAGAAAATGCCACTTCTGTGGTATTGAGAGGCATATAGTCCAGGATTGAAGAAAGAAGAAGATGAAGATGGGAGCATGCTTTCAGTGTGGTGATACTGGACATATCAGCAAGAACTTCCCTAAGAAGCAAGGGCAAGGCCCGCAGGCAGGATCTTCTGGGGGTACATCTTTAACTTCTTCTCCTTGATGCTTTGTTTATCTTGCTTATCTTCTCAATCCTATCTTGAGAACCTTAGGTAGAACCCTTTTGGATGTAAACATGTGATTGAAACATGTTATGATTGATGTTTGCAAATGGTTGCAGGTGGTCGCAAGTGGTTGCTCGTGGTTGCTCGTCGTTGTTCGTGGTTGCATAACACACATTAGGCACTAGATCGGCTCAGACACATTTTCATATTGCATATGCATGAGTGTTTATACTTGTTTATGGATGAAATTGAATGTGTTATCATGTGAATGTTGCATATGGATAGATGTTTGTACACACATATAGTGTTTATGTGACTAGGACTATTTGCATACATGTTGGATTCATGACACTAAACATATTTTGCATTAAGAAGATCAATCAGGCCTGATCATTTGCACTAGATAAGGAACATATGCACACACTTTCTGCATATGTTCATATAGCATTAGAAATCTTTTAAGGACAATGGTTGCTTATGGATGATGGTTGAGTAGATGGTTGATTGGATGGTAGGATGCATTCTTCCTAACTTGAAGATTTCGGGGACGAAATCCTTTAAGGAGGGGAGAATGTAACAACCCGTATTTTAATAACGTGTTAAAACAATAAATCAAGGCAGAATTAATTTTTAAAATAAGAATCAATGGAAATGGGTTGCACCATTGTGTTTGTCTCAAAATTCTGCTTGGAAACGAGTTTAAGTTTTCGAAAATCGGAGTCCGTATGAGGGAGATATGACCCTCTGAAGTTTCAGAAATTTTCAGAATCGAAAACAACTCGAAAATTCGAATTCAAATTCAAATTCAAATTCAAAACCCAAAACAGGCTGGGCGGTAAATTTCCCGCCCAGGACCAGGTCGACCTGGGGGTCGACCATAGTGTCGACCTCATAGGGACCAGGTCGACCATAGTGTCGACCTCCTAGGGACCAGGTCGACCATAGTGTCGACCTGGGGGTCGACCTGCCTCCCGAACCCATTTTCTGAACCTGATGCATTCTGATGTATCTGACCTCGTTTTCTGTCCAGATTCGTCTACCTAATCCTATATAAACAGCCTCCTAGCCTCATTCTCTTTACACCATTCTTCTCTAACCTTATGCTGCACAAACTCTTGATGATCATGGCTTCTTCTTCTTCCTCTAAATTAAATTAAGATAAATTAAATTAAAACGCGAATATTATTTCTTGAAGACTACGGTTAGGAATTTCATATTGGGGGATTTTCTTCTACAATCAAAGCAAGATTCAACGATTCAGCAATTCAACGACAAATTTCTAGACTTGACTTCTGCATCTAAATTTCTTAGACCACGATCTGTAAGTTCCAATTACTATTAGATAAAAACTATAAACTTAATATGAGCATGTTATAAATTGGAATTGATTTATGTATGATTCATATCTATTCTTGTTTTCTTCTTGGATCTTGACTATTGGGAATATTTCCAATAACGTTGAAACTATTGTTAATGGCATAAGACTATGACTATGCCTATGACTATGAACATAAGACTATGCCTATGACTGTGAAGATAAGACTATGCATATGCCTATGACTGTGAACATAAGACTACGCCTATGCCTATGACAGTGAACACAAGACTATTGCCTATAACTATGACAAGGACAATTGTGGCTAATCACCTATGATTCATGACCATGAGGTTATTGCCTAGAATTGTGACTATGAAATTGGATCTAAGCTTGATTTTCTATTCAGACCTATTTTCTTTATTTGTCCTTGGATCTTGATTTTGGGGATTTTTCTAATTAAGTTAGATCTATCCATGTTCTTGAACCTAGATTATTATTCAAACCTTTTCATGTTCTGTCTTGTAATATTTCTGTGTTTGTTTACCTCGATAACGCTCCTCCAAAACTAGTGCATTCCCTTTGTGAGTGACCCTAGCGGAGATGGGGTGTTACACCATAATTTCCACATGGGCAGCTAGTAGTTTTGGTTTTGCAGATATCATATTCGCAGGATCCTGGCTTACAGCTAAAGCGATATTCGGAAAGCTCTGTATTTGTGTATTCCTTCCAGTTGTGTTGCGTATTATTTTCCACTATAATTATAAATCTCTGATATTATTGTATTTATCAAATGTATATCATTCATTTATACTCTATGATATTCTTGTACTCTGATGTAATTGTTGTAACAAGTAATGAAATGTTCTTCTGCTTGTGTTTTGATTTGTCGTGTTCTTAATTCAATCCGTACGTTCCATTACGGGGATCGTTTGGGTCGTTTCAATGGCTTTTCTGAATGAAGACCGTTACTATATATGGAATTTAAAAGGCTTTAACGTTATTCCATTTATATTATCAGTCTGATGCAGGAATTTATATCGACTAGATATTGATCTGATTTCTGTGAAGATTCCATTTTGATGGAAGATGATTTTGGGTTTATCATGAACAATGTTTTAAATAACATTTGTTCATTAGCCCAGTTAAAAGATAAGATTAATTTATTAAATTTGAATAATCATTAAGTAATGATTTTCGACATTAAAACTAAACTAGAGTTTCAATGAATCTTTAGTTAGATTAAAATGCGAAAGAGATAATTAAATTTATCGAATTCTTGAAATGATCGAGAATGGAGTACCACCAGTTTTACTCCAGGAGATAGTTAAATCTTTAACTAGATTTGAACAGAAAATGGTAATTAAATTTACCGTTAACACAATGGGTGTTAGAAATGGAGTGCTAGCAATTTTTCTCCATGGGATGAATAGGTTGGGATTGGGATAATAAATAATAAATGATTACTTTGGTAAGGTTCGTTAATCCCGACTGGTGAATAAACCTTAATTTGGTTTAGATTTGATAAAAGATAAAATAAAAAAATCCTTTGAAATGAGATCCTTAGGAAAATCAAAGAATAAATTTAAAGAATTTATTTTTGATAAAATTAATGGGAACCTTTCCCTAGTAATGTGAATATTTTATTAAAAATAATATTCTGAATTGGAATGAGGCATAAGATGTGTTTTTTAGCACTTGATTATAAAATACGCGAATTATTCGGAAAGACTGGTTTAACCCATTCTGAATAATTTCTATGACGATTAAGAGTCAAAGTTGAAGACGGTGGTTGAAGACCAGAGATCTTCACATCGTTTGGATGATTACTAATGTCTGGATTGGGCCGTACACCCAAGACAAGCTAATAAGTGGTGATCGTCCAAGCGTACTTGGAGATCGATTGATATGCGAGGGCCTCTCTCCTGTATTGGACATATGAGACGAGGAATAAGGTGACTCTTGTTTCATTCAGACCCAGAACGGACTTGTAAATGAATAGTATGTCTGACGTTGTATTCCTTTATGATGTATTTATTGATCTCTGCTAAATATATATCCGTTTGGTGGCGTAGAATTTATTCTCTTGCTTAACACCCTTCTCTGAGACATACGAGCTTAGAGGTTATATATTGGCAGAAATCAATGATATGGGCATGCCAAGATGAAAATGATCGAGGCTTTTGTTGAAAAGCAGAGTCTTCTGGATGATGATCAAAGCACAGATTTAATTAGCATAGCTTTGTGTATAGCGTTACTTCGCGAGCTTCACACCCCGGTATGAACCAGAAACGGGAGAGGACAGCAGAGAGGGCATTGCGGTTCTTTCTAGCTAGGAGGAGTGTCAGCGTTTTGCAAGCCCTGACATTTTACTCATGTGGATGTTGCTTATTATTACTTGATGGATTGAGAGGCGCCTCAGATATTTTTATGGTCGACATTACTAACCAGATTTTACGTCCTATAGGGCGGGGAAACGCATGCTTAGGAAATATTGAATCCACCATCACAGTTAGTGTGGACCGCCCCTGCATGTTACATTGGTACAGTTACGAATGAATCCTAAGACATGGGCTAGATTGTCTCAAAATAGGTAAGGACGGCCACTTGCCTTGGTTCATAGATGGAAATCCAACTTCCAATACGACATCATGCAGTTTTTATTGTAGAACTAGTAAGGCGACATGATATATGGTACCCATGCCGCCTATGATTGATACATTTATATTCGAAGTTGTTTTAAACACTATGCACTTACAATAATATCAAAATAAATTTGCTTTATACATATCAAGCATATTTGGCTATTATAAAGGAAAACTCTATCCTCCGGCTTGCTTTGCATTGTGTGACGGGACCTGAGTCTTATAATGGCTTCATTTTTCTAAAAAGCATTGTGTTGTCTTATCCTAAAATTAAAATTCATGTGGAATAAACGCGTTCTGTGTTATACGACGTGGTCCCATGATTTCCAACTTTTAAAATAAAGATTAATGACTGTTTTGGGTTCTCACACCAGTCCCATGACTGACCTGGAGTTTATTGTTTTAACCTAAACTCTGGGTGCCCATAATTTCCACACGGGCCGCTAATAGTTTTGGTTTTGCAGATATCATATTCGCAGGATCCTGGCTTACAGCTGAAGCGATATTCGGAAAGCACTATATCTGTGTATTCCTTCCAGTTGTGTTGTGTATTATTTTGCGCTGCATTGTAATTATAAATCTCTCATATTATTGTATTTATCAAATGTTTATTATTCATTTATACTCTGTGATATTCTTGTACTCTGATGTAATTGTTATAATAAGCAATGAAATGTTCTTCTGCTTGTGTTCTGATTTGTCATGTTCTCAATTCAATCCGTACTTTCCTTTACAAGGATCGTTTGGGTCGTTTCAGTTGGTATCAGAGCCAGGTTTCAATCCTCGGACCTATGGGTTATTGGCCTACAATGTTTCAGTTGGTATCAGAGCTTTGCTTTATAGAGCTCAAGAACAAGATACATTAGAAGCGAATGAAAGAATTCATCATAGATTGGATTAGTAATATCCAATAAGAATGACTAGTTAGAGATGGGATCCGTAGTATCCTACAAAGAGTGTGAAGAGTATTATTTTCATTAGAATAAAAATGAAAACAAATTCAGTTTTGAAAATTTAAACCATATTATACGTATTGGAATATTTTATTTTGAACTTGGACAATCGAGTATATAAAGATTTGCATATACGCCTAGCTAGCGTATGTACGAAGCCTTAAATATACTGGATAGATATAGAATCACACTCTAGCCGCCCGGGGATAATTCTGATAACGCGACAGCATTATCAGTATTTATTTTCGAGTAGCAAAAAAGGGGGATGTCTATATATTTCCAACTGACTAGTGTGAGAACCAAAATTTAGTTAGAATTTATTGTTGTGAATTGCACTGAAAATATGATTTTTATGTATATATAAAAGTTATATATATTTGAAAAGTTAATCACCTAATAGATTGCTGGTTGTGATGTTTGATTATTAGTTTAATTAATAAAATTATTGGAATGATAATTAATAAAACCAATACATAAAAGAATGATAACTTTAGGCAAATCGAATTTAATATTGAACTGAATTGAAAATTGATTAGAATTGAAAGTTGAGTTGGTTAGTTGAACAACTTTCAGCTCTATTCCTTTTCAAGAACATTGTTTTGTAAAATCAAATAAACATTGTTTTGTAAAATCAAATAAACATTGTTTATTTGATTTTTACAAAACAATGTTCTTGAATTAAACAAGGTAATTTATCAATTCATTAACTAGTTTAATTAAGGTTTAATATTCACCTTAATCATGTTCAAAGAACGTTGTTATTCCCTCTTCTTCTTCTACTGTTTCTCGACCGAAACACTGAACTCAACTTCGAACCATCATCCCCCACCACGCACCACCACACACCGTCGGTCCTTGATCAGAGAGCGTCACTTTGAAGAGCTCGTCGTCGCCTTCTAACGCCTGACACAGGGACGAACTTGATCCCCCATTGGTGACAGAAATTGCCCTTAAACGCCGCGAGTTCCAAGCACAAAATCGGCCAAACCGTTCGCTTAAATTCGATCATAGCCGTATTGAATTGTATATGATGAAAGCCTCTTCAATTTTTCACTTTAGATCGGTGTATTAATTCTCGATGGATTTAGATATTTTGAGGATTAAAATTTGAATGGTTTCGGCCATAGAAAGGAGGACGATGGCTACTATTAGTTTAGGGTTAGGGTTTGAAGAATACGGTATATTTTACAGTATATATGGCGTATTTTTATTTTTATTTATTTTCCAAAAATATCTGTATGTTGATACAAACTCCAAATCAAACCCATCGAGTGTCACCTCTAGCCAGATATTCTCATTCCGGACATAATGGGGTATGTTTCGCAACCCAATTCAGCTGTTACGATCAGTTTTTCTTTAAATTAAATTATAAATCAGTGTATATTTAGTTTTCAACGTACATTTTAATTTACCGAGGCCACATACTAACTCTAAAAATTCTAGAAAATTTTTATCCAACTTTGTTTTGATGATACGGTCCTAACAAAATTAATTTCGTCGAATTTGGAGACCGTTTGAAAAATGGCCCTTTTTTGTCGATCCAATTTGATTTAAATTGACAAAACACGTTTTCATATGCCACACTCACATATTAATTCCAAAAATTATGAAAATTGGAATCCAGCAATAATTTGACATTCCGGATCCAACCAGAGTGGTTTTTTCGAAAACGAAGGTCTTTGGTAAAATGGCTATTTTTAATATTAAAAAATGTATATATAAATTCCATAGCGACTATCCTGAATTTTAAACTGGGCATAACTTTTGATTCCCGTAATGAAATTTCAATTTTTCAGTTTTGTTGGAAAGATATTTTTAAACAGATTTAGATTTTTTTTTTTGGTTTCACCAAAATTCAATTTATTTTGAATCCTGTATATTCAGTCAAAGTTCAAATTCAAATTTTCAAACTGCCATGCCATTTCGGGCTCGTTTTATAATTAAAATAAAATTATTCATTCTAAATTCAATTTAAATAAAATTTTTGTCATTATTATTTAAAATAAATCATTTAAAATATATTAAATCCATTAAAATTGCTAAAATAAAATTTTTAAATTTGTCCTAAAAATCCAAGTTGTTATAATTTTCATCGTTATTATTTAAAATAAATCATTTTAAATATATTAAATCCATTAAAATTGCTAAAATAAAATTTTTAAATTTGTCCTGAAAATCCGGGTTGTTACACGTGACTAATACCAAGTCACCAATGGAGAATTTCAAATCTCTTCGTCTTTTATCAGCATAACTCTTCTGCCTATCTTGGGCAGCCTTCATTCGCTGTTGAATAACCTTGACCTTATCTGAAGTTTCTCTTATTATATTTGGCCCAAGCACAAATTTCTCACTGGTTTCCAACCAACATGATGGTGAGTTGCCAGGTCTTTCGTACAAAACTTCAAATGGAGCCATTCCAATACTGGAATGATAACTATTATTATATGCGAACTCAACCAGATGCAAATGGTCATCCCATGATCCTCCAAAATCCAATAAACAAGCTCTCAAAAGATCCTCTAATACACGATTCCCCCTCTCTGTTTGACTGTTGGTTTGGGGATGGTATGCGGTACTGAGATGTAATTCTGACCCTAAAGCCTCTTGTAAGCCCTTCCAAAGCCTACTAGTAAATAATGGATGTCGATAACTCACAATACCTTTAGGTACTCCATGAAACCTCACTACCACTTTATATGCAGTTCTACTAACTTAGTTGCCGTTCGATTCAAATTAACCGGTATAAACCTTGCACTCTTGGTCAATCGATCCACAATCACCCAAATGCTATCATGACCTGATCTAGTCCTTGGCAAACCATCAATGAAATCCATAGAGACTTGTTCCCATTTCCATTTGGGAATTTCCAGCAGTAGTAACAAACCACTAGGTTTCTTTTGCTCGGCTTTAACTAACTGGCAGTTCATGCACTTAGATATGAACTTCCCAACGTCTCCCTTCATTCCTTCCCAGTAGTAGAACTGCTTCATGTCTCGATACATCTTGTTACCACCAGGATGTATAGTTAGTTTCGAGTAATGATATTCTCTAAGCACATCATCTCTCAATCCATTAACGTCTGGTACAACCAGTCTCCCGTTCTTTCGACGCCATCCCTGCGGATCAAGCCCATACCTTTTCATCTCCTTACCGTCGATACTCATCTTTACCTTGGAGGTAATTTCTAATTGGTTAGGATCATCCCTTTGACTGGAGCCGATCCGCTTAATCAAAGTCGGTCTGATCGTCAAACATGCTAACATCTCTGGATCCAATTCGCACTTAGATCTGAAATCATATCCCGTAATATACTCCAGTTTCTTCCATTCAAGAAACATAGCCCCCAAACTGGCATGTCTCCTACTTAATGCATCAGCTACAGTGTTGCCCTTCCCGGGTGTGTATGCAATATTGAAATAATATGAAGCCAAGAACTCTAACCATCTCTGCTGACGAAATTTTAAATACTTTTGGGAGAAAAGATAAGACTTATGATCGGCAAACAACTCGAATCGTTCTCCCAAGATATAATGTCTCCACATCTTCAATGCAAACACGATCGTTGCCAATTCCAAATCATAGGTAGGATATCTTTTCTCATGCTATTTCATTTGCCAACTATCATAAGCTACAACCCTACCTCCTTGCACCAGTACAACACCTAGTCCGATACCACAGACATCCGTGTATACCATCATCTCTTCGTTCCCATTAGGAATAACTAACACTGGTGCACAATTAACTTCTCTTTTAAGGTTTTAAATGCATTCTCACACCTTTTGTCCCAAACAAAAGCTTGATTCTTTTTGGTCAACTGAGTTAACGGTGCCTCTATTTTGGAGAAGTCTTGGATAAACTTACGATAATATCCCGCTAATCCCAAGAAACTTCTCACATCCGTTGCATTCTTGGGCATAGATAATTCTTGCACCATAGCCACCTTCGCAGGATCTACGGCAATATTATTCCCTAAAACAACATGGCCCAATAACCTCACTTCCCTCCTCCAGAAGTGACACTTAGAAAATTTCGCTTTTAATTGGTGTTTCCTCAACACCTCCATCACTATCCTCAAATGTCCCTTGTGTTCTTCCTCTGTCCTCGAGTAAACCAAGATATCGTCCAAGAACACAAGAAAACAAATTTATTTAACTGCTCTCTGAAAACGCTATTCATAAGATCCACAAAATATGTGGGTGCATTGGTCAACCCGAATGACATAACCAACCACTCATAAAATCCAAACGGCATTCGAAATGCCGTTTTAGGTATACTCTTAGCTGTTACTCAGAGCTGATGAAATTCTGTCGCGAGATCCAACTGGCTCCATTTAGCTGATCAAACAAAATCATCTATTCGTGGAAGAGGATACTTATTCTTCCTAGTCACCTTGTTCAACTCGTGGTAGTCTACACATAAGCGAAGGGATCCATCGGCTTTGGTAGCAAATACAACTAGTGCTCCCCACTCGCAGACACTTCTTCGAATAAAACCATTCTTCAAATGAACGCCTACTTGCACTTCGAGCTCTCGCTGCTCCCTTGGTGCCAGACGATGATTTGACATTACTATAGGTCTAACATCTTTCACTAAATCAATCCGGAACTCGATCTCCAAGTGTGGTGGAAGTCCGGTCACTTCCCCGAAGATGTCCGAATATTAGCCAATAATAGGCACATCTGATAACCTATCCTACAGGATGCCGAGGGAATTTAGAAAACTAGCCATCACCCCATCGCTAGGTAGGCAACCCAGTACCACCCTCCGCCCATCATCCTCTCTAATGGTCACCGAAGAATCCTCACAGTCTGCCACCACCCCATACATTTGGAGCCAGTTGACTACTACCAAAATAATGCCAAACCCAGTAAAGCCTAAAAGAAAGCAAAATCATAAAAAAAACATGCATCCATGACTCGATAAGACCAAATTACGGAAAATCATACAAAGGCTAGTTGAACAACCGATAGAGTTCGTCACAACTAAATGTGTATCGATAATCTCGGTTCCAATCCCAACCTATCTACTAGGTCACTAGATACGAAGGAATGGGAAGCCCCGGTATCAAACAGGAACATCATAAATAGAAAGCATACCTTGAATGACGACATCCTTTTCCTTATTAACCACTGTTGGGGCATTCGACGAAGAAGGAACAATGTTGATAGCATATGCTTTCACGATCTGCTTCTCATTACGAGGTTGTGGACATTTACCCTTATGATGTCCCACTTGGCCGCATTTGAAGCACTTCCTGTCCGCTGGCTTTTCTAGACAATCTATGGCATAATGGCCCTTCTTGCCATAGTTAAAGCACTGATATCTTTCTTGTTCTTCTTTTTCTGACCATCCTTGGTTAGATTTTGTTTTCTCTTATTCTGAGAATTCTTATTGTCTTTACCACTTGCCCACGGTTTCGGCTCCACTAAAGATGTAACAGCGACCTCAGTCTTTGGCTTAGGGTAAAGACTATCTAATCTTAATGCTTTTCCTGCAAGAGATTCGAAAGTCTCATCTATATGATTTATCAGATTTTTTCCCCAAGTACTTATCTAGCCAGTTATGAAATTCTCGCTCTTCTTCTCGGCAATATCGATAAGAGATAATCCATATTTTGATAAGCTATCGAATTCAGCAATATATTCCGAGATTTCCCTATCATTCTGCTTAAAAAATTCCTAAACAATTCTGATTTCTAGTAGCTGGGATATACTTATCACTGAAGCAAGTCTTAAACCGATTCCGAGTAATTTGATCCTATGGAGTAGCTGCTTCAATAAAATTCCACCAATTCATTGCCCGTCCTTGAAGTTGACGTAAAGTTAGCTTTTTCTTTATTGCATTATCGATCCCCAAATCTTTGAAGAAGTTCTCACAACTATCAAGCCAATCTTGAACCTCCATAGCTGATTTTGTTCTACGGAATGACTTCCCACCAAGACTAGTATAATCCTTGTTAAGCTTGGCGAAATCGGCTCCAAGCACCTGCACTACCACCGTTAGCAGCACTAGGAGCTCCCTTAGCATCCTTAAGCATCTCTCGCATGAAGGCAGTAAACATCGTCCTTATATCAGGGATATTCCCATTGTTGGCCTCTGAACCCGCTCCCTCTTCAACTCCCGATTCGAGGTTCCTCATCGTACACCTCGTATTTCGGCTCATCATTCAATTTGTAAAGAGAAAACGATTAACCATCTCTTTAGTGGTTCCAGTGCAGTGCGACTTCATCCATGGATATACTAATAGTATATATATATATATATATAGCTTTTGAAAACCAATATATCACAAATACGCGCTCTCATATACGTATATTATCTCTCCTTGATGTCTTCCCCTAGGTTAAATTATGCAACCTGGGATCTGATACCAAGTGTGACGGCTTCCTGCACCATCAGACATTTCCCTTGAAATGCGCTATGCCAATGCCACGAGACGATCGTCAAGAGAAAGGGGTTTGAAACTATGAATCATCAAGAACCTGTAGTATATCTCACAGCACATGGAATAAAATATAATAGTAACATAACTTGATATAAAACAGGCAAGACAGTGCATAAGCTAAAAACTAAACCATATCCATCAGAGTAGCGGAATCCAAAATATAGCTTATGATCCAAACCATTATTACAACTTCAAAATACTATCTCTAAAAGGAAATGAAAGAGGTACACTACTAATGCCCAAAGCAGTAACCAACAACAACACAGAGAGAATATACATAAATAGTACGCGGAAGCCTCCTGCTCATCTCTGGACAGCTACTCGTGCATAACCACCTAACCTGTCTCTAGTCTGCTCGTTTAGGAGCACCCAGAGTAATAAGAAGAGTCATAAAACTCTGGGTCAGACAAAAGTCTGGTGTGAGTGATAGAAACTCTATAAAACTAAATAAAGCAGTAACAGGTATAAATAATCATACCTGAACCTGTAACCTAAGAGTTAGCACAGCAAGATGTGTAATACTATAAGGTAACACCAACATATAGTGTAAAAATGGGGGTGTGCGTGTCATGTTGATAGCAAACATCAAACATAGAAATCATCCTCACATCTCTCACTTAGTGTGTAAAGCATACAATGTCCACCACTTTGATCACCAGATCCATTGGGGTCATGACGGAGTCCCACTCCGTACAACTATTGCTATAACCACTTTGCTCTTTGGGGCCCTAACGGAGTCCCACTCCATACAACCTCTGACCCCACTGCACTGGTCCATAGTCAATAACCCTAATGGGTTAACCAGTCCACACAGCCCTGGCTCTAGTTCGTCTACATGCCCCCTCTCTCAATGGTGAACCAAAGTTATAGATATTGATAACTCCTTTGCACACGTCCCGCAGCAAAGCCCAACTCTTAAAGTTAATTTGTTGGTTCCCGTCTGAATCATGAGTAATACATCCTATTTGGACTCCCATTGCATCTCGAGTTTTGGTTGAATTGGTGTTTGGTTTGGTTTGGGTCTCTTCCTCCAATCCGGTGCGATTCGGGTATCCTCCTCCTATCCGGTTTGGTTTGGGTCGTCCTCCTATCGGGTTAGGTTCAGGTCTCCTTCCCTTATCTAGCTTGATTCGGGTCCCCTACTCCTATCCGCTTCGGTTCGGGTCTCCTCCTCTATCCGGTTCGGTTCGGGTCTTCCTCCTATCCGGTTCGGTTCGGGTCTTCCTCCTATCTAGTTCGGTTCGGGTCTTCCTCATATTCGGTTTGGTTCTGGTCTCCCTCCTATCCGGTTCGGTTCGGGTCTCCCTCCGATCTGGTTCGGATCGGGTCTTCTTCCTAATCAGTTCGGATTGGGTCTTCCTCCTAACCAGTTCGGATCGAGTCTTCCTCCTAACAGGAACTAAAACTCTGTGATTTTTTTCCAGTAAGCTATTTTCGCCAAACGACGGCGTTTTCAACCATTCTAACTTTCTATGCAATCCAAAACACCCAAAACAACAATAAAAAATATAGGTTCAATCAAAAAGATCAAAACATCAAGCATATAGGTTATTTTCGATCAAACATACCCAAAATCCATGATTTTCCCCTTAACCATGTTTAACCATATCTAGCAATAGGTTTAGAAAAATTAATCCAAATTAACCCAAATTTATACCAATGACATAAAGTAATATTTCATAATTTTTACATATTTTTCTGAGCCATTAATTCGTTAATTACCACAAATCACCCTTGATTAGCTATAATTAATGAATAAACATGCTAATCGCTTACCTTAGCCATAAATAAATTATATATCTGAAACTTTTACTGATTTGGCTCGGACTCCTATATAGTGCAGCATCTCTACCTCGAATTTGGTGCTAATCCGTCTTGGTTTGATGTACATTTCTTAATTAGTGATTAAAAAGGTGATTAAGGATAGATTTAGAAGATAGAGGCCATTACTAGGGTTCAAGGAGTGGCGACTGGAAAAATGAAAGGGAATGTTTTTCCAAACCCTTTCAGCCCTCCCATAACCCTAATTTCGAAATGGGTCATGGGCCTAGCTGCTAATCACCCTATTAAACCCGATTAAGTAGTTTTTCCATCTTCAAATCTTATTTCAGCCATATCTCCCAAACGATAAATCCGTTTGATTAATGTGACTACTCAACGGAATGAGAAACCATCATTCGAGTCTAATGAAAGTGGATTCAGGTCAAAATTCCTTACTAATCAAAAGTTATAGGCGAAACAAAATTCACCAGGCGCAAAATGGTCATTTAAAATTCGAAAAAAATCGTGAATTTGGGAAATGGCCCCAATAGTCGTTTCCCAAAGTTACATGACCATATGACTTCGCACAAAAATAAAATAAATATTCTACGATCCTCCGATACGTAGAATGCGGGTAGTTACAACGCACCCTGATTACTACCCCCAACAATCAGCTCCCTACCACGTAAATACCCGGTGTCATCCCCACAGAAGGACACAGACCTATTTACAGGTGTTACGGCGACTTATTTTCCTAAGCAAGTCGTCCATACAACCACATGACTCTGTTGGAACGTGCCATCAGAACACCTCTCCCCAAATGAACCTCTTATAATCAGTTCAGTATGGGTGCCCTGACCCCTACCTTGTGCGGGGTACCCCCTTTAATACCAGAATAGGTTACTGACTGATATGGGCCCCACACATCAGATGACACAAGCCACCCCTTGGGCTTGCATCCCCAACTAACTAGTATTTTGACCGATTATGCTTAACAAGCCCACATAATCCCAACAGATCAAACAGGTTAAGTTTAACGGGTTCTTATAACTCTCCCTCCACACACACACACACACACACAGAGATTTAACAGATTTACTTAACCCCACATTTTCAACATGTTTACTTAGCCACACCCACAGATTAAATAAGCCACATATTCAAAGGTTTATATGTATATAACCCCCCACAGATTAAACATGTTAAGTATTACAGGTTAATAGTTTTGCATAACCCCCCAAATATGTTTCACAGGTTACTTATAGTTTAATTTACATGTTTTGCTTAATCTTTAAATTAAGCCTATATTCCCCCAAACCACAAGTCATAATTCACAGTCCAAGATATGCCCCAAATTTTTGTCATATTTCATAGTATGGCTTATGCACCTAAATCATGATTCATAATACAAGTTATGCCCCCATATTATCATTCCCAATCATTCCCAGTTTAACCTCATTTCGTTCGTACGCATATTTCAGCGGAATCAGCCTAGGCTCGAAGGTGGCCAAGGCTATAAAAATAAAAAGGGAATGAGTGAGAGAGAGAGGTAAAGAATAGGCATAAAACAAAATAAGCACGTAATAACAGAGATGGGCATATAATAGCAAAAATAGGTGTATAAGAACTGAACAATATATCAGGTGTACATATAATAGCAGCACTAATTAGGTATAAATCAGATTCTTAATAGGTATAGGTTTAATTCCATATTTATAAACATGCCACGATTACTTGTTAAATATTTATATCTAAAAGCAACATGAACTCACAGAGATTCGATCTAAAGAACAGAGAATAATATGCTGAAGTTGTAGAAGAAATTCTTGCATGCGTATAGGCTGTTGTTGAAGAAAACAGGCTAATTCAATCCAAGCTGGGGCGGCATCTCGTTGTCTCTATTGTTTTTGATGTGTAAAACAATAGAAATGTCGTCCTATTTATAGCCTAAAGCCAACGAACCAGGTCACAAAACAAGTCCACGTTCAGAACTCTGCACTCGGCCAGATCCCGAGTGGGTCGACTCATCCCCACCTGGGCGACCCATGGGTCGACCCACTTAGCCATAGGTCAACCCAACCCAGGCGTGGGTCGCCTGATGTCGGCCCGAATCTCACCTACCCCTCCCGCTTAATTTTTGAACTGTTATGAATTATGAGTTTGAATTTATATATATATATATATATATATATATATATATATATATATCTCCCTTATACATATACAAACTTCTAAGTTTCATATCTTCTTCATACGATGTCCGTTTTATGCAAACTCGAAGTCTATCTTAAGCAAAATTCTAAGTCGAACGCAATGGTATGGCGCATTTTACTTAATTCCCAATATATAATTTAGTATTCTTTAGTTTATCGTTGTAATGTCTTGTAAAAATTACGAGGTGTTACATTCTCCCCTACTTAAAGGATTTCGTCCCCGAGATCTCCAAGTTAAGAAGGATGTATATCCTAACATCCATCAACCATCTACTCATCCATCAATCAGGCGGTCTACTCTTTTAGGCAATGTACGTTAGTGCAATGAATCCAATATGTATGCAAATATTCCTAGCATATCATGTAAACTAAATAAATGTTTACAATCATCCATCTAAATGCAACACCCATATGATGATACAATCATTTTCATCCAAAAAATTTAAATGAACACACATCCATATGTAATATGTTAGTGATTGATCCGATCTAGTGCCTAGTGTGTGTGTGTGTATGCATCCATTGTAACACCCCGTATTTTCTAAGAATATAAAAAGTGACAAATTAAAGAATACTTAATTTTTGGAAGAAGAATTAAGGGAAATGGGCTGCGCCATTGCGTTCGTCTCAAAATTCAGCTTGGGATAGAGTCCGAGTTTGCGTAAAACGGATATCGTATGAAGAAGTTATAAGCTTTAGAAACTTGTTTACGCACAAAGAAAAAAATATATAAAATAATTCCAGAAACCATTCAAAATTCAAATGAAACCGACATTGGGTGAGCGGGGAAATTCCCGCTCGAAAGTGTCGACCCCCCCCCAAGGGGTGTCGACATGGGTGTCGACCCCCCTATAGGGGTGTTGACTCTTATGCTATATAAGGGACCCTGGACCTATTGTTTTCTCCACACCTAATCCAGGGCGACACCATGCTGCTCTAATCTAAATTAAAATAGACTTTATTCTCCACCAAGACAAATCAGATTAGGAGTTTTTGAATATTAAGATTTGCAGTAACAAATCCTAGTTCTTTTCTCTAAATCTAGGTGAGTTCATGTTACTTTTATATTTAAAATTTAATTGTAATCCCGACATGTTAATAAACCAGAATCTGAGACTATTCCTATTTATGTTCATCAAATCTGTTCATCATATGCCTATTTCTGTTAATTAAATGCCCGTTTATGTTACTTTTGGTTTTATGCCTATTCTATTCTTCTTCCTTTTATTCTTATTTTTATAGCCAGGCCACCTTCGAGCCTAGGCCTAACGCTGAAATATGTGAAAGCGCGAAATTGGGAAACGTTGGTAAATATAAATTTGGGGTATAAAGTGTATTAGAAAATATGACAAGGGATTTAGGGGCATAATATACGTTGTGATTTAAGACCTAATTTTGGGGGTATACTATATATGATGATTTATAACTTGGAAGAAAGGGAATATTGTGCATAATAATATATGACTTGGGAAAGGGCATGAAAACCTATAATGAAATAGGTATAACTGTGAACACGCCTAAATTGGGATTTTGGGTAATTGGCATACACTGTAATCAAAAACTTTAATTTGGGCATAGTTTATATTATGAATCATGATTGGGGTTTTTGGGGCATAACCTGTATTGTGCAATTTGTCTAAAACTGGGGGCAAATGTTATATTGTGAATTATGATCGTAATTTAGGAGATGTAAATTTGTAGGCTTAATTTATGATCAAGCGAAATATGTTAATGGAACCGTAAAGAGTCCGTGAAGCCTGTTTAATCCGTTGAAGCAGAATATTGTAATTGAAAAAAAACCTACGATGAACATGGATAATTGTTTAAGAATGAATATGCCTAAAACTAAACTGCACCTAGGCACGATATGTCAGGAATCACCCGACATATCCAGCAACCACAAGTCGTGAATCTAATGTGAGGGGACTAGTGCATACATATGAAATAGTATTCAGACACGAGGTTAGATTACACTTGTGGTAGAAGTCTACCCGGAACTGCCCGACATATCCAGCATCCACAGGTGGTAAATCCAATGTGAGAGGTTTGGTGCATTAACCAGAAATGATAATAATTTGTCAACTTGGAATACTTAACCTAATTGAATCTGCAGGGGTTACATGAACCTGTTAGATTGAGTAGGGTTAAGTAAACTTGCTTGAATAAGTGGGAGGGGTTAAGTTAATCTTAATAAACCGATGGGGTGGGTTATATGTATATAGACCCGACAAACTTAACCTATTGTATACGTTGAATCTGTACAATCTGATCTATTAATCTGTAAATCTGATAATCCGTACATTTGATCCATTAATCTGGAAACTTGTTAATCCGTAAACATGTTAATTTGTAAATCTACTATATTAATCTATAAACTTGTGAATATGTAAATCTGCTTTGTTAGTCTGCAAATGTGTTAATCTAAAATCTGTACATCTGAAATCTATTAGTCTAGGGACACAAGGTTAGGAGGGGTATTTGCTTGTGTCATCTGTTGTGTGGGACCCATGTCAGTTAGTAACCCTTTCTGGTATCAAACGGCGACCCAACACTAGGTAGTGTTCAGAGCACGCATACTGAATTGGTTATAAGAGGTCCATTCTGATAATGGCGAGGGGTGTTGATGGCGCGTTCCAACCGGGTCATGTGCGTGCATGGATTCAGTCTGCTCTGGGGAAGTTAAGACGTCGTGACATCTGTAAACAGGTCTGTGTCTTTCTGTAGGTTGCCACTTTAGGGAGTCATACACCCTTCTGTGGGGGCGACACAGGGTATTTATGTATTAGGGAGCCGATCGCTTGGGGGTAGAACTTAGGGTACATCTACTTTTGTCTGTTTCTGTTGGGATACCGTCTATTTTTGTTGGGGTGGTAACACTTGTTTGTTTCTGTGTGGTACCGTCTGTTAGGGTGGTAAAGGCCCGTCACTAGTGTACACCTAATTCTAACATTCTGTTTCCATAGGGATTATACTGTTTCTGTCTCTGATTCCGTTTCTGCTTCTGCTTATGTACCATCTATCTCTGTTGGGGTGGTAAAGGCCCGTTACTTGCATTCGGTTTCTGTAGAGATCATTCTGTTTTCATTTCTGTTTCAGTTTAGACATTAGGGTTACGGCTAATCCTGTCATACTAGTATTAGTGCAGAGAAGTGAAAAGTAAGTAAGAAGCATAACTTGGTCTATATCATTTTGTTTCCTCTGTTTAACCTATGTATACATACTACTCTTGTTACAGTTATCTCTCATCTAGTTTTATTTACATGTCATGATACTATTATCTGTTTTTATGCTGAAAATCACTGGACTCGCCAGACTTTATGCCTGACCCTTTTCGCCCATTTTCTTCCTTTCCCCTTCCCCCCCAAGGTTCTCAGGGTGGGAACGTAGAAGCTTGATTCAGATTTCTTTCTGATTAAAGTGCTTGGAAATGCTTAAAGTAATGCTTAGCTTTGTTTCTCTTACATACGAAATTTTGGAGTGGGATTATGGTTTTAAAACTTATGTACTCTGATGGCTTTTGTACAAGACTGATATTATGTACTCTAAATTAAAATAGACTTTCTTTCCACCAGGACAAATCAAATTAGGAGTTTTCGAAGTTTAAGATTTGCAATAACAAAGCCTAGTTCTTTTCTCTAAATCTAGGTGAGTTCATGTTACTTTTATATCTGAAATTTAATTGTAATCCCGACATGTTAATAAACTTGAATTTGAGACTATGCCTATTTCTGTTCATCAAATCTGTTCATCATATGCCTATTTCTATTAATCAAATGCCCATTTATGTTACTTTTGATTTTATGCCTATTCTATTCTTCTTCCTTTTATTTTTAATTTTATAGCCAGGCTACCTTCGAGCCTAGGCTTAACTCGAAATATGCAAATGCGCGAATTGGGAATCGTTGGTAAATATAAATTTGAGGCATAAAATGTATTGGAAAATATGACTTGGGATTTGGGGGCATAATATACGTTGTGATTTAAGAGATAATTTTGGGGGCACACTATATATGATGATTTATAACTTGGAAGAATGGGAATATGTGCATAATAATATATGACTTGGTAAAAGGGCATGAATACCTATAATGAAATATGGATAACTGTGAACACACCTAAATTTGGATTTTGGGTAATTGGCATATACAGTAACCAAAAAAATTAATTTGGGCATAGTTTATATTATGAATCATGACTGGGGTTTTCGGGGCATAACCTGTACTGTGCAAGTTGACTAAAACTTGGGGCAAATGTTATATTGTGAATTATGACCGTAATTTGGGGCATGTAAATTTGTAGGCTTAATTTACGATTAAGCGAAATATGTTAATGGAACAGTAAAGAGTCTGTAAAGCTTGTTTAATCCGTTAAAGTTGAATACTGTAATTGAAAAAAAAACTACGATGAACATGCATAATCGTTTAAGAATGAATATGCCTAAAACTGAACCGCGCCTAGGCACGAGGTTAGATTGCACTTGTGGTATAAGTCTGCCCGGGACTGCCCGACATATCCAGCAACCACAAGGTGTGAATCTAATGTGAGGGGCCTAGTGCGTACATATGAAATAGTACTCAGACATGAGGTTAGATTACACTTATGGTAGAAGTCTACCAGGAATCGCCCGGCATATCCAGCATCCACATGTGGTAAATCTAATGTGAGAGGTCTGGTTTATTAACCAAAAATGATAATAATTTGTCAACTTGGAACACTTAACCTAATTGAATCTGTAGGGGTTACATGAACCTATTAAATTGAGTAGGGTTAAGTAAACTTGCTTGAATAAGTGGGAGGGGTTAAGTTAATCTTAATAAACTGATGGGGTGGGTTATATGTATATAGACCCGACAAACTTAACCTATTGTACATGTTGAATATGTACAATCTGATCTGTTAATCTGTAAATCCGATAATCCGTACATCTGATCCATTAATCTGCGAACCTGTTAATCAGTAAACATGTTAATTCGTAAATCTACTATATTAATCTGTAAACCTGTGAATATGTAAATCTGCTCTGTTAGTCTACAAACGTGTTAATTTGAAATCTGTTAGTCTGAGGACACAAGGTTAGGAGGGGTATTTGCTTGTGTCATCTGCTGTGTGGGACCCATATCAGTCAGTAACCGTTTCTGGTATCAAACGGTGACCCAACACTAGGTAGGGGTCAGAGCACGCTTACTGAATTGGTTATAAGAGGTCCATTCTGATAATGGCGAGGGGTGTTGATGGCGCGTTCCAACCGGGTCATGTGCGTGCATGGATCCGGTCTGCTCTGGGGAAGTTAAGCCGTTGTGACATCTGTAAATAGGTCTGTGTATTTCTATAGGTTGCCACTTTAGGGAGTGATACACCCTTGTGTGGGGCCGATACAGGGTATTTATGAATTAGGGAGCCAATCGCTTGGGGTAGAATTTAGGGTACATCTAGTTTGTTCTATTTCTGTTGGGGTACCATCTGTTTCTATTGGGGTGGTAACACCTGTTTGTTTCTGTGTTGTACCATCTGTTGGGGAGGTAAAGGCCCGTCACTAGTGTACACCTAATTCTAACATTCTGTTTCCATAGGGATTATACTGTTTCTGTCTTTGATTCCGTTTCTACTTCTGTTTCTGTACCGTCTGTCTCTATTGGGGTGGTAAAGGCCCATTACTAGCATTCTGTTTTTATAGAGATCATTCTGTTTTCGTTTCTGTTTCTGTTTAGAGATTTGGGTAACACCTAATCCAATTATACTAATATTAGTGCAGAGAAGTGAAAAGTAAATAAGAAGCATAGCTTGGTTTATATCATTCTGTTTCCTCTGTTTAAACTATGTATACCTGCTACTCCTGTTACAGTTATCTCTCATCCAATTTTATTTACATATCAAGATACTTTTATCTATTTTTATGTTGAAAGACACTGGACTCGCCAGACTTTCTGTCTGACCCTTTTTGTCTCGCCTCTTTTCTTCCTCCCCCCCAGGTTCTCAGGGTGCGAACATAGAATCTTGATTCGGATTTCTTTCTGCTTAAAGTGCTTGGAAGTGCTTAAAGTAATGCTTAGCTTTGTTTCTCTTACATATGGCATTTTGGAGTGGGATTATGGTTTTAAAAATTATGTACTCTGATGGCTTTTGTACAAGACTTATATTATGTACTAGGTTTTGGTGTTCGAGGAGGTAACCATACTTATTTCTATTTGCGCTGCAATAAAGTTATAAATTTTGCAAGTACTACTTTATGTATCTGTCTTGTAACATTCTGTTCTGTTTACTTATAATGCTCCACGAAACTTAATGCATTCCATTTGTGAGTGACATTAACGGACGTGGGGTGTCACATACACGAGCAACCACTAGCAAACACTTGCATCCATCAAGCATAACATGTTTCAAACACATGTTTACATCCATTGGTTTCCTACCTAAAGGTCGAAGATTCAATTGATAGGATATACTCAAATGACAGAAGCAAGTACGAATAAAAGCTTGAAAAAAAGAATTTAAGAACATACCCTTGAAAAGAAAAGGGTATGAAGCGCGAATCCTGTCTTCAGTCTCCCAAGTTGCATCTTCGCGGTTTTCTCCCCATTCAACTTTCATCAATTTGACTTCTCGGTTGCGAAGCTTCTTAACCTATGATCCAAGTATACAGAGAGGAACTTGTCTAACTGTCGCCTCCCGTTCTACCTCTACTTCCTCAAGCATGCTCAGCTCTACTACCTCTGTTGTATCGTGTAGACGTCTACGCAAAGGAGAAACATGGTAAACATCATGAACGCCCTCCAATCTCTTAGTAGCTTTACTTTGTAGGCTCTTTGACCTATCCTTTCCACTATAGAAAATGGCCCTACGAACCTTGGCGCCAACTTCCCTACAGATCCAAAGCGAGCCACATTCCTCAAAGATGATACTTTGATGAAAACTATGTCTCCCACCTCAAACTCAATATCAGTCCTTCTCCTATTTGCATATGACTTCTGCTTGTCCTGAGCTGTCTTCATGCTTCTGCAGATAATATCAACCTTTTGTGAAGTTTCTCTAGTCATCTCAGGTCCAAGTAGAAGCCTATCCATAGACTCCCACCAATAAGTCGGTGATCTACAAGGTCGTCCACACAATGCCTCGAAGGGCGCCACGACTATATTAGACTAATAATTGTTGATGTAGGCAAACTCAACCAATGAAAGATGCTCTTCCCAAGTCCCTCTGAAGTCTAGGATACACAGCCTCAAAAGATCCTCAAGAACTCTATTCACCCTCTCAGTCTGCCCGTCGGTCTGAGGGTGATATGTGGTGCTCAAACAAAACTATGTACCTAAAGCCTCTTGCAGGCTCTTCCAGAAATCACTAGTGAAGATGGGGTCATGATCACTCACGATGCTAGAAGGTACCCCATGTTGACGGACTATCTCACGAAGATAAACTGATGACAACCATGTTGCGATTCTCTTACTCTTAACATGAATGAAATGAGCGCTCCTAGTAAGTCTGCCTACTATAACCCAAATACTGGTGATGCCTTTCCCCGATCTAGGCAAACCATCGATGAAATCCATATAGACGCTCTCCCACTTCCACTGTGGGACCTCAAAAGGATGATGCAAACTTCCCAGCTTTTCTGTTCAGCTTTAACTTGCTGGCAAACAAAACATCGAGAGACAAACTTCGCTACATCTTCCTTCATCCCAGCCCTAAAGAAACCCTCTTCATATCTTTATACATCTTATCACCGCCCGGATGGATAGTCATCCTAGAATGATGGGATTACTCAAGGACTGTCTTTAACAGACTCCCAACTCGGGGAACACAAAGCCTTCCATCTCGCCATAACCACCCTCGTGGAATAGATACTGAGGTGACTAGAAGTCTCCCCTCTACTGAACATATCCAATATGTCTGCTGTCTGTGGGTCCTCTCGCTGTGAAGATCCTATCTGATCCATGGGGGTAGGTTGCACCTCTAAGGATGCCAACAAACGAGGTGTAAAATCCATAGATGGCCTAAAATCGATGGTCGATATGTTTTCCAAGCTCTGCCTCTCTACGAATAGTGGACTTGGACTCAAAGTCATCCTCTTCCTACTCAACGCGTCCGCCACCACATTACCTTTGCCAGGGGTATAAGAAGTCTCAAAATAATAGGACGCTAGGAACTCCATCCATCTCTGCTGTCTCAAGTTGAGATCCCTTAGCAAGAATAAATACTTGAGAGATTTATGATCCGTGTACAACTCGAACCTCTCTCCAAGTAGATAATGTCAACAAGTCTTAAGCACAAATACTATAGTGGCCAACTCCAAATCATGCGTAGGGTAGTTCTTCTCATAAACACACAACTGTCTACAACCATAGCATACTACCTTTCCCTCTTGCATCAAGACGACACCAAGCCCTATACCACATGCATTAGTGTACACTATGAACACTTTATTCCCATTAGGAAAAGTTAAAACTGGGGCTATTGTCAGAGCCCTCTTTAATCACTGAAAAGCATCCTCACATTCAATGCTCCAAGAAAAGGTTAGATTCTTCTTCGTTAGTCTGGTGAGTGGGGCTGATATCTTTGTGAAGTCCTTGATAAACTTCCTATAATAGCCCGCTAAACCGAGAAAACTCTTCACCTCTGTTGCATTTTATGGAACCTTCCAATCTTGAACTGCAAATACTTTCGCGGGATCCACCACTTTTCCTTCCTTAGACACCACATACCCTTAAAATATTACTTCCTCTCTCCAAATGTGATTTGGAGAATTTCGACTTAAGCTGATGCGTTTGAAAAGTCCCCAAAACTCCCCTAAATGTAAGGCATGCTCTTCCTCCCACTTTGAGAAGATCAGAATGACATCCACAAAAACCACAACAAACTTATCCAGAAACTCCCAGAACACCCTACTCATCAGATCCACAAAATACACGTGTGCATTCATCAACCCAAAAGGCATGACAAGCCAATCAAAGAAACCATCTGGAGTTTTGAAAGCGGTCTTGTCTATAATGTCCGCGGCCACTCTCAACAGATGAAACCCTGTAACCAAGTCCACTTGAGAGAAAACAGATGCACCAACAAGCTGGTCAAACAAATCATCAATCCTCGTAAGTGGGTGCCTATTCTTCTTAGTGAGCTTATTTAACTCCTCGTAATCCACACATAAGCAAAGCAAGCCATTCGCCTTAGTTGCAAAGATGACAGGAGCACCCCAATTGTTATGCTTCGCCTAATAAACCCCTTCTCAAGTAGCTCCCCTACTTGCTTGCTAAGCTCCCTTCTTTCCCTAGGAGCCATGTGGTGCACATGCAATGCAATTGGCTTCGCATTATCCACCAAGTATATCCGGAAATCAACCTCGGGCCTCGGAGGTAAGACCAAAACCTCCTCAAAAACATCCAGATACTCACATGCAACAGGTATAAATCGCAAATCATCGACATAAGCATTAAGTTGATTCTAGGAAACTAAGCATCGTACCCCTTTGGGTCACAGGAAATCTCGAGAGTCCTCCCTCGACAAGTCAAAAGTCCAAGGACCATCCTCTCACAGTCCAGTATGGCACCGCTCGCAAATCCATCCCTAGAATTAGACTATAGCCCATAAAACCAAGCACATATGCATCGCATTCAAACTCGATGCCTAATATAGATATTCTCAAACCATGACAAATTATAAACAGATGAGTCATGCCCCCAATTTGAGACAAAAACGGGATTAGAAACACCACTAGTACTGGGGTGTAGAGACTCAACCACAAAATTAGATATAAAAGAGTGAGAAGCGCCCGAATCAAAAAGAGTCCTAACAGGATGATCGGAAAGAGAAATCAAACCTTCAACAGAAACTTTCCTACCTCTGTCTGGTACACTGGCCTCAAGAGCATACACCTACCCTCTAGAAGATCCTTCCCTTTGGCCATGTCCTTGCTTCTTCGAGAACTCCCTATAATAGTGTCCGACCTCACTACAGTGGAAGCAAGCATTCTTTCTTTTTCTGCAATATTTGACCAAATGACCCAAGCTCCCACAACTATGACATTTCTTCTTTCTTTAAGCTTTGTTGTTCTTTTCACCCTTCTTTGGCTGTTCTATCTTGCGCCACACTTTCTTGTTTTGTATCTCATCAGTCTTAGCCTCCGTTTTCTCCTCTTTTCCACCTCCGTGCATCAATGCCATATCAACCAGTCTCTCCAAAGTATCCCCCATCGAAATGTGAGAAAATGCCAATGCTTGAAGGGATTCAATCCTCTTGTAAATCTTAAAGCTTTCTTGTGTGGAGTATTCACCAGCTCCAGACCAAACCTTGCCAACTGATTGAACTTTTTGACACACCCTTTGACAAAATATTTCCTTGCTTAAGTGCCAGAAACCTCTCCATTTTCATACTCTTTTCTGCCTGAGAAAGAAATTTCATCTCGAATCTCTGTTGGAAATCATCCCAGGTTCCCAGTGGACGTCCTGCTTGCATCACTTCCCACCAAAATGAAGCCTCATCCTTAAGCTGCCATGCAACTAACTGTATCTTTCTACGGTCATCAACCTCGAAAAGCCCAAATAAGTCCTCCATTTATTTTAGCCAATTCCGTGCTTCCACAAAGATCTCAGTTCCTCGGAATGGATTTCCTCCTGTAGAAAAGAAATAGTTACATATCTTAGAGAAATTATCTGGTTGCGGAGGAGGAGGAACATCGGCTGCAGTTGGGGGAGGGGCATTTGCTTGGTCTTTGACAGGCACCGTAACCTCAAGATATCTACGGATCCAAGTTGGTATCCGAACGCTCTTGGGAATATTCGGTTCCCCAAACATGCTGAAAAGAAAAGGAAAAGGGATTCAAATAGAGAATCAAAAGATATTTTGTATGGCTTTAGGGAATATGTTTTCCAAAAACATACTTTTCTTTTGAAAATACTTTCTTTTTGAAAGTAATTTTCAAAACCTTTTATCTGATCTTGTAAACTTTAGCTCTGATACCAATTGTGACACCCCACGTCCGTTAATGTCACTCTTTAACAGAATGCATTATGTTCCGTGAATCGTGATAGGTAAACAGAATTGAATCTCACAAGACAGATATATAAAAATAATAGTGAAAAATTAAAACTTTATTTTCTAAAAGAAAACATTGTGGTCTCAAAATCTAGTTACAACATCAGATTCAAATACTGGAATAAAATGCATCAAATAAAAACATCTGTCTTGCGGCAAAAAAACCATCAGAGTACAGAAGTAAAAAGTCATAGTACCCATAAGTAACCATAAATAAGTAGACAGGTAGTCAAAGCTATACATCGAAGCAAATCCAAGCAGAAACAGAAGAGAGATTCCTAATCAAGCCTGAGTGTTCCCACCCTGAGAACCTGGAGGGGGGAGGGGGAGGAAGAGAGAGTGAAAACGAAACAAAACGGGTTAGACATAAAGTCTGGCGAGTCCAGTGACTTTTAGCATATAAATAAGTAAAAGTATCATGATAGGCATATAAATTGGATGAGAGATAACAATATCATATAACAGGTACAAACAGGCTGAACATAATAAGTAGGAAAAATAGAGTAGATTATGCTTCTCAAATACATTTCTCTGCACCAATACTAGTATACTGGATTAAGTGTTTTCCCATTACTTAAAGAAACAGAATGATCCCAACATAAACATAAATGGTAGACTTAGGTGTACTTCTAGTAACGGGTTTTACCCCCAAACAAAAATAACCTATACCTAAACAGAAATAACAGGTACCTAAATAAGACTAGATGTACCATAATTACTACCCCAACGATCGTCTCTCTACCACATAAATACCTTGTGTCGGCCCCATAGTTGGGTGTATTACTTCCTAAAGTGGCAACCACCATAAGGACACAATTCTATTTACAGATGTTACAGCGACTTATTTTCCCAAGCAAGCCGGACCCATGCACGCACATGACTCCATTGGAACATGCCATTAAAACACCTCTCCCCAAATGAACCACTTATAATCAGTTCGGTAAGTGTGCCCTAACCCCTACCTAGTGTGGGGTCCCCCTTTAATACCAAAATGGGTTACTGACTGATATGTGCCCCACACATAAGATGGCACAAACCACCCCTTGGGCATGCATCCCCAACTAGCTAGGATTTTGACAGGTTATGCCCAACAGATTAACAAGCCTGCATGCCCCCCCAGTCAAACAAGTTTAAGTTTTAAGGGTTCTTATGAACCCCCTTATACACACAGAGAGAGATTTAACATATTTACTTAACCCCACAGTTTCAACATGTTTACTTAACCCTACCTACAGATTAAACAAGCCACATATTAACAGTTTTATAGGTGTATAAACCTAAAAGATTAAACAGGTTAAGTATTACAGGTTAACATGTATGCATAACCCCCTAACATGTTTCACAGGTTACTTACAGTTTCATTTACATGTTTCGCTTAGTTTTTAAATTAAGCCTATAGGTTTATATTCCCCCAAACCAAAAGTCATAATTCATAGTCTAAGATATGCCCCAAAAATTTGTCATTATTCACAGTATAGCTTATGTCCCTAAATCATGATTTATAGTACAAGTTATGCCCAAATTATCATTCTTTAACACTATTTCGTATGTGTGCATATTTCAGCGATATCGGCCTAGGCTCGAAGGTGGACTAGGCTATAGAAATAAAAAGGGAATGAGAGAGAGGAACAGAATAGGCATAAAACAAAATAAGCATGTAATAACAAAGATGAGCATATGATAGGCATATACGAAATATAGATATAAGAACTGAACGACAGATCAGGTGTACATGTAATAGCAGGACTGATTAGGTATGAAACAGATTCTTAACAGGTATAGGTTTAGATTCAGATTTGTAAACATGTCAGGATTACTTGTTAAATGTTTATATCTAAAATTAGAATGAACTCACAGAGATTGGATGTAAAGAACAGAGAATAATATGCTGAAGTTGTAGAAGAAATTTTTGCATGCGTATAGGTTGATGTTGAAGAAAATAGGCTAATTCAATCCAAGATGGGGAAGCATCTCATTGTCTCCATTGTTTTTGATGTGTTAAACAATAGAAATGGCATCTTATATAGCGTAAAGCCAACAAACCCAGACATAAAACAATTCCACGTCAAGAACTCCGCACTTAGGCAGATCCCGAGTGGGTCGACCCATCACCACCTGGGTCGACCCATGGGTTGACCTAATTGGCTATGGGTCGACCAAAGGTTAACCCAACCCAGGCATGAGTCGCCCTATGTCGGCCTGGATGTCACCTACCCCTCGCGCATAATTTATGAACTATTTGGAATTCTGAGTATGAATTTATTTGTTGTGTGTGTGTGTGTATATAATTCCCTTATACATATACAAACTTCTAAGTTTCATATCTTCTTCATATGATGTCCGTTTTACGCAAATTCGGATTCTTAAACAGAATTCCAAGGAGAACACAATGGTATGGTTTGTTTTACTTAATTCTCAATATTTAATTAAGTATTCTTTAGTTTATTGTTATAATGTCCTTTTAAAAACTATTGGGTGTTACAGATGCTTGATAAAAATCTTGAAGAGTCCAGCCTTGGGAAACGTGAAAGGCCCAAGCTGGTCTTGACCCCCAAAAAAAGCACACGACGATCGATAAAAAATGAGTGAACAAAAAAACTTGCTCTCATGAGGTATTCGATAAAAATTGTGAAGTCCGGCCTCGAGAAATGCGATCAGCCCAAGCTGGTTTCAACATCTATAAATGAAAGCACGTGACGATCGATAAAATTAAGTGGATAAAGAACCTGCTACACTAGGACATCTGATTAAACGTCAAATGAATCCGGCATGGGAGAACACTAACAACTGGTGATTGGTTAGAAATCCCGGAAAGTAAAGGCATTAGATAATAGACGAAATTAGGCAATACACAAGGAAACTAGGGCTCCGATTCACCATAATTTGCACGACCCATGGTATAGGGGCAATACCACTTACAATGACCTCAAATGGCTTCAAGGCAAAACATACCATGGGATCGTCCTAACACTGCGTTAAATCAAGGACATATATAAAAAGATAAAAAGCTGCAATAAAGTAAAATATAGGAAAAATAAGAAAGTAATCCAAGAGATATCGCAACATGACACAGGGATGTACAATAAGTAGACAAGATTTTACTACTATGCAGCAGTCCTTTACAGGATCATGTCAAAGCCAAAAGAGGTGAGGGCCGGTAATCGCACAACCACGACCAAGAAAAGAAAGATACAAAGAAGACAAAAATGGCTCTGTGCAAAATATGAAAGATAATGCATCAGTCGTTTTTCTTTCCACCTTTCGAAATTACCCTCAATTTGGTCGTCAGCGTAGTAGGCCTTCATGATGGAGCGGTAGTTGAAGCCGAACAAACGAGAATCACGGGACTTTCCATCATTGGGAACAGGGACATCCCTTGATTTCTTTCACCAACTGAGCTTTCCTCTACGCTTTCCCTTAGACTTCCTTTTGCTTGCCGAAGAAGGATCCTTGCACTTAGCAACCGAGTCACCCTCGGCAGTGTCTTTCTGTTCAATAGATTCTTCACCACCTCCATAGGAAATTTTTGGGTCGTCCAAGGCTTATGAAGCCCCGATTTGTTCAGAATGTTACCCTAGGTGAGAGGCAGGGGTGGAAGCTAAGGCAAGGGTAGTAGAGGAAACAATTGTCGGGGGAGCGATGACCATTGGCGTAGAACTCGTTGAAATAAGCAGTGAGAAGGTGAAGATCACAAAGGTCCCTGAAATGCCAACAGTATAAGGGAAAGAGTCCGGCAAGCCCAGTTCTATATCAAGCGAAACTTGAGCAGATAAATCATCAAACTTGAATAAGGAAGGAAAGTGGTCCCCTGGATCAGAAGTGATGCTAGCATAACCTTTGTTCAAGGATCCCCATGTCGCGATCTCAAAATCATTCACACCTTAGTCATTGTCCTCATCACTTGATTGATTTGCTTCAGTATTTGCGTCGTCAGCAGCAGTAGTTAAAGAGGCAGTAACTCCGACTGAGGTACCGACAATGGTCACGGTGGCAAGGGTCTGATAGAGGTAGTGGTGATGTCAACGGAGGCCTCGCAAGAAGTAAATTTCGTGTATGAAGGATCCTTGGGCAGAATGGAGGCATCCAAAGAAAATTGGGAATCAAGGTGAGGTTCGCCGAAGGTCCCAGCTCTCGCGGTAGTGACATTCTCTCTTTCACATCTTAACTCCTCTTGTCCTTTGGAAAGCGCAACCCAGAAGTCATCGTTCAAATTAAATTCTAGAAGCTTCTCTTTGGTGTAACCACCATCGATGACCGCCCCTCTCAAAACTTCCTCTTATACTTTAGCCAAAGTGCGGGGATACCTTTCCTCCAACAATTCCGAGCTGCCTCTGCTTATTACAAACAAACTCAAACATGTTCATATTAAGAGTGCTCATGGTGTTGGCGTAGGTATTCTCAATGGCAGCCTTTTCAAGCACGGCTTATCACCTCTTGCCTCGTAAGCTCACACTCTGCTGCGCCTTAGCTAGTCGATTTTTTAGTTTATATTCTCAAGTGCCACTGCATTGACTGCTATGTAAAGATTGGCCAGCTTCTTGCGATTATCTTCAGTGGTTTATTTCT
This sequence comes from Allium sativum, assembly GCA_030737875.1. Lineage (NCBI taxonomy): Eukaryota > Viridiplantae > Streptophyta > Magnoliopsida > Asparagales > Amaryllidaceae > Allium > Allium sativum. Next base: position 857,357,656 of record CM060920.1, on the reverse strand, counting down.
CCAACTCTAATAAATCTTCAACCCGTTTTTGTGTAGCATAAGAATCATGTAGTTGAGAGTTTATCACGGCCTCTTTTTATTGATAGGACTGGATTACGGCTCCTAAATCGTCTTCGGCTTTCATCCTGACTGCCTTGACTTCGTCACTAGCAGTGCGATGCACCCAATTCCTCTATCTTCTCTTTAATAGCCATTACCCTTTGGCGCTATCCCTTTCCATTGTAATTTGTGCCATGTAGGTAATCTTATTGACAAGTTGAAGCACCTAAACTAATTTGTTACAGTTTGAGAGTTTTCCAAGTCATTTTTAAAAACTTTAATATTCTTCAACATTCCGCTTTATTAACCAGGGTGATATCCAAGTCAAATCATACTCAATCGAAGAACAACCCTGGAAATCTCTATGATAAATGACTGGGTGCATTTGGGAGCGAATAAGGCGGCCTCTTTATAATTTTGTAAATGTCTGACTCAACCGAGGTAGTAACAAGAGGAGTAGGACTGGATGTTGTAGTAAGAGTATGACCAGTAGAAGTTGTGGCTGGAGGATCTGAGCTTTGATCAGTTTTGGCTCTCTTAGATGTCTCTCCTATAGTAGTATCTTCTTTTGTCGTCTCTATCTCGTTTTCAATGTTTATCTTCCTCCCAGCTACTATCTCGATCTTGTCGGGCAGGATCTTCGCGATCCTTTTTATCACTCTCTTTGTAGTCCCTCCTATCTCATTCGTCATGATTCCTCTTATCTCGTTCATCACGGTCCCTGTCTCTGCATTCATACTGTTAACCGGCCTTTTGGTCTGGTTTCCAAAAGTGCAAAAGACACACTCAACTCAGTATATCACGTGATATTACAACCCAGAGGCGTCGCCAATATCATCTGGGGTCCAGTACCAGAAGATTCGAGTCTGGCCACTAGCAGGATGTCGCACCCCCTGAACGCAACGGAATCCATTCGTATCCGAGCCAAAGGCGAGCCGTGCTCCGAGCCGAAGGCGATCCATCAAGCGGGTCTATCCGCAGCGCCGGTGGGGGTCTGGGGCCCCACAGTCTCGGTGGCGATACTGTGGGCACCGCCCGATTCATCTGATTTCCACCAAACAGTGTGTTGCCCAGAATCACTAGACTGACTCAAAGTCAGGATTCCGCCAACACCTTTCGCGAACCTCTCCGCTCCTCCAAACATTGCCAAACAAAGGCCTCGCAGTCCGAACCGTTCCTGAGCCAAGGCCTCAAATCCTAAAGGAATCACGAGTCTCAAAGCGCCTGAAACTGCGGTCCACACGCACCCTGAAAAGCGAACTTTGTACCCCGTAGGTGCGAAATTTCGCACCCAGCAGGTGCGAAATTTCACACCCAGCTCTGGGTTCGAAATTTCGAACCCAGCCCCGGGTGCGAAATTTCGAACCCAGCGGGTGCGAAATTTTGAACCCAGCCCGGGATCGAAATTCCGAAGGTTCGAAATTCCGAATCCAATGGGTGCAAAATTTCGAACCTAGCCCAGGTTCAAAATTTCTGCATCTGCTAGTGGCGGGTTCGAAATTTTTCATGTGGACTCCTATTTTTACCTACTCCTACCAAATCCTTCCTACCCACTCCTATAAATAGCCCTTGGCCTCACATTTCAAAGGGGTTGGATTTTCTTCACTTGAAGCCTTCCTAGACCTCATTAATGGCAACTCTTATTTGAGGAAGAAGGATAACTAAATATTCTTTTCCCAAGTACCTAGCATATGGCAATTATAAAAGTGAATGTAATAAGCATGGCTCTACCTTGTAATTCCTGAGTGATTAATAAAAGTTCAACATCCTTCCAAAGTGGACGTAGGCCTAATCCGCAGCCGAGCCACTATAAATTCTCGTGTCATTTACCGCTTTCTCTTACTTAGTCTTGCGACCAAATTAACTATTCCTAGTAATAGGAATCTTGGGTGTTTACGACATTTTTTGCCATCTACATTTGGTGCTTTCACTGAGAAATGAACTCGGGATTTGCGTCTTTCTTCCACATTATAATCTTGACCTCAATAAGCTTAAGGTTCCTTGCTCAACCTGTTGTCGAGTCCGCTTACGATGGTAAAGAATTCAAAAAAGCAATGGTCAGCTCTTCAGCCGTAGCCGAAGCCGGTACATCCCAACAACCTCAACCGGTAGATGTCCCAGCCACTAATTTAAACGTCCCTCCTATTGTGGACCCCGAAGCGCCCGCGACACAAGCTCAAATCCGCGCGTTTAATGGAAAATATGAGAACACGACAGTTGAGCTAAATCAAGCATTAAGGAATAACATCGACCTTACGCAACAACCTCAAGAGAGTCAGCACATCGTCGCTCGACTTCAGTTAACTCGGAACAACGCTCGGCCTCGACCAGGTGTATCGAAAACTTCATCTTCCGAGTCAAGGGGCCTGCATCAGAGAAGGAGGTTTAGTCTCATTAACAACGTCGCCGTTCGCACCAATGCCCTCAACAACGACAACGGTTACACCATTGGCAACGACGACTAAACTACAATCACATATAGCGAGGGGCATAGTACCGAGACCGCACTCGCTCAATCATCAATGATGGACCAGGTCCTGCCTACCAACCTCTTCCTCGACATAACCCAACCACCGCTAACCAGGATGATGGGCCTGCTATTTCAGCAGCCCGCTCTCACCTAGAACAGGATCTGCATCATCGTGCTCCACCTCACCGTCCACACCAGGACCCAATCATAGATGTCGAGGACATGGAGGAAGATGATCCGTACATCCATCATAGAAGACGCCCTCGCAACAGAACTCCGGAAACTCACCAAAACCCATGGGTCCCAACTGCGGATCCGCATCCAACTTATCCTCTTGACATGGTTTGAAGGATTATGAGGGAAGTGCGAGGGAGTGTGCGCGATTCATGGGAAGCACACATTAGGTGCAACCCCTTCACAAGAAGGGTAAATGAAGCTGAGTGGTCGCGACGCTTCACCATGCTGCAGATGCCGCTTTACGATGGCACCACCGATCCTTATCCTTCCTAAATCGATATGAATGGCAAATGGACTCGAGCCGGGGCAACGATCCAGTCAAATGCAAGTATTTCCCAATCTTCTTATCAGGAACTGCTTTGTTATGGTTCTTTCGCCTCCCACTTGATTCTGTTAATAACTTCGGCCAGTTAGCGATAGAAGTGGTCAAGCAATTCAGGGTGCATGTCCCGACTCCAAAAAGCTCCCTCACCCTGTCCAACCTATACTAAGGGCCCGTTGAGTCGCTCAAAAGCTACCTTTCCAGATTCAATGTCGCCCTCGCCGAGGTTGAGGATCCAGATCCTCACACCATACTCTTCCATTTAGCAAAGGGTGTTCTCCTTACTACGGAATTTGGGGCATGGATTGATCGGAAGCAGCCAAAAAGGCTCGACATTTTCCATGAGAAGTCTAGGAAATACTTATGTCAAGAGGAAGCAAGACAAAACCGACTCTCCAAGGCCAGTATTCCTAACAATCCACATGCGAATACCACAAATGACAGCGTCAAAGGGAAACAGATAGCGAAGGTCTTCGATAAGGACAAGGGTGAAGGACCCTGCAAACAAAGGCCAAATAATGCTAGGCAAGGCGGCTGCAACAATGGCCAAGTTCCTACGAAGCCCAAAAAGCCTGGCCCTTACCGAGCATACAAGACCTACTCTCCGATAAATGAAGACTTGGAAACAATCTACCAGAAAATGTGCAATACACTTCAATACAAGAAGCCACACAACAGGGAATCCACTAATCATGAGAGGAATACTGGCAAGTACTGTCGATACCACGACATGTACAGTCATAATACTAATGACCGTCGTCAACTCAAAGACACAATCGAAAAGCTTATCCGCGAGAAGCGCCTTGAGCAATACATCCAAAAAGCATCATGACTCTCACCAGCATTAAGCAGAATTCCGGCAAAACATAATGATCACCCCATTTACCGCAATTGATGATGGTACCTCTCACCAGCCCCGAGCCGTAGAGGACCCGTTGGAAACAGATCTCCTTCCATACGTGGACCTCGAAGCTCCTGCGACTCAAGCACAGATCTGCTCAATAAGAAATGTGAAAATACAGCTGTCGTGCTGGCCACTAAGGATTAACATCAATCTTACGCGCTAACTTCCAGAAAATCAATGCATCGTCATACTACTTCAGCTTGCTCAGAACCGCGCCTGCTCGCGGCACGCTGCTTCGGAAGTTTCTTCCTTCAAAGCTAGGGTCTCACATCAAGGAAGAAGGTTCAGCCTCATTAAAAACATCGTCGTCCGCTCTGACACTTGTATCGCGACAGCAACGGCAACAGAAATGAGATGATGATCGCACCACCATCACTTACGATCAAGGAAAACAGTAAAAAACTGGGTCCGAGTAACCAACCATTAACTCGGAATAGCCCAACTGTCGCCACTTACAACCAAAGCCCAACCTCCAATTATCACCGACATGATCCATGGAATCGTGAGGGAACCACGGGGCACACCCACGGCATCTAGGAAATCAGTATGAGGCGTAACCCATTCACTTCAGTTATCCTTAACGCCGAATGGCGCCAGCACTTCGACATGCCAACACTTACCCCATGCCATGATTCTCGAAGCTTCATTAGCTTCCACAAATGGCACATGGGTTTGCTAGACGTCGCCTAAACCATGAAGTGCAAGTGCTTCCCCGTCCTTGTCCAAGACGGTTCTATCCGGGTTCTCTCGACTTCCACCTTAAACTATCCCAGCTCTCGACTAACTCGTTAAAAGATTGGCTGTGCAATCCAGGTTGCACATCGCGATGCCCAGATACATCCTCTCAGTCTTGAACATTTACCAAGGCACTCATGAAAATTCTCGAAGGCTATCTCGCAAGATCCCATACTGCCTTCGTTGAAGTCGAGAAAACTACTCCTCGGATTGCACTCATCCAGCTCACAAATGGCATAAACCCGATTCTGAACTTAGAGCATGGACCGATGAGAAGCAATCAAAGATTCAGGAGATATTTCGCATTAATGTCGGCTACTACCTACGCCAAAATTTAGCCTAAAGGAATCATGCTGCTACCCTCAACATCCTGCCTCGTGATGCCATTCAGAGATCCAAAAAGTCAATTCTATCGCTCTACCCAATCTTGATCGCGCTGGCAACGTCAGAGGTAGTCGTAGCAATGGATGAAATGATCTTTGACTCCCATCTTTCTGCAGCTATACTACTCTCAGCGACAACCCCGAGAAAATCTATCTCGCGACCTACAATTCCCAACCATGCAAAAGGCCAAAACCGGAAAGTCCGACGAGCGCATCAAAGGACTCTACAGGATATTGTCAGTTCTATAATATCCGCAGACACAACACAAACATGTTTCGCCACTCACAGAACAACATCGAGGAACTCATCCGCAGGGGAACTCCGAGCCACTCAACGCTCATCAAAGACTCCCACTGCACGGGATCTTCGAGTTGCTCGAGGCTCATCAAGGATCCCCACTACATGGGATCTCTTAGCTACTCAGCGCTCATCAAAGATTCCCACTAAACGTGACCTCGACCGACAACTAATCCCTCAAGATCGTCCACCCACCTCGTCAGGATTATAGCTTCCATGGCGCAGTTGACTCTAGGTTGTCATCAGGGATACTAGTTTGCAATTCCTCCCTACATATGCCTCCCTCATTGGAAGCAAAACAAAAACTAAAGGTGAACTTTATCCTAAAAAAGACACCTCCTTTTCACTCTGTTGTGTCCATTTTTGTCCTCCATACGATGCTCCCGACCCCCTCCAATTAGCAGGGGGAACACTAAGAAGCATTACTGGGGGAACATTCGGAAGCGAGCTCGAGAATTCCAGTTCTCTATCATCCTCAAGGCCGTCGTCTATGATACAGCAATCCCCGAGGTTGCCATTGGAGATATCAGCCATCGACTCATTAACATCATCGGCTCGCCCATAAAAAAAGGGGGCGATAGAAAAGATTCAATAACATAACGAGGGCATACACATTAATGTTTAAAGGTCAAAAAATAGGACCTCGTTCACAATTGCCGGCGGAAATGTCTATTGGTAAAGGGTCGCAACCTTTCCAATAGTCGTTACCATTGCAATTCAAACCGAATCATCCACTCACGGATAGATGCCTCATTCCGGCCTATGTATATATGGGCCTGCAAAAAACAAAATGGAATTAAAATGCAAAGCAAGGTCACTTCTCCAAGACATACCACCTCTTTACTGCATCGTAACCATCCTCCTCCAATAAATGCTCCGACCACTTGGGGCACGACTGGAAGCTCAGCCAAGGGCCCACACGAATGCACATCGGCGACCTCGTCTTCAAACCGGCCTTTCCTCCACCTGCAGGCCTCACTCCTCGTTAGGAAGGCCCATACTCATACAATGGAAACTCAGTGACGAAACTTTCAAACTCTCAACCATGGACGGAGCTGAAATCCCAAGGGCACGGAACAACTAACATCTTCACCTCTACTCTATACAACATAGCGTACAATTGAGTCACGCCTTCCAACGATGTCTCATTTTCCTGCAATTCAAGGAGTTATAAAGGCTACTACTACAAGAGTTGTCCTTAGAAATGATATTCAGTTTCCTATCACCCTTCCATGTTTACTCCGTGCATGACGTTTATGACATGTTTGATTAATCCTGACAAACAGCTTGCATGCAAATATTCGATCGCCATATCGGCACCCTAAGCACGGGAGTTGGTGCCGCCATCTGAACCTTGATCCAACATCGAGACCAAACAAAACTGGCTACGTCCGGCACCCCGAGCAAGGGAGCCGACAAAGCTACTTGAGTCGTCAGCCCGCGGCGCGACCGAGTATAAATAACCACTAACTCGAACCTCGACCCTGCGCCGAGACCGAGGATAAATCATTCCGCGTCTAAGTCCAGGCGACTTAGCGCCACCACCCGATGGCCACCAAGAGTGATGAAGTCTCTTTTGACGGTTACGGGTGCCGGTCGAATCTTGGTGTAGCACCAAGACGGACCTTAAATCGTTTCTCCCCAAAGCCCTAAAGGCTTAGGTGCAGCTCAAGGACACGATCGGACCCTACGGGCTAATGATCGGAGCTTTTCTACGCCGGCGAATAAACGACGCTTGGTGGCTCGCCCCAATCCGATGAACGACGGGAGAACCACACACTAGACAGACCGCACAGTGCAATGTCATACGCCTTCACGACACTTTGGATTAACCCTGGGCAACCCAAACAAAACAGGCGCTCAGCCTGGCTTAACAAACTACGGGTTTCCTGATCTGAGGGAAAACTACTAGAAGCCTACACTCTATCACACCCCTCCGGAATAATTGACCCAGAGCGCGGTACCCAATCACACCCCTCTGGAATAATTGACCCAAAGTGCGGTACACAATCGCTTTTTTGTTAGGTGTAACAATAAGTATGCTTATGCAAGTACAGGACGCCTGAAAACATTAGAAGAACATCCAAACACTTAACATAAATTGCGATCTTTACTAATTCATATTTCATTTTCACACACACACACATTAAACAGGCTACCTATCTAACATATTTTCTCGTTGATGACAGAGTGTACATGAATACCACACCATGTCTTTAAGAACCGAAAGCGAGGACCATGCTCGCATAGGCTTTCGGTCTACCTCACCCAAAATATCTATAATTCCTTTAACAATTATTGAAGCTACTCATCCTTCTCTTGTATTTTCTTTTTTCTGTACAGGTTCGGCACTTGATAGGCACCACCAACGATGGTCCCCTTCCTTCCATAATCGCTTCCTCCTCCTCTACTCCTCACAAGAGTAGCAGATTCGTAAGACATCGATGCACGCCTCCTGCCATTATCCTCGCCACTTGTAATTACCGTAACTTCCCCGAGAGCGATACATGGCAACGGCTTAGGGAAGATGTCAAAACCGAGGACCAATGCAGCCGGGGATTCTCCCCAAGTCTTCTTGGCACCCGACTCCGCTCTCTCCCCAGCATCTTTGGTGGTCTTCTAACCGGCTAGCCCTTTGGCCTCGAGTCCCATAATTGCATCTGCTTCGAGTTTGCTAAGGGTCCCCTCGCCCTATTTTGGTGGGCATCATCAACGAATTTCCTTTTTCCTATCCTACTCAGAGGCCTTCTCCGCTTCGACACCAGCCTACTTTTTCGCCACCGCAGTGGCAGATTTCTCCTCAGCACCCTGGCTAGCCTTTGCCCAGGCATCTTGTACGACAGCGTCATCCCCTCCCCCTTCCCCTCCAGCTCCTCAAACTTTGCCACCAACCGGGCTTCCTAATCGTCCACCTTAGCTTGAATCGCTTGCACACTCACATCAACTAAGCCCATTGCATGAGCACTTCGGTCAACCACAAATTCTCCTCCTCCGTAGAGACTCATATAAACATGGGATCCCAAAGCCGAGGGTTCTCCTACTTCTCCAGATTAATCCCATTGTAACTCCAATCAGGACTTGAACGCTTTAGGAAGAAGGGGGGCAAAACCTGATGTCGCCTCCGCTACAAAGGGGGCTTCCTAGAAAAAGAAGCAACTATTTGACTTCTGAGGGTTCATCGCCTGCATCCTCTTCAGTCAGCAGATACTCGACCATGGGAGCAGTCCTTGCACTAGCTTACTCATCGCAGGACCGGAGAAGGATCCACGCCAGCTCCCTCGTTGGTATTTCCATCACCACAACCTTCGAGGCAACCATTCCAATGTGGAACATGCACCTCAACACGACGATGATCCAGACCCCAAAAGCTCGAGTCTTGGAAACTTCTAGCCTCCCGCCAATACTAGGCAGACCTGGCATCGAAGCCGGAACCAAAGGACAGAGGGAGAAATATAACCATCAGTTCTCCGAGGGACGGGAGAACTTAGACAAGCTCTCAATACGCGAAAGAAGGAAATTCATATCTCAATGCAAGTTCTCAAGTTTCCATGGCCGGTTCATGGATTCCCAAAGTCCCAATGCCTTGCCAGCAAGCTCCTAGACACAAAGTGAAGATGACTCACGCCACTCATTGCAACAGCTTCCTACCAACAGGCCCATCAGAATGTAGGGACGACACCTAGTTCTAATAACTATGGCAGTGATTATCGATAACCATCAACACCATTCTCAGGTTGGAAAAGGGATACAACATAATTGGGCTAGAACTAACGACTCAACCGTATGATTACATCTTATGTGCATATTCGAGTAGTCAGCGTGAATAAGTCCATCTCCATAATCATTCGCAAACTAGTTGTGTTACATTCAACTTTAATTACAAACCAAACATGAAACATTGTGGAACAATTCGAACTTGCTAGCTCGTCCCTGACGTCGAGCAGAATCTAGCGGATACCCGGTATTGGGGGCAATCCTCTATGGATTGTCGCATTGGCCTAGCAATCATAGGACCCGATCTGATCCACTTCAGTCCCTGCACTAGCGTCATCTTCACCGCATCCCTTGGCACCACCATCTTAAGAGTTCCTTCACCTCGCAACGAAGGCAACCTAGAGCTAGTATCCAGGGCCTGGAGGCTTTTCGGCTTCCCATCAGTGCCCAGACTCCATGAAAAGCAGGCGCTCCGGAACATGATGGCAACTTTTAGCCTCAACAATTAGCGCCATGGCCTTCACCAACCACCAGCGCAACACCTCAGTCAAGATGCAACTGCATCATGGTTGGGATATCAATCATTTCCCAAGACTAACAGCTCAACTATATGTCAACATCCCAGATAAGCATTCGAGCCAACAGTCCAAGCAAGTCTACTCCTCAAGGACCGCGTCGCGAGACCAAAACTCACTGATCACTGTCTGCTCATCGGGCGCCATGCAAATGTTTAATTTTACAAGCCCAAGCTTGGAGCCAAGACTAAGTCTTCAAAGTGCAAAGTTATGCATCGTGCTCCCATTCACTTGCTAGATTATCACGTCCCTCAAACTAGCTTCGACCTCTTGAAAAACCAGGAGGGTTTATTAAGTGTCTGGGATATGAAGCCCACTCCCGTATTCACACATACTTGGCGACCTTTATCCAAATTCCTAATTCTGTTTCACAAGATCTGCCGTTCCATGTTCTTGAGTGCCAAATCCGAAAGCCCTCTTACTTTCCATATCTCTCTTCCCTTCTCCCGAAAACCTAACGACACCTCGAACATACAAAGTACAAAAGAAATATTTTTGCATCCTCCATTCCTTACAATTATTTTTTGTACGGAGAAGAGAAGAAAGGAAGCAACTACCATCATAGGATCAGCATACCCCAAACGAATGGTCCAGGATCGGTATTCGGGATCGTACACCAAGTAACGATCGTATTCTGAACCTCAAACTGCCAAGTCAATCACCACTCGACGACCACTTGTGTACTCACCAAGTGCTCAATCATCAAAGTGCACGCGCCCAGCATTTGGGTCTGACCTCGCCTCAAAGGAAAACCTATATGAATACATGCCACGGCATATGACAAGTATTGTCCTAACAATGGCATTCACGTATACGAGTTGTCGAAACTTTGATCAACTGAACTAGCTCGGAACATTGAACGACCTTGGGTTCACAAATCCAAGTGATTTAGCCGATCCTCAGACATTTCGAAGGCTAAAATTGCGCAAGCGCGAGCCAAGGAAATAAAATTGACCTTCATGTTACCTATTCCAGCTCAGATCGCATTACACAAAACCACGTGCAAACTCGTGGTTACATGCGCGATTACGACCCGATAATAGACGTTTGCACTTCGATGCAACCGGGAGTCGGCCAATAACATTTATGGTCTTTAATCAATAGGAACTAAATGCCTTGGACAGGTTCCAACCCAAGCCGCAAGACTCAAACGAGGCAAAGCTCTTAGCCATGTTGAATCCTAAGCTCATATCATCATATTCCAACAAGGTGTCCCAACAGCTCCAAAGCAGTGCGCTCTCGGCATACAACTCAATAGGACGGTCATAACCAATCGTTAAGCACTGCATAGAGATGTTTGCACCCATACTAGACTCATCTCACTTCAAAGCATGTCCCGTTAAAACAAAACATACTATGAGGGGGCAAATGTTAACCGGCCTTTTGGTCCGGTTAGCAAAAGTGCACAAGACACACTCGACTCAACATATCGCGTGATATTACAGCTCAGAGGCGTCGCCAATATCATCTGGGGTTCAATACCAGAAAATTCGAATCTGGCCACTAGCAGGATGTTGCATCCCTTGAACACAACAGTATCCATCCGCATCCGAGCCAAAGGCGAGCCGTCAAGCGGGTCCGGGCGTAGCACCGGCGGGGGTCCGAGGCCTCGCTGTCCCAGCGGCGATCGACCAAACCGGTTTGGTCGAAACTATGGGCATCGCCCAATTCATCTGATTTCCACCAACAAGTGTGTTGCCCAGAATCACAAGATCGACTCAAAGTCAGGATTCAGCCAACAACTTCCGCGAACCTCATCGCTCCTCCAAACAATGCCGAACAAAGGCCTCACAGTCCGAACCATTCCTGAGCTGAGGCCTCAAATCCTAAAGGAACCACGAGTCTTGAAGCGCCCGAACTTGCGGTCTACACACACCCCGAAAAGCGAACTTCGCACCCAGTACGTGCAAAATTTCACACCCAACAGGTGCGAAATTTCACACCCTGCTACAGGTTTGAAATTTCGAACCCAGCGGGTGCGAAATTTCGAACCTAGCCCCGGGTTCGAAATTTCGAACACAACGGGTGCGAAATTTCGACCCCAGCCTCGGGTTCGAAATTTCGACCCAAGCAAGTGCGAAATTTTGAACCCAGCACTAGGTTTGAAATTTCTGCACCTGCTAGTGGCAGGTTCAATATTTTGCATTTGGACCTCTATTTTTTCGTACTCCTACCTAATCCTACTTACCCCCACTCCTATAAATGGCCTCACACTTTAAAGGGGTTGGATTTTCTTCACTTGAGTCCTTCCTAGAGCTTCCTATACCACATTAATGGCATCTCGTATTTGAAGAAGAAGGAGAATTAAATATTCTTTTTCCCAAGTACCTAGCATATGGCAATTATAAACGTGAATGTAATGAGCATGGCTCTACCTTGTAATTCTTGAGTGATTAATAAAAGTTCAACGTCCTTCCAAAGTGGATGTAGGCCTAATTCGCGGCCGAACCACTATAAATTCTCATGTCATTTTTGGTTTTATCTTACTTAGTCTTGCGACCAAATTAACTATTCCGAGTAATAGGAATCTTGGGTGTTTATGACATTTTTTGCCGTCAACAAATACTCTTCACAATCTTTTCTTTCCTACCTTTCTTCTTCTGTCTCAGGGTAGCTCGAATAAAAGTGTCCAAAGGCCTTATAACCACTGGAAGCAGGGTGCTGGAAGTCATCGTAGTAGTCATATTGGAGATTCATGGTGGAACCTGCAAAATGGAAGATCGGTTTAGCAACAAAACCATAAATGGGAGCAAGTGAGCAGAAAAAGCATGTGTGTAAGATAATTTGATCACTGTGCATGTAAGTGTTATCTAAACTTAGTTCCCTTGCAAACCAATTGATGCGGAGGAGATCATCGGGGTTACAAACAATAGGGAAGTAATTTTCGGGGCGCACAAGGCAAATGATGGAGTCGTAGAGGTGCCCGAGCTGGATGTTGCAAGAGTTATTGGTGTCGGGGCATCCTTAAAATTTTTGGTAGGTTCAGCATATATGTCACTTAAGTCATCCAAAGTATGAGCGGGGGGAGTCTGAGTCAAAAGAGTTTGAGTGTCGTCGGCAATCGCATCAACGTAGTCAACATCGAACTCGTCACTGGTGGATTCTTCATTAGAAGAGTTTGAAAATTGGGCCATGTCCACTGGTTTCGATGCTGGTGTCTTCATCACTGAAGAATTCTCCTTCCTCTGTATCCATCTCAGGATCCACAAGTGCTTTGCCTTCATCTTGTATAAGTACCCTCTCGTTGCCTTCTTTGGTGGGCGACATCCTGTTGGGGGGCATCGTTCCTTGTCAGTCTGTTTACCTGATCCTTCGATAATTGGGGAATCTTTAGTAGAAATTACCTCCTGTTTTCCCTTTTTCGTCTGTTGAGTAGATCAGTCATCGATTGCTACGTGAGCATAAGTCGAGATCTCTCAGAGAATAACTGACTGAGAGAACTTCAATAATCTGAATTGATGGAGAAATTCGTATTGAAGCAAGAAATCCTCCGGCCTCTTGTCTTCTTAAACAACCTTTAAAGATTCGAACTTTGTCAGCTGCTTAGGATCCTTAACTTGAGAAGGAAAAGCTGCAAAGTTAAGATAGAAAACAAAAGCTCAGTCAAAATGCCGCAAATTTATGAGTTCAATAAGGAAAGTAATTTCAATGTTCGTCCTCTCTTGTCCAAAACCTGTTCAAACCCCTTGGGCATTTGACATAGAAGAAAAAATTCATCAAAGGAGGGATCTTGTCTTGCAGACCGAGAAACAACTTTCAGTTTCTGATGGCCTCGACGAAAATTAAAGAAAGGTAGTATTTCCTCCTATTGAAGACATAATTATAGAAGGTTTCCTCGAATCAGGGAATGAGCCGTAGGGTTCTTAAGAAAATAACATATAAACCAGTAAGCATGGCATAGACGTTTTGGTGCAATTGATAAGATGAGGCTCCCAACCCTTCAAGAACTGACTATAATAATGGGTTAATAAGGAGGAATAGCGCCTTATGAGCACATGTAATGATGGAAGGCTGTAAAACCGATGGATGACGGTCAGCCACTTCATCTCTTCCGAGCAATTGAACATCTTATTTTGGAATGCCAAATCGTATACAGACATGCTAAAGTATTCTATGGGTTACTATAGAAGGGCACCTCTTCGGTGGATTCAGGATAAGTCTGAGGACATGACGGGATTGATCGATTACAAAACATGTTGCAACAATAGCTCTTTCAAGGGCACGTGTGAAGAGGCTCCTGTTTGAACAGATGATGAGTGCACACCGGAGGTTTACTGAACTTGAATTTGAGAAGTATCGCCAACTCCATATTGAAGGCGCTAGGAATGTTGAGAGGCCAAACTTTGTAATGAACTTTGTATTTAGAATAATCAGGTACGCACGCCCCTAAGTGTAGTGTGTGAGAAATAGATGCTTGGAATTCAAAGCCAGTGTTTGTCGGTTAGTGAGTCCCAAACTTCACCCAAGTGCAAGTGTAGTGTTATGTTTATGTGAAACGTATCTAGCATATTGCAAATTCTCAAATGGAACAATTTCATGGAAATATCCCACTTGAGTACAAAACAATTTCTGAAGCGTCATTCTCCTTGACTGGACTAATCCGTTGTTGACTTGAGCAATCAGCAATGAAACTTGTCGCTCGAATCAGTGCGAGAAGCTCTTTTGTTCTTTGTTACAGGTCTGCTGGATATGCCCGTATACAAGAGAGAACATTATAAACAAGTAGTGGCGATTAATGTAGTTCGCAAGCGGAAGGATGAGGCCAAGCAAGTTTGTTCATTAAGAAAAATTTAGAAGCCTTAATTCTCTTATTAGTGTGCAATAGTCGACTAGTCAGTTTAACTAAGTGATAAACATTACATTTTCAATGATGAATGATCTAGTACTTGTTAAACTTTTATTTAAGATATGAAGTGAGCATATCTGTAGTTGACCATTAAGTCGAATCTAAGTTATACTATCATTTAATTCCAAAACCGTACACAAGGCTTTTGTTGCAATTAGGTCAAGACCTAAGTACATTATTGAATCGGCATAAAAGTGTAGGCGGGCTAACACGTGACTGACTTCAAGCCTCGACAATTGTCAATATTGTTTTTTCACCCCTAGGATTACTAAATAAACATCAAAGTGGAAAATAAAACACTAAAATCATAGATATCATGTTCTAATTTGAAATTCATTTAAATCAACAAGGGCGGAGAAATGGCTTTTGACGAACTATAGGATGTCAAAATTGATCTGAATCTGCCTTAGAGACTGTAGAAGGTCGAAGACGAAGTCGAGATTTCCTAATGGTCGGCGCTGGCACTGGATCATCGGCGGCGGCTTAGAATTAGATGGCTAAGCAATAGCTCGAAAGGGGATCGGAAGCCTAAGTCTTTGGCAGTAGGAAATAATAAAGTAAAGAGGGGTCGGATTATTTATAAAGTGGGAAAATATAGCATACAAATCTGCTAAGTACAAGGATCGGTATCCATCATTACTCGATAAAAACTCGGCGTTATTGTCCCAGCTGCATATGTATGTAATTCTAAGCATGCAATGAAAATTCGAACATAAAAATCCTATTTTGATGGCCAACATAAACTCCAATCGAAAGTGTCGAGTCAACAATCTTTACTGCATAGTGGATTCTCAAGGAAAGTTAATTTCTCAACTCTGAATAGTTTCGTCATAAATCGCATATGACAGCAATTCTAGATCACTTCATGTCTTCAACCTTCATGTCTTCAACAAGAATGCTCTCTGGGGTGAAAATGTTAATTCGGTTATAAACCTGGAAGAAATGCGCGTAAACTCAAATTAAGGAACATGATCATTCAAACCCCGAGTCATATGAACTTTGTAGGAAGAACCTAAAAATTGAAAGGAAAGAACACTAAAAATTTGATCCCCAAAGAAGCTATCTCCATGGGCCGAACTGGTCCATGATTCATGGATTGATACCTATCCATACAAGTTAGGTATTTGGGTACAAAGCTTGTTCCAGTGCAATTTTTGTTTGTAAAGGAACCCATTGGCAAAGTTAGAAGCCAGAATGATCAGCCTAGGTACTAAAACTCGATGGACCGAAAGGAAAACCCGAAACCATAAAGCACCTGAGATCGATGCATCATTAAACGAAGTCCAACTGAAGTTAAATTCGACTTAAAGACTAAAAATAACACAAATAAGGTGTTTACTATGTCGATGAGTTGAATTGCACTATCTTCATGGACCGGTTCTGATCCATGCCCCATGGACTGGTAACGATACTTGTAGATTGCTTATTTTATAGCGTAAATTCTCGGGGAGCGTCTACAAGTGATTACGACACTCTCTACATGTGGGCTTGGCTCAAGTCTATCTTCTACTCTTATAAATACCTCCACCGCTCCAGCAGAAAAAAGGATTGAATTCCTTGCCCTGCCAAAGTGCTATGAAAGTGAATCTTCATCTCCAACAGCCATTGTTCGTCTCCACTGCAAGACTTCATCTCCAGAGAAAGCAATCTTTAGTCACCTAGGTTGATTATTGAGATCTACTCCAATAATCATTAGTCTTTGTGATAATTGTAAATCTCTACTATGGAGAGCATTGTAATCGTCTGTAATTCATTGTATTTGTCTTGGAAAGGATCATAATAGAAGTAATCAAAGTGGATGTAGGCTTGATCTCAAGCTAAACCATTAAAACATTATGTTTATTCTTCTTTGCATTCCGTTTCCATCCTTCTTCATTAATTTTTAATGTTATATTCTATTTTCCCCATTGTAGGGTGGTGCTTTCGCAATAAACTAGGAGTTATCGCAATTTGTGAGTTAACAAAGGGAAAATGTTAGCATAAAAATAATCAAAGTAAGCCAGGAATTGGAATCAAGGTGAAGGAGTGTGAAAGACAGCGTCGCCCCGAAAGAAGTAGTTAGTCCTTCAGAATAAGGAAGGGAAAGAAAAGGGAATCTCTTTAAAGCTGAAAATCCCCTTTCGACCATAAAGAAAGGGCATTCGCATTTGACCAGGAAGCCACTTTTGATCTTAAACGAGAAGGCATTGATTTTGGACTAGTTGATTTTACAAGAATGAACTAAGGGAGCAAGCCAGGGGCAAATCGTCAGAAGAAACTAAGAAGGAAGCTAAGAGTCATAAGCCAACAGAGTCGTAGTAGACAAAAGCCTTCGTCCATATTCCAGGAGACACAACCTCCATAAACAAAAGACACTAGTGTAACAAACTAATCTCTCTAGAACGAGAGAAGGAAACACATTTTGAAGTAGAGTCAAAAAGAAAAAGGGAAGAGCTAAGAATGAACCCATCAGAGGAAGTGAATACCAGGATAAGGGTTTTCATACCCAGCTTTATCGGAGACAATGTTAATTCAAGGATAGTTGCGTTAGTAAGCCAAGAGTGTGCATACACATATGCCTCTAGCAACTATTCAAGCCAAATTCGAAAGGGACTACCTTGAAGGTACCGGCGAAAGAGTCTAGTCAATATAGGAAAAACTTTTGTGTAACCTACAGAAGGATTGCTGAAGCGATAACCAAACGAAGCCTGAAGATTGTCCAAATAAAGGAAAGAAAAGACTGGAAAAAGGGAGAGGATCTTCAAAAGTAGCTAAAACAAAAAAGGAAAAGCATCCAAGAACCTGCCGACCGCATCATAAAGCAAACATGCATCCCTAGTCCCGCTTTTCATAGGATTACCCGATACTATTGCTGGAAGTTCGTTCGAAAGGAATAAATCGAGGCTTCCGATACACACCTTCAAAGTCTAAGAAAGATAAGTCACAACCAGCAACACACAAAGGACGAGGAATCCCAATTCGGAACCTTTAAGCACAAGGGACGAAGCATGAGACGAGAGCATAAAAAGAGTCGAGAGCTCTTATACAACCATCCTACTTTTATTTAATTAAAAGCTCCATTCGTTAGATCTCTTAGAAACTACTACCGGAACTTTTCCTTAAAGAAAAGCCACCGAAGCAGTTTAAAGACTTCGTGATCAAACCCTGCCAGGTGGTTGACACGAAGCACTTAAACCGAGGGAAGGGTCAGCTCATACCTATAAATAGGACTTAGCGACTCAGAGAGCGGGACCACATTTTCTTTTTTAATTCATTATCCACTTTTGTGATCTCTTAATAAAGAGAAAAACCCTAGTCTCTAGATCAAGCAAGGGAAAGGTTATCCTATGTAATCATGTTCAATAATATTCGTTATTATTATTTGCTAACATCGCAAGTGTGACACCCCATGTCCATTATTGTCACTCTTTATCAGAATGCATTAAATTTCGTGAAGCATTATAGGTAAACAAAAGCAGAAACATTACAAGATAGATATAAAATAGTAGCGGAATTTAAAACTCTATTTAAGCATAAAACATTGTGATTCAAAACATAGTTACATCATAAATCTGAAATGCATAAAACCCAGTACATCAATTTAAAACTTCTGTCTTGTACTAAAATCATCAGAGTAAAATAAACATGAAAATAGCATAATCCCCAAAACATTAGCTATAGTAGAGAAGATACGAAATCAAGCAGTACATCTAGCAGCTCCAAGCAGAATGAAAGAAGAATCCTTTGAGTATTCCCACCCTGAGAACCGGGAGGAACGAAAGAGAAAAAAGAGGAAACAAAATAGGTTAGACATAATTATGGCGAGTCCAGTTACTTTTAGCATATAAATAAGTAAAAGCAGCATGACAGGCATATAAACTGGATAAGAGAGATACATCATATAAGGTAGGTATGACAAGGTAAACAGGACAAACATGATATAATAAATAGCGCTCCCTAACACTTTTCATTCTCTGCACCAATACTAGTTTCACAAGAACAAGATGATCCCCAACAAGTACAAGATGGTAGACTTAAGTGTACTTCTAGTGAGAGGTTTTACCCCATACAATAACAGGTAGCCCAACTAAACATACCAGTGTTACCCCTAAGGATGAAACCGGGCTCCTAAACAAGTGAGACTAGATGTACCCTAATTACTACCCCAATCTATCGGCACCCTACTCCGTAGATACCATGTGCTGGCCCATAGTAGGATGCATCACTCCCTAAAGTGTCAACCCTATATTTTCAGGATGTGCACAACCATATCTACCGATGTCACGTCATCTTAGCCTCCCTAGTCCTGACCCATGCATGCACATGACCCCGTCGGAATGCACCGCCTACTTCGTCCCCTCTTTTGGATTTCTTGAAATTATCTTAGTAAGTGTGCCCTGACTCCGAACTAGTTTGGAGTACTCATTTTATACCTATATGGGTTACTGACTGAAACAGGTTCCACATAAGATGATACAAGCTTCCGCCTAGGCTTGCATCCCCACCACTAGGATTTCCATAGGTTACGCCTAATAGTGTAATAAGATTGCATAACCCCAACAGGTTAAGTTTGTGGGCCAATATATATATATATATATATATATATATATATATATATATATATATATATATATATATGTTTTACCCACCAACCCAAGATATACTTAACCCACCCACTGTTTCAAGCAAGTTTAGTTAACCCCTACTCAAGTCAACATGTTCATGTAATCCCTATGGATTCAAATAGGTTATGTATTCAATTTCATTACCATTTACTCATTTAAGGTTATAATGTGATAGACCTCCCACATTAAGACTACGACTTGAGGATGCTGGATATGCCGGGCAGTTTTGGGCAAACTTCTTACACAACTCAGGCTTAACCTCGTGTCTTAGCATGTTACATGTTTATGCACTTTAGACCCCTTACATTAGATTCACCACTTGTGGTCGCTGGATATGCCGGTCGGTTCCGCATAGACTTCTACCACAAGTGTAATTTAATATCATGGCTAAGCGTGGTTACAATTTCTAATTATTGTAAATCTAGGCATGTTCATTCTTTAACAAATATTCCTATTTCGCTATAGGTTTTCATGCCCCTTTCCCAAATCATGTTCATTGTGTACCATATGCCCCAAATTAAGATATTTAATCACACTTTGATTTATGCCTCAAATCCATATTCACGTATTCAATTCAAGTTATGCCCAAATTTCCCAATACAAGTTATGTCCCAATTTTAATGTTTTCCCCTCATTCCCAATTTCACGCGTTCGCATAGTTCAGTGGTTTGCCTAGGCTCAAAGGTAGCCTGGCTATAAAATAAAAAAGGAAAAGAAGAAGAGAACAAAAATAAGCATAATAGCAAGATAGACATATGATCGCAGAAATAGGCATAGCAACCAATAAGCATATAGTGACAAAATTGCGCATAATGACAAGATAGGTATATAAGAACAGAACTAATGAACATGGGATAACAGAACTTATTAGGCAACCAAGCATAATAGGCATATCATGAATAGTCATATGTGATCTAAATAGTAAATTAGATACACAAGTTACGGTAGATCTGATATGATTCAAATAGTCACAGGCTTAGATCCAATTCATAGACATGTCAGAACAACTTTTAAGTATTTATATCTAAAAATATCATAGACTCACAGAGAATGGATCTAAGAAAAATGAGAAAAGCATGTTGATGTTGAATCAACAATCTTTGAATACGTATGAATCGTCGTTGCCAAAGAAAAGATTAATTTAATCTGAGTTGGAGCAGCATTCCGTTGTCGCCATTGTTTTTGGATGAATAAAACAATGAGAATGAGGTCTTATTTATTGTCATCAGGCAAAGAATCTAGGCCATAAATCAGTCCAAGTTTGAAGGCAGGGATCTTCCCAGATCCGTATGTGGGTTGACCCCCCTTAGTGTGTCGACACCCCCAAGATGGGGTCGACCCATGGGTCAACACCCATAGCGGGAAATTTCCCGCTCCCCTTCCACTGTTTGATTTTGAATTATTTTGAACTGTTTTGATTGGTTTTATATTTATATAATTCTCTTGTGCGTATATAAATTTAAAACCTTAATATCTTCTTCAAACGATGTCCATTTTACGCAAACTCGGAGTCTATCCTAAGCAGAATTCCAAGGCAAATGCAATAGAATAGCCCGTTTTACTTAGTTCCCAATATTTAATTAAGTATTCTTTAGTTTATCACTTTAATGTTTTATAAAATTACGAGGTGTTAAATTCTCCCTTATTTAAAGGATTTCGTCCCCGAAATCTCCAAGTTAAGAAGAATGTTTATCCTAACATCCACCATCCATCTACTAGTCCATCAATCATAGGCATCCATTGTCCTTAAAGCATTTATAATGCTTATATGAACATATGCAAAGGTCTGTATATGTCCCTATACTAATGTGAAAGATTAGGAGGTCTACTGATTCAGTCGACCTCATTAATGCAATGTATGCTAGTGCCATGAATCCAACATGTATGAAAATAATCCTATTATGACATGTAAGTTCTATATGTGTGCACAATAATTCATGCAAATGCAACATCCATATGATGATTTACCCACTTTCATCCATCAAAAAGAAGAAAATGCACACGCATCCATCTTCAGTATGAGAGTGATTGAGTCGATATAGTGCCTAATGTGTGTGTATGCATCCACAAGCAACCACTAGCAACCACTTGCATCCATCAAACATAACATGTCTCAAACACATGTTTACTTTCATGGGATTCCTAATTAAAGATCGAGGATTCGATCGTTAAGATATACTAAATGATAGAAAAAAGTATGAATAATAGCTTTGGAAAGGAAGTTAAGAACATACCCTTAAAAATAAAAAGGTACGAAGCATGAATCTTGTCTTCAATCTTCCAAGTTGCATTTTCTTGGTTATCTCCCTACTGTACTTTCATCAACTTGACTTCTCTTTTGCGTAGCTTCTTAACTTCTGATCAAAGAATACGGCTAGGAACTCGTCTAATTGTTGCCTCCCATTCCACCTTTACTTACTCAAGGATACTCGGCTCGGCTACTTCTGTAGTGTCGTGCAAGCACTTCCGTAAATGAGAAACGTGAAAAACATCACGAAAACCAGATAGTCTCTTTGGTAGCTTTAATCTATAGGATATTTGGCCAATCCTTTCTATTATGGGAAATGGCCCTACAAACCTTGGTGCCAATTTCCCTACAGATCCAAAATGAACCACATTCCTTAAAGGTGATACTTGATGAAAACCATATCTCCTACTTCAAAATTAATGTTAGTCCTTCTCCTATCTTTGTAGGACTTATGCATGTCCTGAGCTATCTTCAAGCGTCTGTGGTTAAGGTCAATCTTTTCTGAAGTTTCTCTAATCATCTCAGGTCCAAGTAGAAGCCTTTCTGTAGACTCCCACCCATAAGTCGGTGATCTACAGGGTCACCCGTATAATGCTTCAAAGGGTGCCATGCCAATACTCGCTTGATAACTGTTGTTGTAGGCAAATTCTACTAAAGGAAGAAGCTCTTCCAAGTCCCTCCGAAGTCAAGGATACACAGTCTTAAAAGATCCTCAAGGACTCTATTCATCCTTTCCGTCTGTTCATTGGTCTGAGGGTGATAAGCGGTGCTCAAACACAACTGTGTACCTAATGCTTCTTGCAAGCTCCTCCAAAACTCACTGGTGAAAATAGGTTCATGATCAATCATGATACTAGAAGGTACTCCATGAAGATGGTCTATCTCATGAAGATAAACGGGTGCTAACCATGTTGTTGTCCTCTTACTTTTAACAGGAACGAAATGAGCGCACTTAGTAAGTCTGTCTACTATAACCTAAATATTGTTGTTGCCTTTCCTTGTTCTAGACAAACCATCAATAAAATCCATATAGAGGATCTCCCACTTCTAATGTGGGACCTCCAAAGGATGAAGCAAACCAACAAGTTTCCTTTGCTCAGCTTTTACTTGCTGGCATATCAAACATCGAGAAGCAAACTCCACTACATCTTTCTTTACTCCAGCCCAAAAGAAAGCCCTCTTCATATCTCAGTACATCTTATCACCGTCTAGATGAATAGTCATCTTAGAATGATGGGATTCCTCTAGGAGTGTCTTCAACTATCTCTTAACTCGGGGAACAAAAAGCCTTCCATCTGGTCGCAACCACCCTCTATCATCCGTGGAATATCTACCGAGGTGATTAGAAGTCTCTCATCTACCGAGCCTATCTAAGATATCTGAAATATGTGCATCCTTTTGCTGTGAAGTTCCTATCTGATCTAAAATAGTAGGTCGCACCTCTAGCGATGCCCATAAACCAGGTGTAAAGTCAGTGGAGGGTTTAAAATCAAAAGTCGATATGAAATCTAAGATTCTCCTCTCTAAAAACAGAGGAGTAAATGTCATCCTCTGCCTACTCAATGCGTTTGCCATCACATTACCATTTCCAGAGGTATAAGCAATCTCAAAGTCATAGGATGCTAGGAACTCCATCCATCTTTGTTGCCTCAAATTGAGATCTTCTGCGAGAACAAGTACTTGAGAGATTTATGATCGGTGTATAACTCGAACTTCTTTCCAAGTAGATGATGGCGCCACGTCTTAAGCGCAAATACTATAGTAGATAGCTCTAAGTCATGGGTAGGATATTTCTTCTCATGAACTCTTAGTTGTCTACCTCCGTAACATACTACCCTTCCCTCATGCATCAGAACCGCACCAAGCCTTGTACCACATGCATTAGTGTATACCGTGAACACTTTGTTCCCATCGGGCAAGGTCAAGACTGGGCTATTTTCAGAGCCCTCTTCAGTCACTGGAAAGCATAATCACAATCTGTATCCCATGAAAATGTCAGATTCTTCTTCGTCAGCCTGGTGAGTGGGGTTGATATCTTTGCGAAGTCCTTAATGAACTTCCTATAATAGCCTGCTAACCCTAGAAAACGTCTCACCTCCATTGCATTCTTTGGGGTCTGCCAATCTTGAATTGCAACTACCTTTATGGGATTTACTGCTATTCCATCTTTAGAGACCACATGCCCTAGAAATCTCACTTCTTTTCTCCAAAAATGACATTTGGAGAACTGTGCCTTAAGTTGATGCGCACAGAGAGATTCCAAAACCTCCCTTAAATATAAGGCATGCTCTTCCTTGCTCTTCGAGAAAATCAAGATGTCATTAACAAAGACCATAACAAACATATTTAGAAACTCCCAAAACACCCTACTCATCAGATCAACGAAATAGGCGGGTGCATTTGTCAGCCCAAAAGGCATAATGAGCCACTCGAAGAAACCATCTGGAGTTCTAAAAGCGGCCTTGTCTATACTGTTCTCGGCCATCCTCAACTGATGAAACTCCATGGCCAAGTCTAACTGAGAGAAAACAGATGCACCAAGAAGCTGGTTAAAAGATCATCTATCCTCGGTAATGGGTGCCTATTTTCTTAGTAAGTTTATTCAACTCCCTATACTCCACACATAAGCGAAACGAACCATTCGCTTTAATTGCGAATACTAACGTAGCACCTCACTCAGCTATGCTTCACTTGATAAACTCTTTCTCAAGTATCTCCCCTACTTGCTTGCTGAGCTCCATTCTTTCTCTTGTAGCCATAAGGGGCATAGGAAATGCAACTGTCTTTGCATTGTCCACCAATTATATACAAAAATCAATCACGCGCCTCAGAGGTAGGCCCTGAACCTCATCAAAAAAATCAGGATACTCACAGACTACTAGTATAGGTCGCAGATGATAGATAGATGCATCAAGTGACTCTAGGAAATTAAGCATGACAGACCCCTTAGTGTCACAAGAAATCTCGAGGGTCCTCCCACGGAAAGTCAAGAGTCTAACGATCCTCCTCTCACAATCCATAATGGTACCATACATGGTTAGCTAATCCATCCCTAGAATCAAAACAGAGCCCATGAAACCAAACACAAATGCATCGCACTCAAACTGAACACCCAACATAGATATTCTCAAACCCCGACAAATCATAGACATATGAGCCATACCACCAATGGGGTTTGAGACAACAACAGGATTCACAACCATACTAGTACTAAGGTGCAGAGATTCAACCACAGAATCAGATATAAAAGAATGCGGAGTGCCAGATTCAAAAAGAGTTCTAACAGGATGATTGGAAAGAGAAATCAAACATTTAATAGAAACTTTCCTACCTCTATCTGGCACACTGGCCACGAGAGCATGCACCTGCCCTTTGGCCCTGTCCTTGCTTCTTCGGGCACTTTCTAGTGTAGTGTTCGAATTTGCCACTGTTAACACGCGTTATTCCGTCTTCTGCATTGCTTGACAAAAATACCCAAGTTCTTATGACAATTCTTCTTGCCTTTATTTGAACTTTATCTATGTTCCACTTTTGGGCCACCTTTTTTCTCATCCTTAGGCTGTGCTTCTTAGCCCTAACTCCCTTATTCTCCTTTTTACCATCCTTATGTAACATACTAACAAGTATCTCGAAAGCCGCCTCCATCGCACGGAAATCCTAACTAAGCTTGAGAGAACATTAGCCGTAGGTGAAACTGCCGTGGCTACAGATGGAGGTTGGGCACTCCTTTGCCCTTCGACATGTGTCGTAGTTTTAACATGCGTACGGAACCATGTCGCAATAGGGACACCCTTTCGGAAGAATCTGTTCCCCAGACATGCTGAAAAGAAAAGGAAAAGGGACTCAAGCGGAGGATCCAGAGATATTTTACATGGCTTTGGGGAATATGTTTTTCCAAAACAAACTTTTCTTTTGAAAATGCTTTCTTTTAAAATCTTTTGAAAACGATTTTCAAAATCTTTTATCTGATCCGGTAACTTGGCTTCGATACCAAATGTGACACACCACGTCCGTTAATGTCACTCTTTATCAGAAAGCATTAAGTTTCTGAAGCGTTATAAGTAAACAGAAATAGAAACAGTACAAGGTAGACATAAAATAGTAGCGTAATTTAAAATTTTATTTAAGTAGAAAACATTGTGGTTCAAAACATAGTTACATCACAAGTCTGAAATGCATAAAACCTAGTACATCAATTTAAAACTTCTGTCTTGTACTAAAATCATCTGAGTACAATAAACATGAAGAGAGCATAATCCCTAAAACATTAGCCATAGTAGAGAAGATATGAAATCAAGCAGTACATCTATCAGCTCCAAGCAGAATGAAAGAAGAGTCCTGATCAAGCTTGAGTATTCCCACCTTGAGAATCTGGGGGGGGGGGGGGAACGAAAGAGAAAGAAGTGGAAACAAAATATCTCAAACATAAGTTTGGCGAATCCAGTTACTTTTAGCATGTAAATAAGTAAAAGCATCATGACAGGCATATAAACTGGATAAGAGAGATACATCATATAAGGCAGGCATGACAAGGTAAAGAGGACAAACAAGATACAATAAATAGCGTTTCCCTAACACTTTTATTTCTCTGCACCGATACTTGTATCATAAGAACAAGATGATCCCCAACAAGTGCAAGATGGTAGACTTAGGTGTACTTCTAGTGAGAGGTTTTACCCCATACAATAATAGGCAGCCCAACTGAACATACCGGTGTTACCCATAAGGATAATAATGGGCTCCTAAATAAGAGAGACTAGATGTGCCTAATTATTACCCCAATAGATTGGCCCCTTACTCCGTAGATACCATGTGCTGGCCCAACAGTATGATGTATCACTCCCTAAAGTGGCAACCCTTACCGATGTCATGGCGTCTTAGTCTCCCTAGTCCGGACCCATGCATGCACATGACCCCATCGGAATGCACCGCCCACATCGCCCCTCTTTTGGATCAGCTCAGTAAGTGTTCCCCGACTCCGACCTAGTTCAGACTACTCGTTTGACACCTTTATGGGTTACTTACTGAAACAGGTCCCACACAAGATGATACAAGCTTCCCCCTAAGCTTGCATCCCCACTACTCGGATTTCCACAAGTTATGCCTACTAGTGTAACAAGATTGCATAACCCTAACAGGTTAAGTTTGTGGGCATAAATATATATATATATATATATATATATATATATATATTACCCACCACCCCAGGATATACTTAACCCTCCCATTGTTTCAAGCAAGTTTACTTAACCCCTACTCAAGTCAACATGTTCATGTAATCCCTATGGATTCAAACAGGTTAAGAATTTAAGTTTATTACCATTTATTCATTTAGGGTTATAATGCGCTAGACCTCCCACATTAAGCCTACGACTTGTGGATGCTGGATATGCTGGGCGGTTCCAGGCAGACTTCTTCCACAAGTCGGGCTTAACCTCATGTCCTAGCATGTTACGTGTTTATACACTTTAGACCCCTCACATTAGATTCACCGCTTATGGTCGCTGGATATGCCGGTCGGTTCTGGGTAGACTTCTACCATAAATGCAATCTAACCTCGTGTCTAAGCATGGTTACAATTTCTAATTATTGTAAATCTAGGCATGTTCATTCTTTAACAATTATTCCAATTACATTGTAGGTTTTCATGCCCCTTTCCCAAGTCATGTTCATTGTGTACCATATGCCCCAAATTAAGATCTTTAATCACACTTTGATTTACGCCCCAAATCCATATTCATGTATTCAATTCAAGTTATGTCCAAATTTTCCAATATAAGTTATGCCCCAATTTTAACATTTTCCCCTCGTTCCTAATTTCATGCGTTCACATATTTTAGTGGTATGCTTAGGCTCGAAGGTAGCCTGGCTATAAAATAAAAAGGGAAAAGAAGAAGGGAAGAGAACATAAATAAGCATAATAGCAAGATATACGTATGATGGAAGAAATAAGCATAGCAACTAATAAGCATATAGTGATAAGATTAATAAGTAGTCTTTAGTTTATCATTTTAATGTTTTATAAAATTATGGTGTGTTACATCAGGTGCAATATGCGGATCTAACACATAATTAATATCCATTCCAAACTCTGTCCCATGATTATCCTGGATTTCTTTTATTATAGGATAGAAATGTCGATTAACTCATCATCATTGCAGCTACTTAGGATTATGTTAAGATCAAACTTAGAATTGAGTTAAGATCTCCTAGTTCAACAATCTATAAGGCCTAAACGATTGAGATTAGGGTAACATTCTTGATATCGCACTAAATCTACAAGAATCCAGTGAAAATATACGTGAACCTATCCTTCGAAGACTGATCTGGATGGATTAATTACCTAAAATCTTGGTTCGCGATAATTGGGATCCTAGAATTCTATGGTATCACTTCTAGACTAGAACACTAGAATCTTATCAGATCTTATGCCTAAGCACTTGCCCACTGTAAACTAGAAACTCTACGGTTAGATATCACTTTGGGATGTTAACCATAAAATTGGCTAACACCACATTTCCCTCAAATTCATACACGCATCCTTAACTTTCGTTCCCCTTTATAGTTACAAATTTGATCCTATGTCTATCGTTTCCTTTTTTATCTTTGCAAAAAAAACAAATCTGATTCGAAAAAAACTCGCTCGACGTAGAATCCACGGAAAAAATAACAAATCGATTTTCTTAAGTCGATTCAAAGTGCAAAAATCATCCTCTCAAACTCAAGATCGAATCTTTATTTTTCTCTTTTCCTCAATTAGGTTTGTGTGTGTTTTGGGATTGTAAAGTCGGCCGGAGTAGGGCATAACAATGGCAGTGGAGTGTTAATCGGTGGCCACCGCCGGTACCTTAGACGTTAGTTTTACAAACAGCCTCAACTGCACCAACCCCAACAGAGATGTGTAGGGGTAAGAGTCAATGCTTTGCCATAGATCACAAGGTTATAACCCCCTATTATGCACAAAAGAAACTAGCTCTGATACCAAATCTGTAATAACCTACTATTTCAAACCATTTAAGTCAATAGTAAAATCAAATCAAATTGTTTCAAAGCGCTAGGTCGTTATTGCTATGGGGTTTAATAAGAATAAAATCACGGAATCAGACATAGAAATATTACAACATCTCGTAGTGGAATAAATTTATACAATAAATCAGAGTTTACATAAATAATGCAGTGGAAGTTTATATAAATAGATTTTTAATACATATGGAATGAATGGAAAAAGAAAATAAAGGTCGAGTCTTCAGGAAATCCCCATCTCCAAAATGTGAAATCTTAAAGCTGCAATACTCAGCCCAACCCGAGCATTATACGAAACACAAAACATTCAAGTCAGGTTTAACATCCTCATATAAGTGAATCAATTCAAGTGAAATGTCCAATGAAATGCATCAATAAATTAGGGGGTGTTTGGGATTTCCATCCATTAAGGATATGTGGAACTAGTTACATATAATTATAATAATGTCTATTCAATAAAGTAAAGATATTAAAATAGCTAAGAGATGTTACATTTTTACCCTTACGCCGTTTACAATTATTGTCGTGCACACTGCATATAAAACACTAATATGTCGATAGACAGGGATGCATCGCAGTATGACAACATCAAATCAAAATATATGGGGCTTGATAAGGATAATATAACAAGGCAGTGAGGCTATACCCAACGGTAGGATTCAACCGAATTGCGGACCCAGGCTGGTGGTAATGCTTAGCTTTAACTACCACCCACCTCGAACAACACTCCCATAAATCGCGAGTGGCCACTAATCAATCATAAAGTAAGCGATACAGTATCGAAGAAGCGTGCCCAATAGGAGGTGCGACCTCACTTGGCTTAGGTATGGCTCCTGTTTTAGTTATTTTAATTATGACCCAAAGGTCAAGGCCATCCATCATCGTTCTCTTACTTCATTCCAGTAGCGTTCGCCAAACCATCCTACTTCATTCTGGAGTCTCCACCACTTGCACAGTTATGAAAGGGGTATTGCTATTGGAATAGAGTATGACAATACTGACTTCGGTCTCTTTAACAACCAAACATTTACATTTTCCACACCATGGTCACTAAATTTGAATTCCTAAATCACAAATCAGTTAACATCAAGTGTTGATTTAACTTATCAATTCTCAAATCGATTCAGTCATTCGATATCATTTCAAATTCTAATTTTAAATTTACAAATCGATTCATTCTCAAAGCCTTTCATTAGATTTAGATCGCTATTCCATTGAGTCTTGATGCATAAACAATTCGTCTTAAATTGCTCGGATTGGAACATATACTTTTATTTTAAAATAGTTAAGTTAAATATAAATTAGTTAGGTTTGATATAAAACAACTTAATTGAAATAGATAGGTTTAGAATAAGAGTTTAAATATAATAGTTACATTTGATAAAACAGTTTAAGTAGAGTAGTTAGGTTTGATTTAAAATGGTTCAAATATAGTAATTTTATTTAATAGAATATAGTTTAAGTAGAATAGTTAAATTTGATATATTTAAATAGTTAAGTTTGACACAAAATAGTTTAAAGGGAAATAGTGTACATATGATAGTAGTAAAATATATTATAATTGTAAGATAAGATAATGTTAGTTTTAAGAAATCATCTAGTCCAAATCAATTATCCAAAATGCAAAATTTGACTTAACGTTAATTTCGACTTCGAAGTTTGATTCAATTTCATTTAAGCTTAGATGGTTAAAATATCACATTTAAGACAATGTGTTCATGTTAGATCATAACTTGAATTCCACTTTTAACCATTAACTTCGTTTGGCCCAATATCCAAATTATTAATTCATTTCATTTCATTTGTTCAAACAAACCCTCAAATTTCAAGTACGTAGTTTTTATACTTCAATCAATTCTTTCACAATTCAAAATTTATCATTTAAATCTAAAATCAACCTTTAAAGCTTAATCCAAGATCTTTAATATATTTATTCAAATCTTTCCATTTAATATATTTTTAAATAAATTAAGTTTAAACCCATTTAACCTTTTAACCAAATTTATATTAACTTCTCACACCATAAATCTAACTCCAGGTTTTATTAAAATCATCCATTAACTCAATTAGGGTTTTAACTTATAATTCAAGTTTAAATATTGGACACATTAATTTTAAACTAAAAATAAAATTTAAAATTTAAATCAATTTAGTAAATAAAAACTTACACATAATATTTCTGAAAATAATATTATTTTCAAATAACAAATCCAATTTTGGAAAATGATATTAAATACTTTTTGTTAGACCAAATTTATTTAATTGCTGAACACAAGAGAAATATATTTATATATCTCAAACTTTAATTTAAACAATTATATCTGAATTAGATATCAAAATAAATAGAAACTTATAAAAATTCAAAGACAGTTTTATTTATTCACTGACCACAGTGCCTATATATAATTTTCTATGCTACGGACAAGTGATACATATATATATCATTCTAGTCTGTTTTTAAAAACCCAAATCCCGGGTATATATCATTTCAACCTGTGTACCAAATCGATTTGAAATTATCTTCTAAATTTGTACAATTGTTTAGGTATATATCATTTCAACCCATTGTGATTTTCTCCTAAAGCTATAGGGAGCTTGCGGTGCGAGAAAAAAATAAAATAAAAAATCACAAATATCACACAACAATCAACACATAATAACAAATCTCATAGAAATTTATATCGTGTCATTTATGTGCGTGCCACATGTGGAGAAGTCATATAGCAATAATCGGGAATTTTCTAATGCACCCACGTTCATATATCATTTCAAAAGATTTAATTTACTTAATAAAAATGCTAGTTGTGAGTATGTAAACTCACCTTGGCTTGAGCTATTGTCATAGAGATTGAATTTAGACTAAAATCAAACAAGTGTTTATTGACAAAGGAAAGCGATATTATGTGATGTGTACAAGTGATGATGGATCAGAAAGGGAACTGTTAAAGAGGGGTCGTGGTTGTAGTTCCAAGTAGACTCTGCTATGGATTGCATGTGTGAAGGTATCATCGATATGTAGATATGACAGTTACTCGAGAAGAAGGTATGGTGGGTGTGTGATTGATTTAAACTAGTGTGGGTCCTTATCTCCAAATGCGAAGAGATTGTTTCCAAGTGCGAGGAAACCAACAACACATGCTTGGACCAAGTGTGGGGTCCTCGTCCTGGGTTGTACCAATTGGTGCAACTTAGTTCCTGTCCTACTGAGTGACATAGATTTGGGTATCAAGGAAAAGAGGAATTATTGCATATCCAACACACTATGTGAGTGAATGTGAAGATGGATGATGGATGTTATGTTTGCTTAATCATTTATCACCTTAGGTGTGTCATATGATGCGGATATCATTGATTCAGATATTTGGACATACCTAGTATTCAGATGTAGGATATACTTGTACTTATTCTCATAGAGCAGCACATATATCCTTATATGTGTTGACTTTGCGGATGCTGGGGCAAAGAAGGTGTGATTCTCCATACACTTTGTTCCATATACTCTATTATGACTTTTACAATACTTTGTGACTTGTTATCGCTCACACTTAACTTTTGGTTGACTTAAGTTTTTATTTTCCTCTTATTACGTTGGTTGCTCATCGATGTTGCTGATGAGAAGACCAAGTGATAGGCACATGTATTATTTGGAGCTGCACATATGGATTAGCAGAAGGCGACATCCTTCCATTTGTACTTGTATTGTCATTGTTTATTCTGCTGTGTAAAACTCTAGAGTCTTGATAGTGTTATATATTCTTGTTAGAGATAGAGTAATAATTTGAGTTTATGCATCTCTTGTATAAACTTTGTTACCTTCTTGTATAACTATATGAGCATGTATACTCTGATTATATGGTTTGTATAATTATTACTGTCTTGCCTGTTTTATATTTATGATTGATTATTATATGTTATCTTATGTGTTGTGAGATATACGGTAGATTCTATGGTGGAGTTTTATATTATTTCTCTTCTCTTTTACTTCCTTCTTTCCTTCCACTTTTCTCTTTTTTCTACTATTTCTTTCTCTTGACGATCGCTTTACATCAGTCGAGTGCTTGCATAGTGCAAATTTTTAGTTATGAGCACTGGTGGTGTATGGTGGGTCGTTACATTTGGTATAAGATCTTAAGTTGCATTTTTTAACCTCAGCAATATCAAATTTAAGAGCTAAAATATACGAGAGAGTATGTGTTCATATATATTTTTGTTTTCAAATCTATATATTACTAATATATATACACAAAATAGGTTGTTTTGCACACGAGTACCATTAGAATAGTGTTTTTCTTTGTTAGCGACTGGTCATCCTAACAACTTATCTGAGACGATCTAGCACATGAGAAATACTTCTAATTACTCTATCTTTTTTATGTTTTCAATAATGGTATGATCCATTATTTGGGATTCCCTATTATTTCTAATTGGTTATAGTGCTCAAATGCAGCAAGTTAACTATGCCATGTTGTGTGGATTCTTATGTGACTATGTGGCATACTGTTCCTTGGAACAGAATTGACGGTTGTGGTGCGAGAGCTGTTTGGATTCTTGTAAGTATTTTCTTCGATGAATTGGAGTTAAAATTGAACGAATTAGGAATTTATTCCTAGGAAACTCCATGATTGTGCCTGAATTAGTCGAGATGCATTATCATTTTGAGTTCTCGAAATTGATTCGCTAAAGACAAGTTCACGGTTCACTTCGAATAGGTTTTGTATCGACTTCTTATGAGTCGATGAGAGTTTGTCGATTTAAGTGGTATTGCTATGTTAGAAAGTGTGATCAAATTCGATGTGTTGTCGCAGTATGGTTAATTCTCTCTTTTGTGACTCCAAAGTTCTGGAGTTAGTGGATGGGTTTAGTGATTGACTAGAGGGTGGTTATTTCATTATGAGGGAATGATGGTTTAAAGGAGTCGATCGAGTAATCTTGCGATGTTTGAGCTTATGCTCTATGTTGAAGTTTATCCTGCCTTATCGGGATAAATCAAGGAGATAAATACTGATCATTGTTCCTGTTCGTCGAGTTCTCCCTCAACGAAAGAGAAAGGAAGTTATGTCACCACTTGATACATGTTTCCATTAATGGTGTTTCCATAGATTTTTTTAGTCTGGCGTCGAGGTTTCATCATATCATTTGATCTTGCAATTCAATGGATTAAATGACATTGGGACTCATGATAATTAGTTGCTTTTATTGATTGTGACATACCATGTAGAGGGATCAATTAGATTATATATGTGTGTAGAATCACGTGTTTGGTTGTCATAACTGAATACTATAGGTGATTGCAGCATCTAAAGTGATTACTGTCAGGCCTCGACGTGGGGGGAGTTCTATGACATAGTTAATTTATACTTGGTGGTATACATGGTTCATCAGAACTCAATTTTCATCAAGTCAAGGTTGCATGTTTACTAAATTGTTTGCTTGATGTTGACTGTTGAACGTAACTAGACTTACTATTTGGGTCAAGAAGTTAATTTACCGAAGAGATTATTGGTGCTGATAGTTGGCTAGGACATGGTATTCCGTAGTGAGTCATCATAAATTTAGTGGGAACGGGCTGAGACTAAGATGTTCAGTCAGCGAGTCACTTATGATTGGACAACAGTGGGTTGAGACAATTCTTTAGTAGCGAGTCATCATCTGAGCTTGTATCTTGAGAGTATCTGGACACGTTCGATGATGTGACCAGGTTGCCACCATATTTGAATCAAGTTTCTTATCATTCTGGTTATGGAAGTTCTTTGGGTTAGGAATCCCAAAAGGATTTTACCGATTGTGAGTAGTTGGTTGGCGTATGACCATTTTAGCATTTTACATGCTTTCTTGATTTTGATTGGTTGGTTGTGCTGTTTAAGATATCACTTGGAAAATTTGCACTTATGCTATTTGATTTTATTTTTGTTTTCCTATAGGGAAAAGGAAAGCACAAGTCAAGAGTCGATGGTGTTTAATTATAAGAAAATGCCATATGTTGGAGTTTCACTTTTCATTGAGAATAATGGAGTGGTTGAGTCATGTCATCTCGAGTGGGATATTGATATGAGTTCTACGAGAGTTTCGATGGTTTGAAAGTTGAAGTTAACCCATGAGTATGTTGATTTATTTGTTTCGAGCAGGAAAGAAAGTCTGGTAATAATAACTTGGTTATGCAGATGGTTTGAGTGCGGTATATTTCCAAATGGAAGATTATCGTGCTTTTGTCGATAACCAAAATCAAATGAGGATTATTCATCTCCTGATTCGAAGTCGATGGTGATAGAGTTCGCATCGAAGTATAAGAGGCACTATTTATTAGCCAAGGATGTTAGAGTTGTCTAGTGATATCTCATTGCTGGAGTTTCTTTCTGAGAAGTATCCCAACCTTCGTTAGCATCAACGGTTAGAATCCCTAGCTTCCTATGAATTTGTGTTTCCATATGTACGTATGGAACGGGTGGTTGTTCGATACGAGTGGAGATCTACCAGTTCGAAAGTGATATTTCTTTAGTGAGTGTTTGTAACACCCCACATTTTTAATAACAAAATTATCAAAATAATTATGGGAGTAATGTGTGTTTGAAATTTGAAAGCAAACGCATGTTATAAAGTGAGTAATAAATAAAAATCTACCATTATGTAACTATAACATTACAATGGTATATATAGAATTACATAAAAAGAATGGAAGTTAATAAATTATACGCTATAGAATTATCAGAATGCGCACGTTAATTAATAATAAATGTGCGTTTGAATTTGAAAGTAACAGAAGATTATTAACGTTAACATGTTTACAAACTTAACCATTTAATAAAACAGGAAAACATGTTTGTGATAGAAAGGATTAAATTAAGGAAGGGAAAGTAATTCATATGTAACACCCCATACTTTTTTGAGCCCAAATTTCGATAGAAATCGAAACTCAAAACCATCCAAGCATGGAGCTTGTAAATCAGGTACCTGCAAATAAATGAGCATAACAGAATATGATATGATAACTCACAGCGGAAAAAAATAGGATGGGCTAGTATCAACTCAAGCAACTACCTTATAAGGAAAGTCACCATCGTTAACACCAAGCATGAGAGAGAACGTAATTCGATTTTCTTTTCTATTTTTCTTCGTCTTTTTTACTTGACTTTAATTTAATTCGACGATGAAATAGTCGTGGCCTATTTATATAGAACGGTGTTACGCGACTAAGATTTGAAATCTATATAGTTTGGGTTCTCGCAGGTGCCAATGTTTGGCTTTCGGTTCTCGATATCTCTCATGCTCGGTATTGACAATAGCGACTTTCCTTCTAAGATAGTTGCTCGAGTTAATGCCAGTCTATCCTACTTTGTTTCCACTTTGAGTTGTTTTGTTGTATTCTTATTATGCTTATGCTCATTTATTTGCAAGTACCAGAATTACATGCTCTATTCTTGGATGTGTTTGAGTTTCATTTTTTTTTTAATTTGGGCTCACAAAAGTTTGGGGCTTTACATTTGGTATCAGAGCATAGGTTAGATGATCAAAGAAATTAGTTAAATTTGGACTAATGAGAGAACACAATTTGATTTTCTTTTCTGTTTTTCTTCGTCTTTCTTACTCGACTTTAATTTATTTCGACGAAGAATTAGTCGTGGCCTATTTATATAGAACGGTCTTACATGACTAAGAGTTGAAATCTATTGAGTTCGGGTACTCACAGGTGTTTATGTTTGGCTTTCGGTTCTCGTTCTCTCTCATACTCGGCATTGACAATGGTAACATTCCTTATAAGGTTGTTGCTCGAGTTAATACTAGTCTATCCTATTTTATTTCTGTTGTAAGTTGTTTTATTGTACTCTGATTATGCTCATACTCTTTTATTTGCAGGTACCAAATTTACATGTACCAAATTTACACGCTCCATGCTTGGATGTGTTCGAGTTTTGTTTTTTGTTGAAATTTGAGCTCACAAAAGTGTGGGGTTTTACATAATATTAAAATAGCAACATTTCCTTTAATTAACAATGCACGACATAAATGATATTAAAGAGGAATAACGGATATAATGTCCAAATTTAAAACATATAATTATTTTGGAGTGTGGACACACATGTATAAGTATATAAATATATTTAGACATAAATTACAAAAGCAATGTGCAAAATAAATACGTGTCATAAATGATGTAAAACCATGTAATAGAAGGAAGTTGAAATGATGTTAATTAAGTAACATTTTAATTTAGTTAGGTATGCGTTGAAATTGAAAATAAAATGTGTGTTAAGAGGGTAGAAACAAATATTAAGAATAACATTTACAAGAATTAAACACGCAAGAATTCAAAAAAAAAGAACTTCTAATGCGAACATTGATTGCGCATTAAAATTGGAATAAGAGCGCGTGTCAGAAACAGTAAATAATCAATAAAATGGTGAGAAAATAAAATGTTAAGCACATCGATAATATTAATGACGCAGCTAAACAACCCAGTATATGATTTTCAAAATCGTATATGTGTCGACCCATACCTGAAGTGGGTCGACCTAGGGGTCGACAATTTGAGGATTGGGTTAACCCACCTGGAGCATGTTGCTTACGGATCAGATCTAATTCGTTTCAATCGGGAGGACGCGGTTCTTTTGAGGAGCTATAAATAAACCAGTAGATCCTAGCCTCTAACTCATATTTTCTGTGAGGATGCTAGGGTTTTTCCATTTCCCTTCTCCTCCAAACTCTTTAGAAATATGCATACATATATATATAAGTGTCAGGGTCTCTGATTTGAGGTTTGGTGATGAAAGGATGTGGATTAGGCTATAGGTGCTCAGATTTCCCTCCTATGTGAGATCGAATTAGAGAAACTATGAATGTCAGATCTGGGTCAGATCCCGAATTAATCTTCAATCAGGTGAGTGGATTTAAATTATATTTTCTTATAATTGATTATTATATTGTTTGATTCCTGTAAGAATTCATAATATGTTCTCTTCTCCCTCTTCCCCCTTTCTGCGTCAGAATATATATAGTTATGTTGAATTTTAGTTATGCGCAAAATATACATGAACTTGAAATGTTGGCATATATATAATTGAATTATGTGCCTAATTTATCTGACTTATTATAATATTTTGGTACTTGCACTCTGGAAAACATAATTTAATTGGTTATAAACAAAAGAGGAATTGATAATTGTAGGCGTGATGCAATCAACATTATATACAGTAAAATTAC
The DNA here is from genome assembly GCA_030737875.1 of Allium sativum. Classification (NCBI taxonomy): domain Eukaryota; kingdom Viridiplantae; phylum Streptophyta; class Magnoliopsida; order Asparagales; family Amaryllidaceae; genus Allium; species Allium sativum. The sequence continues at coordinate 857,320,063 of CM060920.1, read as the reverse complement.
AATTAAATGGTAAATCTGAGAATCACTATGTTAGCTGAAAAGATTACCTTTCAAATTTAGAATGGAATGAATTTAGAAGTTGTTGGGATTGAAAAAGGGACATAACCTAATTGTATCTAAATTTATCGTGATTTTGTAGACAAAAAGGGGAAATAAATTAAACATATAATTAATGTATATCAAATAAAATAGGAAGTCAAAAGTAGCCAAGATAGATTGGTTGGGAAAAATGGAATATATTTCCATATTTTGGTTTGAAAAAGAAGTAGAAAACATAATTTCAAGTTTAAAAATAAATAAAGGCATATATTAATGCAAAATAGGGATTTAACCGTATTGCGCACTATTCAATAGCCTAAAAATAATTTAAAAAGATAATTAATAGTTTCCATTGCAATAATTACCTTAAGTTATGGAAATACATTTATGTATAGTTTTAGTAATCAATCAATTTGGAATAGGTCTAATTTCCTAAAAAGAGTAAATGGTAAATATGGAAAGAAAAAGGATAATATAATTAAAAGATGTTAAGAAAGGTAAAAAGGAATATGTACATATATTTGTTATAAACCTGCAACCACAACTTATGTTTGCATAAATATGAAAATATGAAAATTATAATAAATAGACATGGTTCAATTGCTAATATGGATAGGACAGAAATTGGTTAAAAGTAAAGTTTAGTTTTAATATGGACATAATTGATTTAAATGGGTTAAATTACGAGCCTAAAGGTGTTAGGCTATAATACGAATATTTTGGTTTACAAAGTGTAAGTTACGAGCCTAAAATTCCACGGTAACTAGTAAGGTTAATTTATGAATAAATAATATTCGATTAAATAGATTAATGAATATTGTAAATCAAAGAAAAAGAAAAGTACGTGAAATGCATAACGGGTAAATTAGGTATAGGGTCTAATTAATATAGCGGTATACGTTTGGTCAATCTGTGGGGATAAAGAGTCAAAGGGGGAAAATCATCGAAGTTGGCAGGAGACATGGTGGAAGCACGTCCAACTTATTCGATGGGACTGGAAGGAAATGCGGGACTTCTATGCCAAGTGCGAATTGTAACACCCCGAATTTCAGTTAATGCTAAAATTCACTAATTGCAGAATAAATAATCTCAGATGTGAGAATTGGGGGAAACGGGCTGCATCATTGCTTTCGTCTCGGAAAAATACGCGAAATAGAGTCCGAAATTTTGTAAATCGGAGTCCGTATGGGCCAGTTATGGCCCAATGAAGTTTACAGAAAATTCAAAGTTCAAAACAGATTTAAAATTCAGGTTCAAATTTCGAAATTGGGGCCATTGGGCGCGGGGGGGGGAAAATTCCCGCCTAGCTACCCAAGTCGACAGCCCTGTCGACTGGGCAGTCGACTTGGCTAGGACCAAGTCGACAGCCCTGTCGACTTGGGTGTCGACAGGGGGTGCTCGGCCAGTTTGGCCTGGTGCACCATTTTAAGGTTTGGCTGTGTTTTGGGGCTGTTTTTTGGAAGCTTCCGAGATCTGATGGTCCTAATCTAATTTAGGGTTAATCTAATGGCCTAAAACACTTGCCTAATCTATAAATAAGACCCTAAGCTAGCCCTAAATGATCATAATCCTATCCTCTAACTAAACTATGCCAAAATTTTCTATGATCATGGCCTCCACTCAAAACCCTAGCCTCCATCCTCTTTCTAAACTATTTCTATGAAGGCTTTCATGTTCATACAAGCATTTTTAAGTTGTATGGGTGGTCATTAGCTTGCATTAATCATCAAGTTGCAAGCTTTATTTTCAAGGCTAGAGTTTTTGGGTGATTTTTGGCAAGGGTTTGCTTATTGGAGTTTAGTGGTGAGTTTCTATAGCCTTAATAATCAATTGTTAAATTGATTATGATAGGATATGATAAGATATGGCTATGTTTGTGGATCAATGTGTTTATGCAAGTTATGTGTTTGGTTATATGCAAGTTATGTGCATGATTATATGCAAGTTCATATGTAACATGTTATGCAAGTTATGAGTTTGGTTATATGCAAGTTATGTGCATGATTATATGCAAGTTTATATGTAACATGTTATGCAAGTTATGTGTTGGGTTATATGCAAGTTATGTGCATGATTATATGCGAGTTCATATGTAACATGTTATGCAAGTTATGTGTTTGGTTATATGCAAGTTATGTGCATGATTATATGTGAGTTCATATGTAACATGTTATGCAAGTTATGTGTTTGGTTATATGCAAGTTATGTGCATGATTATATGCAAGTTCATATGTAACATGTTATGCAAGTTATGTGTTTGGTTATAAGCAAGTTAACATGTGACATGCTATGCAAGTTCACACCTTTGTATGACATAAGAATCATATGCAAGTTACCCCCTTTGTGACATATGTGCTTCATGCAAGATTGGGTTAAATGCTAGTTGGGTTTAATGTATGCTCATATATGCAAGTTGACACCTTTTAAACCCATGATAAAGTTATATGCTATGATTGGTTAAACCCATGGCATTTGTGATGAATCTTCCCTTTATTATGTCATGTTATGAGAACGAATTACGTGGGGAACGATGGGGTTAATATGCATGTTAATACAATGGTGTCAAATGGGTATGCTTAAGCATAACATAAAGTGAATGGACATAATTGGGAATTTACCTATTAAGTTAGGTCTACCCATATTATGGAATTGGGAATTTACCTATTAAGTTAGGTCTACCCATATTATGGAATTGGGAATTTACCTATTCAGTTAGGTCTACCCATATTCTTGAAATTTGTAATTAATTAGGGACAATTAATACAAATTATGGGGGTGATTAATTAGGTGTAATTAATCAACTAAGACACGAGGTTGGACCCTTTTGTAGCATAAGACTGCCCGGAACCGACCGGCAAATCCAGCGGCTACAAATGATTGGCCCAATGTGAGAGGTCTTAGTCATAAACTAAATACGTGACAAGTGTAAAGACACGAGGTTAGACTCTGTTATGGTGTAAGGCTGCCCGGAACCAACCGGCATATCCAGCTGCCATAAAAGACAGTCTAATGTGAGAGGTCTTTACAAAGGTTACGATCTTAATTAATTAAGAAACACTTAACCAAATTAGCATGTAGTGAGGCATGAGGGGTTAAGTGGGTGCCTTGGGTGGCAGGTAGTAACTAGTGGGGGTGCCTTGGGTGGCATAAGGAAACTAGTGCGTTGCCTTGGGTGGCAATAGAAAATATGATTAGAATACTTAACCAAAGTGGATGATGTAATTAAACATGATTAAAGGGTTAAGTAAGTGCCTTGAGTGGCATGTGGGAATCAAGTAAGTGCCTTGGGTGGCATGTGGAAATCTAGTGGGTGCCTTAAGTGGCAATTGAAATATGATTAAATGACAAGCTTAAGTAGTAGCTTGTGGGGGCCTTGAGTGGCAATTGAAATATGATTACATGACTTAACCAAACCTTAACATGTAAGTGGGCATGATTATAAAAAAGGGGTTAAGTGGGATGCACTAGATAAAATGACAAGCTTAAGTAGTAGCTTGTGGGGGCCCATTTCAACCAGTAACCCATATGTATCTTATTAGGCTCGACCCCTGTCGAGGACGGGACACGCGTACTGGGCTTGACTATAAGAGGCCAAAACGGGGTAGCGGTGGCAACGCGAGTCCAACGGGTTTCATATGCGTGTGTGGAGCCGGGCTGGTAGGTAAGACGTTGTTGCATCGTGTAGATATAAGCCGTGCACCATTTGTTGTATCGGGTTGCCACTTTGGGGAATGATACACCCCATTGTGGGGCCAGCACGGGTATCTACGTTAGGGAGCCGATCGCTTGGGGAGTAGGGGGTACACCTAGTGGAGATAGGGGCAGACGGCACCTATGTAGTCAGCTAGGGGTACACGAAATTACTATTATGGGTACACCTAGTGGAGATAGGGGCAGACGACACCTATGTAGTCAGCTAGGGGTACACGAAACTACTATTAAAAATTACTAAGTACACTTAGTGGGATCAACCTTTAAGTAGGAATTACCCTTGGGTGGGTAGAACTGGTGTGGTGCAGTGTAGGAATTATCCTTGGTTGGGTTAATGCGTCTTTTCGGTTATCTTAGTACATCCTGTGTTTAGTTGGCTACTTAGTGTAGTCATTATCCCCAGAGGTACCGTACCTTGTTTATATCATACCCTAATTACTTTAATGATTGTATTGTTAAGGTTATAGGACTCGCTCAGACTTATGTCTGACCCCGTTGTTTTTTTATCTTTTTCCCAACCCTCAGGTTTTCAGAGTGGGCCTAGCACTAGTGGGCTTTGATCAGACTGCTTTATCTATCTTTTGGAGCTTGGACCGTGGATGTAAAGCTCAGTTTATCTTTTCTATTATGGCTATTAAGTTATGTAGTGGGATTATGTACTTTTGTTTTATCAGGATGGATATTATGTACTTGACTCTTGTTTATGGTTTTGGTGAAACCAAACATGTTATACTTTCCGCTGCAATGAAATGATGTTTTAAATTCTCAAGTATTACTTATATCTGTCTTGTTGTAATTTTTCTGTTCTATATTCACTTAAAATACTCCACCGATGTTATGGCATTCCCTTAGTGAGTGATCGTAGCGGGTGTGGGGTGTTACACGTGGTATCAGAGCTTAAGGTTACCAGAACAGATAAAATTTTTAGAAAAACTATTTTCTAAGAATATTTTTGAAAGGAGTATTTTCAAAAACATGTCTTTTAAGAGAAAAGTTTTTGAAAGAAAAGCATAATCCCCGATAGCCATATCTTTATCTTTCGAATTCTCCATTTGGAATCTCTTCCTCTCTCGTTTTGAGTTTCCCCTCCGTGTATAGATGATCTTTCTAAGATAGATAAGAATGGAAAACCACTTCAAGGGACTTAGACGTTAGTCGGATTAGAAGTTGGTTCAAGAAGGAGGAGGACTGGTAGGTACCTATTGGGTAGACGATGGGAGGAAAGCTCAAATAGTTGTTTGGTTAATGAAGGATGAAACCTCATTGGTGGGAGGTTACGAGTGGAGAATGGGAGGAAGAAGGCGAATAGTTATCCTTTTGGGAGGAATAGGACACCTTATTAGGGTTGTCCGAAGGGGCAAGGGCAAGGTATGGAATCTTCTGGAGGGTAGTTGTATTCCCTTACGGCTAGTGTACCAGATGGGGATAAGACCGTCTAGGTTGGAATTTGGGTTTCTTTATTATCTGGTTCGAACTTTATTTGATTTTGACGCATCGAGTTCGTTTATCTCATCATTGTTAGTTGAGTCACTGCACTTAGACACCAGTTTAGTTGATGATCCCTTGGTTGTTTCAAACCCAATTGGGGGCTCCATGATGTGTTTGGGTTTGAAAGTTTCTATACTTAGCGTTGAGTTTAGATGTGATGCTTCTTGGGCTTCATGGGCTATGGGTTAGTGTTGGGCATGGACTGGTTATCCAGTAGTGGTGTCGTTCTTGTTTGTGAAAGGAGAGTTGTTAGGCTTATGACCCGCTTGGGTAACACTCTCGAGATCTCTTGTAACCCCATGGAATCTGTTATGCTAAGTTATCTAGAACCGCTTGACACGTCGGTCTAGAGTTTGCGATCTGGTAGAGTGGTCCGGGAATACTCGGATGTGTTTGAGGAGGTGAAGGGCTTACCTCCGGAGCGGGAGATTGACTTCCGAATATATCCGGTAGACAATGCCAAACCAGTATCTTGGCCAGTGTGCCACATGGCTCCTCGTGAGAGGAGGGAACTCCATAAGCAAGTAGGCGATTTGCTTGATAAGGGGTTTAGAAGACGAAGTATATCGGAGTGGGGTGCTCCAGTAGTTTTTGCTATGAAGGCGGATGGGTCCCTCAGACTTTGTGTAGATTATAGGGAGTTTAACAAGATAACAAAGAAGAATAGACACCCATTGCCGAGGATTGATGATCTCTTTGATCAGTTGGTTGGCGCCTCAGTGTTTTCGTAGTAGGACTTAGCCACGGGGTTTCATCAGTTGAGAGTGGCTGAGGATAGTATAGAGAAGACTACCTTTAGGACTCCGGATGGTTTTTATGAGTGGCTGGTGATGCCATTTGGTTTGACGAACGCCTCCGCATACTTTGTTGATTTGATGAGAAGGGTGTTCAGGGAGTACCTAAATAAGTTCGTGATGGTCTTTGTAAATGACGTCTTGGTCTTTTCTAGGAGCGAAATAAGTTTTCGTATGTGCTCAATAGATTGAGCAAAGCCAGTTATGGGATAAACGGTGGTTTTGGAGCGAGACTGGCGAGGACATCCAGAGTTGGACAAGGGCTTAATTATTTAGCCGTTTTTACTAGTATCATCTCACGTAGGTCGTCTGAATTCGAAGGAGGTATCCCTTGGGTGTTTGTCTGATATTGCTTTAGGCCTTTGGGGCTTGCATTTGGGGGATGTCGAGTTCGACTAGGGTGGTCTGCGTGAGAGATGGACAGTTGTGATGATTTTGGATGGGGTAATATCCTGGTTTTCTCTAAAAGTGGAGAAGAGCATGCCCTATGTAACAACCCGCAAATTCTGGGCCAGTTTAAAATTTTTATTTTGGCAATTTTAGCGAATTTTGATTATTTAAAATGAATTATTTTAAATAATATCGACGTGAAATTTATTTTGAATATAATTCGAACGTATATGTTATACGCGTCGTCGTTAGAATATAAATATTTATATATAATTATAAATAGAATTGAAAATGGCGCGGTAGTTCGATAATTCGATTTCAAACATCAATTGAATGTACCGGGTGCAAAACAATCCGGATTTTAGTGAAACCAAAAATAATAGGATCTAATTGTGAATATCTTTCCAACGAATCCGAATAATCGAGATTTCATAGCGAGAATCAAAAGATATGTCCAGTTGAAAATTCTGAATAGTCGCTATGGAATTCAGGCCCTTAAAAATAGCAATTTTGCAAACGACCTCGGATTTCGACGAAACCACTTTTGTCGGATCCGCAGTGTCAAATTATTGCTAGATTACAAATTTCATAATTTTTCGAATCAATATGTGAGCGTGGCAAAGGAAAACGCGTTTGACCAGTTTCAGTTGATTTTAATCGACTGGAAATTGGCCATTTTTCAAACGGTCTCAGAATTCGACGAAATCAGTTTTGTTAGGACCGTATCGTCGATACGATGCTAGAAATAATTTTTCTGGATCTTTTTCGAGTTAGTATGTGGGCCCGGCAAATTAAAATGTATGTTCAAAATAGAAATTGAATGATTTATATTTTAATTTGAAGAAAAACTGACTCTAACAGTCGAATTGGCCAATGAAACATATCCCATTGTGTCCGGGATGGGGGTAAAACGCTAAGGACGACAGTCGTAGGGTTGGAATTGGAGTTCGTATCAATGAGAGGGTATTTTTGGAATTAAAAATAAAATAAATAATTATTATAAATGTCGGGCCAATCATAATTCGAGAAAACCCTAATCTTAGCGCCGCCAGCTTTCAACGAAGGGCGGATGTTGCTCGATTTTAAATCCTCTCCGATCTCTCTCGTTTTACAATGAAATTTGAAAATTCAAAATGGAAATCAAAGAGCTTTTTCTGATCTTCAAATCCATGTCAGGGTGATCGTTTATCGTGGGGTATTGAGCTCGCTATTCACGCTCAAAGGCGCCAACTTCGCCGGCGATTTTCCTCGCCAGGGCCCCACCGAGTTCACCCTCCTCTTGGCCGATGGTGACGCACTCCAAGGCGCTCCACGTGAGCTACTTGGATCCGGGTCTGGTCCCTCCTAGCGGCGGCGATAGGCAACCCTAGGTTGCGTGAATCAAAGAGGAGCGACGACCTGTGTTTTGGGAAGGAGCTGATTAAAGGGTATTATTAAATAATTATTAATTAATTATATAATTATGAAATTCAAACTTTGTGACACCGTATCTCCTTCATACGAGGCCGAAAAGATAAGCGGTCAGTTGCGTTGAACTCGTGTCGGCGAACTCTACAATTCAGAACTGACCAGAGCTAAAATAGAGAAAATTAGAATTTCAGGCAATTTCAAATCCGAACAGAACTGAGATTCAGAAACAAAACCAGTCAAAGTGAGAATTTCTCACCTTTCAATTTCTTTTTCTAGTTATATATATATATTAGGATGCAGACGGTGCTTAGTAGCACCCGACACAATCGTCCACAGACCATGGACTTGTTTGTTTGGTTGCATAGATCAGTTATATGATTTGATTTGAATTTGGTTGTTTGGTGATTTTGATTGATGTGTGAATGGCGTGGGCCTTCACTAGACCGGGGATAAGGCTAGGCCTCGTCCCGTTTCTAGTATCGTGCCGTTATGCCGCCGAAAGTTTCTAAAATATATTAGAAAAATAAAAATATCATTTTATTTAAGGAATGAACTGAATAAAATTCATATGTTGAAATAAAATGTTTTTATCGTTGAAAATATAATTTTTAACGTGGAAGTGAATAAAATAAAATACTCATTTACAAACCGGATGGTTTGTTTATGTACACCTATTTGAAGGACATTGATTGGGTCGATAAATTTTACACATCGCCCAACTGCACAACTAAATCTGTGTTTGATTGTTTGAAACCCCACACGGGTGTTAGGATGAAATTTGAAGTCCACTCATCCTGATTGATTAAATATGTTGATCGATTGATTGACAGGCTGTTATAAGCGTGGAATATCTATATTTGATGCTTATCCAGTGTAGTGCACTTTGGTTGATGGTTGATTATTTTCAATGCTATTATATACATATGTTGTATGAAAATCCATATAATTAATTTTATATGGTAATTGATTGGGCCTCATTCCAATTTGAAAAACAAAGAATAATATAAAATAAAGGTTCATGTGTTGACAGTTTCATCCATTGAGATTGGTCATGTGTTGAACGAAATATTTTAGTAATAAAATTTACATCTTTATCAATGTAAAATAAAGGTTCATGTGTTGACAGTTTCATCCATTGAGATTGGTCATGTGTTGAACGAAATATTTTAGTAATAAAATTTACATCTTTATCAATATAAAATAAAGGTTCATGTGTTGACAGTTTCATCCATTAAGATTGGTCATGTGTTGAACGAAATATTTTAGTAATAAAATTTACATCTTTATCAATATAAAATAAAGGTTCATGTGTTGACAGTTTCATCCATTGAGATTGGTCATGTGTTGAACGAAATATTTTAGTAATAAAATTTACATCTTTATCAATATAAAATAAAGGTTCATGTGTTGACAGTTTCATCCATTGAGATTGGTCATGTGTTGAACGAAATATTTTAGTAATAAAATTTACATCTTTATCAATATAAAATAAAGGTTCATGTGTTGACAGTTTCATCCATTGAGATTGGTCATGTGTTGAACGAAATATTTTAGTAATAAAATTTACATCTTTATCAATATAAAATAAAGGTTCATGTGTTGACAGTTTCATCCATTGAGATTGGTCATGTGTTGAACGAAATATTTTAGTAATAAAATTTACATCTTTATCAATATAAAATAAAGGTTCATGTGTTGACAGTTTCATCCATTGAGATTGGTCATGTGTTAAACGAAATATTTTAGTAATAAAATTTACATCTTTATCAATATAAAATAAAGGTTCATGTGTTGACAGTTTCATCCATTGAGATTGGTCATGTGTTGAACGAAATATTTTAGTAATAAAATTTACATCTTTATCAATATAAAATAAAGGTTCGTGTGTTGACAGTTTCATCCATTGAGATTGGTCATGTGTTGAACGAAATATTTTAGTAATAAAATTTACATCTTTATCAATATAAAATAAAGGTTCATGTGTTGACAGTACTCATCTATTGAGATTGGTCATGTGTTGAACGAAATATTTTGAAAATAACAACTATTTTGAAAAAGAAATATCTGAAATAGAATATTTGAAAATAGAAATTTATGAAGCCGTGTTGATTAGTTTGACGCCATTTTGACGTGAACGATATTTATATCGATTTTATTCATTTAGAAATGAATTGAAAACGATTTCGAAATGAATTGAATTGAAAACGAATTCAAATTGAATTGGAAATGAATTGAAAACGATTTCGAAAGGAATTGAATTGAAAACGAATTCAAATTGAATTGAAAATGAATTGAAAACGATTTCGAAAGGAATTGAATTGAAAACGAATTCAAATTGAATTGAAAATGAATTGAAAACGAATTCAAATTGAATTGAAAATGAATTGAAAACGATTTCGAAAGGAATTGAATTGAAAACGATTTCGAAATGAAATGAATTGAAAACGACTTCGAAAAGAATTGAATTGAAAACGAATTCAAATTGAATTGAAAGCAAATTGAAATGAATTCAATTTGAATTGAAATTTGAATTGAATAGAAATGAATTTTAAAACGAATTTATAAAGAAGGATTCAATTTTGATTTGAATTGAAATGGAAGTTGAAATTGCTTTTGAAACGAATTTTAAAACTAATTATATACTTCGTTTTAAATAGAAATCGATGAAATATATATTATATATATTATATATATAATATAATGGCCTGAATAGAACGCGCCGCGCCGCGGCAGTTCGTGAATTTCGACCATTTATTTCAAACGGACATTACGGGAGATCCGACCGTCGGATTCTCCTAAAACCGGAACCGTTGGGTTCGTATCGAAAAGAGCTTTCTAACGAATATTAGGAATTTGAAATCTAACGGTTGGATTTGGAGATACGTCCAAATCAAATTCGAAAAAGGTCGTTGTAAGTGCAGTTCGATGGCCATTGATGGAAATCGACTGTACGTGCCTTGATAAAATTATTAAAAATAGTAATAATTTGTGTAAAATCATAAGAAATGATTTAGAAAGATTGGGATGAAAAACTCCATATTTGAAAAGATAAAAATAGATTTTTATCGAAATGAACTAGTTTTGAACTAGAATTATAATTCTATTTATTTTTAAATAAATAAATTGAATTTAAAAAGGGTTTTAAAAATAACCAGAATATCCAATGATTGCATTGGAGTGGATTTGAATCGAAATTGTCTTCGGAATATTTCGATGTTGGAATTCGTGATTATACAGGTGTTGTTATGGAAATTTGAAAGATATATATTTATATCGTTATTTCCAATACGACATTTGTTAGTCGTAGAATTTGATATTGAATATAAGCCGATATATCTTCTATTCAGAGCCTTGTATTGAATATCGAATGTGATTTGGGTTTGTCGTGAATGGTGTCTTCACTAACACTGTTCTTGAACCCAGTTGAGAAAAGATTAAATCTTTTTAATTAGATTTAATGAAGTGTACCAATTAAACAATATTTAATTGGAATAGAATTGGTATTGATTTTTGGGTTTATCGTGAACAGTGTTTTAAATAACACTTGTTCTTTAACCCGATAATTAATGGAATGTGATTTTGGGTTTATCGTGAATCGTGTTTTAAATGACACTGATTCTTTAACCCAGTCGAAGATTAAAACTAAGTGGAGTTTTAATGAATCTTTAATTAGATTGAAATGATCGAAAATGGAGTATCACAAGTTTTGCTCCAGGCGATAGTTAAATCTTTAATTAGATTTGAACGTGAAATAGTAATTGAATTTACCAATAACACCGTGGTGTTAGATATGAAGTATTACCAGTTTTACTTCATGGGATGAATAGGTTGGGATTGGAAAATTAAAACAAATGATTACTTCGGTAAGTTTCATTAATCCCGACTAGTTGAATCGAAATTCAAAAGTAGATTAAAGAATAAATTCAAGGAATTTATCTTTGATAAAATTAATGGGAACCTTTCCCTATGAATGTGAAATTTAGAAACTAACTGTCGGTTAGCCAAGCAGAATGGTTTTCTGGATATTGATCTGATGTTGGTTTCGGCCTTCGGGGTTTATATTTGGGAAATTATTCTCTTGATTAATTTACGGTTAGTGACTGATGAGTTGGAATGAGGCGTATGTTGTGTTTGTGTAACACTTATTTAAAATATACGCGAGTTATTCGGAAAGACCGGGTTTATCCCATTCTGGATAACTGATATGACGATAAGTCGAAGATGAAGACGATGGTCGAAGAGCGGAGTTCTTCACGTCGTTTGGGTAATTACTGATGATCTTGATTGGGCTGTACACCCAAGAAGATGGAAACAGTTAGTGATCGTCCAGACGTACTTGGAGATCGATGGATATGCGGGGTACTAGGTGCCTCCGGTTTCGTTCAGACCCAGAACGGACTTGTAAATGGACTGTGTGTCTGACATTGGATTTTAGTCCGTGTGATTGATCTCTATTAAATATATATCTGTTTGGCGGCGGAGAATTTATTCTCTTGCTTAACGCCCTTCTCTGAGACGTACGAGCTCAGGGGTTATATATTGATGGATATCAATCGCATGGAGTGAATTGCCTGTGTGGCATGCTAAGATGCAAATGATCAAGGCTTCTGTTGAAAAGCAGAGTCTTGTGGTGATGATCGAAGCACGGCCTTTGTGGCGTAGCTTTGTGTAACGTTGATTCGCGAGTATCACACTCGGTATGAATCAAAAACGGGAGATGGACCTCAGGGAGGACATGCGTTTCTTTCTAGTTAGGAGTGGCGTCAGTGCTTGAACTGGCTGACGAGTTTGACTCATGTGGATATTACTTATTATTACTTGCTGAAAAGCGAGGCGCCTCGTGATATCGGTTTCGGCCGATGCTTCTGGTCGGCTGACGGGCCAGGCTTACGCCTCAAAGGGTGGGGAGACGCATGTTCAGGCATTTTAATCCACATCGGTGGACTGGCCCTGAAGATCCAAGGGTCACTCGAGCTCTGATCCTGAGGGGCGGACTAGAGCGTCTCGAATCGGTTGAGGATCTTGCCCCTAGCCTCGGTTCATACCATAAATGATAACCCAACTTCCAATACGACATTTGCGGTTTTGATTGTAAACTTATATATGGCGACATAGTGTTATGGGCCATTCATGCCGCCTATGATTGATACTTATGATTTGAAGTGTTTTATACACTATGCACTTATAATAGTATCAAATGATTTGTTTTAAACGTATCAAGCATTCTTTGGCTGTTATAAGGGAAAACCCTATCCTCGGCTGCGTTGCATTGTGTGATGGGACCTGGGTCTTATAACAGCTTCATTTTTCTTTATTTAGCATTGCGCTGTTTGTTTTATGCACTGGTATTCTTGGGAGGAAACCCGTTCCGTGTTATACGGCATGGTCCCTTGATTTACCTAACTTTAAAATAAAGATTAACTGTTTTAGTTCTCACACCAGTCACATGACTGACCTGGAGTTTATTGTTTTAACCTAAACTCTTGGTGCCCTTATTTTGACACGGGCAGCTAGTAGTTTTGGTTTTGCAGATTTATATTCACAGGATCCTGGTTTACAGCTGGAACGATATCCGGAAAGCTTTGTATCCGTATATCTCCTTCTAGTTGTGTATTGTATTATTTTCCGCTGCGATGTATTTAAATGTAATTTAAATCTCTGATATTTCTGTGTAATATTCATTTATACTCTGTATATTCTTGTAATCTGATGCATTGTTGTAATATACAATGAAATGTTCTTCCGTATGCGTTCTGTTGTGGCTTGTTCTCGAACTATCCGCCGCTTTCCTTTACGGGGAAGTTACGGGTTTTCACAGTTGGTATCAGAGCTTTGGTTTACAGAGCTCGAGAACAAGACACATTAGAACCATACGAAAGAATTCATCAGATATTGGATTAGTAATATCCAATTAGAATGACTCGTAGAGATGGGATCAGTAGTATCCTAGAACGAGTGTGAAGAGTATATTTTTCAAATGAAAACAAAATTTGTTTTGAAAATTTAAATCAACTATTCGTATTTGATTATTTATTTTAATGAATTTGGACAATCCAGTATATATAGATTTTGCGTATACGTCTGATCCGCGTGTATTCGAAGTTTTGATATACTGGATAGATATAGAATCATACTCTAGTGGCCCGAAGATGATTCTGATGATTGACTAGTCGTCATTAGTATTCATGTTCGAGTAACGAAGGTGTGATATCTATATATTTCCATTAGACTGGTGTGAGAACCAAAACTTATATAGCTAGAACCCTTTGTTGTGAATTGGCATCAAAAACATGATTTTTGTATATGTATCAAATTATGAATTTGAAACTCTAATTCACTAATTGATTGATGTTTGTGTTGTTTGTTTAGTTGTTTGCTAATTTTTAACCATTAAGCCTAATTGGATCAAATATTGAATTATATTGAAAATTGGTCGCATTTGCTTGCATATACATGTATATCACTGAACAGGTCATAGCAAGGAGGCTAGAGCAGAGAATAAAATTTGTTTGCCCGACAAATAGGTACATGTTTACTACATAATTTACTGTTTTGTTTGGGTGATGATGATTTTATGAGCCTATTGGCTAGCCGCTTGGCTTTTTCTTTTTCTTTTTGAGATCTGAAGGACCGGGGAAGCTATTTGAAATTCCCCGATGCTCCCGGTGCAGGGGAGGTTATGGCGAAATTTTTCGAAAATTTAGGGAGTTAGCCAAATTTTTGAAAATTCTCAGAAACTAAAAAGTTGGAGAATGGAAGCCAGACCGAACGTAGAGTTGAATGATCAAACCACTTTCGACTTTGTTCCTTTTCGGGGACGAAAAGTTTTAAGTGGGGGAGATTGTAACAACCCGCAAATTCTGGGCCAGTTTAAAATTTTTATTTTGGCAATTTTAGCGAATTTTGATTATTTAAAATGAATTATTTTAAATAATATCGACGTGAAATTTATTTTGAATATAATTCGAACGTATATGTTATACGCGTCGTCGTTAGAATATAAATATTTATATATAATTATAAATAGAATTGAAAATGGCGCGGTAGTTCGATAATTCGATTTCAAACTTCAATTGAATATACCGGGTGCAAAACAATCCGGATTTTAGTGAAACCAAAAATAATAGGATCTAATTTTGAATATCTTTCCAACGAATCCGAATAATCGAGATTTCATAGCGAGAATCAAAAGATATGTCCAGTTGAAAATTCTGAATAGTCGCTATGGAATTCAGGCCCTTAAAAATAGCAATTTTGCAAACGACCTCGGATTTCGACGAAACCACTTTTGTCGGATCCGCAGTGTCAAATTATTGCTAGATTCCAAATTTCATAATTTTTCGAATCAATATGTGAGCGTGGCAAAGGAAAACGCGTTTGACCAGTTTCAGTTGATTTTAATCGACTGGAAATTGGCCATTTTTCAAACGGTCTCAGAATTCGACGAAATCAGTTTTGTTAGGACCGTATCGTCGATACGATGCTAGAAATAATTTTTCTGGATCTTTTTCGAGTTAGTATGTGGGCCCGGCAAATTAAAATGTATGTTCAAAATAGAAATTGAATGTTTTATATTTTAATTTGAAGAAAAACTGACTCTAACAGTCGAATTGGACAACGAAACATATCCCATTGTGTCCGGGATGGGGGTAAAACGCTAAGGATGACAGTCGTAGGGTTGGAATTGGAGTTCGTATCAATAAGAGGGTATTTTTGGAATTAAAAATAAAATAAATAATTATTATAAATGTCGGGCCAATCATAATTCGAGAAAACCCTAATCTTAGCGCCGCCGGCTTTGAACGAAGGGCGGATGTTGCTCGATTTTAAATCCTCTCCGATCTCTCTCGTTTTACAATGAAATTTGAAAATTCAAAATGGAAATCAAAGAGCTTTTTCTGATCTTCAAATCCATGTCAGGGTGATCGTTTATCGTGGGGTATTGAGCTCGCTATTCACGCTCAAAGGCGCCAACTTCGCCGGCGATTTTCCTCGCCAGGGCCCCACCGAGTTCACCCTCCTCTTGGCCGATGGTGACGCACTCCAAGGCGCTCCACGTGAGCTACTTGGATCCGGGTCTGGTCCCTCCTAGCGGCGGCGATAGGCAACCCTAGGTTGCGTGAATCAAAGAGGAGCGACGGCCTGTGTTTTGGGAAGGAGCTGATTAAAGGGTATTATTAAATAATTATTAATTAATTATATAATTATGAAATTCAAACTTTGTGACACCGTATCTCCTTCATACGAGGTCGAAAAGATGAGCGGTCAGTTGCGTTGAACTCGTGTCGGCGAACTCTACAATTCAAAACTGACCAGAGCTGAAATAGAGAAAATTAGAATTTCAGGCAATTTCAAATCCGAACAGAACTGAGATTCAGAAACAAAACCAGTCAAAGTGAGAATTTCTCACCTTTCAATTTCTTTTTCTAGTTATATATATATATACTAGGATGCAGACGGTGCTTAGTAGCACCCGACACAATCGTCCACAGACCATGGACTTGTTTGTTTGGTTGCATAGATCAGTTATATGATTTGATTTGAATTTGGTTGTTTGGTGATTTTGATTGATGTGTGAATAGCGTGGGCCTTCACTAGACCGGGGATAAGGCTAGGCCTTGTCCCGTTTCTAGTATCGTGCCGTTATGCCGCCGAAAGTTTCTAAAATATATTAGAAAAATAAAAATATCATTTTATTTAAGGAATGAACTGAATAAAATTCATATGTTGAAATAAAATGTTTTTATCGTTGAAAATATAATTTTTAACGTGGAAGTGAATAAAATAAAATACTCATTTACAAACCGGACGGTTTGTTTATGTACACCTATTTGAAGGACATTGATTGGGTCGATAAATTTTACACATCGCCCAACTGCACAACTAAATCTGTGTTTGATTGTTTGAAACCCCACACGGGTGTTAGGATGAAATTTGAAGTCCACTCATCCTGATTGATTAAATATGTCGATCGATTGATTGACAGGCTGTTATAAGCGTGGAATATATATATTTGATGCTTATCCAGTGTAGTGCACTTTGGTTGATGGTTGATTATTTTCAATGCTATTATATACATATGTTGTATGAAAATCCATATAATTAATTTTATATGGTAATTGATTGGGCCTCATTCCAATTTGAAAAACAAAGAATAATATAAAATAAAGGTTCATGTGTTGACAGTTTCATCCATTGAGATTGGTCATGTGTTGAACGAAATATTTTAGTAATAAAATTTACATCTTTATCAATATAAAATAAAGGTTCATGTGTTGACAGTTTCATCCATTGAGATTGGTCATGTGTTGAACGGAATATTTTAGTAATAAAATTTACATCTTTATCAATATAAAATAAAGGTTCATGTGTTGACAGTTTCATCCATTGAGATTGGTCATGTGTTGAACGAAATATTTTAGTAATAAAATTTACATCTTTATCAATATAAAATAAAGGTTCATGTATTGACAGTTTCATCCATTGAGATTGGTCATGTGTTGAACGAAATATTTTAGTAATAAAATTTACATCTTTATCAATATAAAATAAAGGTTCATGTGTTGACAGTTTCATCCATTGAGATTGGTCATGTGTTGAACGAAATATTTTAGTAATAAAATTTACATCTTTATCAATATAAAATAAAGGTTCATGTGTTGACAGTTTCATCCATTGAGATTGGTCATGTGTTGAACGAAATATTTTAGTAATAAAATTTACATCTTTATCAATATAAAATAAAGGTTCATGTGTTGACAGTTTCATCCATTGAGATTGGTCATGTGTTGAACGAAATATTTTAGTAATAAAATTTACATCTTTATCAATATAAAATAAAGGTTCATGTGTTGACAGTTTCATCCATTGAGATTGGTCATGTGTTGAACGAAATATTTTAGTAATAAAATTTACATCTTTATCAATATAA
The DNA here is from genome assembly GCA_030737875.1 of Allium sativum. Taxonomy (NCBI): domain Eukaryota; kingdom Viridiplantae; phylum Streptophyta; class Magnoliopsida; order Asparagales; family Amaryllidaceae; genus Allium; species Allium sativum. The sequence continues at coordinate 857,302,300 of CM060920.1, read as the reverse complement.
AATAAAGGTTCATGTGTTGACAGTTTCATCCATTGAGATTGGTCATGTGTTGAACGAAATATTTTAGTAATAAAATTTACATCTTTATCAATATAAAATAAAGGTTCATGTGTTGACAGTTTCATCCATTGAGATTGGTCATGTGTTGAACGAAATATTTTAGTAATAAAATTTACATCTTTATCAATATAAAATAAAGGTTCATGTGTTGACAGTTTCATCCATTGAGATTGGTCATGTGTTGAACGAAATATTTTAGTAATAAAATTTACATCTTTATCAATATAAAATAAAGGTTCATGTGTTGACAGTACTCATCTATTGAGATTGGTCATGTGTTGAACGAAATATTTTGAAAATAACAACTATTTTGAAAAAGAAATATCTGAAATAGAATATTTGAAAATAGAAATTTATGAAGCCGTGTTGATTAGTTTGACGCCATTTTGACGTGAACGATATTTATATCGATTTTATTCATTTAGAAATGAATTGAAAACGATTTCGAAATGAATTGAATTGAAAACGAATTCAAATTGAATTGAAAATGAATTGAAAACGATTTCGAAAGGAATTGAATTGAAAACGAATTCAAATTGAATTGAAAATGAATTGAAAACGATTTCGAAAGGAATTGAATTGAAAACGAATTCAAATTGAATTGAAAATGAATTGAAAACGAATTCAAATTGAATTGAAAACGATTTCGAAAGGAATTGAATTGAAAACGATTTCGAAATGAAATGAATTGAAAACGACTTCGAAAAGAATTGAATTGAAAACGAATTCAAATTGAATTGAAAGCAAATTGAAATGAATTCAAATTGAATTGAAATTTGAATTGAATAGAAATGAATTTTAAAACGAATTTATAAAGAAGGATTCAATTTTGATTTGAATTGAAATGGAAGTTGAAATTGCTTTTGAAACGAATTTTAAAACTATTTATATACTTCGTTTTAAATAGAAATCGATGAAATATATATTATATATATTATATATATAATATAATGGCCTGAATAGAACGCGCCGCGCCGCGGCAGTTCATGAATTTCGACCATTTATTTCAAACGGACATTACGGGAGATCCGACCGTCGGATTCTCCTAAAACCGGAAACGTTGGGTTCGTATCGAAAAGAGCTTTCTAACGAATATTAGAAATTTGAAATCTAACGGTTGGATTTGGAGATACGTCCAAATCAAATTCGAAAAAGGTCGTTGTAAGTGCAGTTCGATGGCCATTGATGGAAATCGACTGTACGGGCCTTGATAAAATTATTAAAAATAGTAATAATTTGTGTAAAATCATAAGAAATGATTTAGAAAGAATTGGGATGAAAAACTCCATATTTGAAAAGATAAAAATAGATTTTTATCGAAATGAACTAGTTTTGAACTAGAATTATAATTCTATTTATTTTTAAATAAATAAATTGAATTTAAAAAGGGTTTTAAAAATAACCAGAATATCCAATGATTGCATTGGAGTGGATTTGAATCGAAATTGTCTTCGGAATATTTCGATGTTGGAATTCGTGATTATACAGGTGTTGTTATGGAAATTTGAAAGATATATATTTATATCGTTATTTCCAATACGACATTTGTTAGTCGTAGAATTTGATATTGAATATAAGCCGATATATCTTCTATTCAGAGCCTTGTATTGAATATCGAATGTGATTTGGGTTTGTCGTGAATGGTGTCTTCACTAACACTGTTCTTGAACCCAGTTGAGAAAAGATTAAATCTTTTTAATTAGATTTAATGAAGTGTACCAATTAAACAATATTTAATTGGAATTGAATTGGTATTGATTTTTGGGTTTATCGTGAACAGTGTTTTAAATAACACTTGTTCTTTAACCCGATAATTAATGGAATGTGATTTTGGGTTTATCGTGAATCGTGTTTTAAATGACACTGATTCTTTAACCCAGTCGAAGATTAAAACTAAGTGGAGTTTTAATGAATCTTTAATTAGATTGAAATGATCGAAAATGGAGTATCACCAGTTTTGCTCCAGGCGATAGTTAAATCTTTAATTAGATTTGAACGTGAAATAGTAATTGAATTTACCAATAACACCGTGGTGTTAGATATGAAGTATTACCAGTTTTACTTCATGGGATGAATAGGTTGGGATTGGGAAATTAAAACAAATGATTACTTCGGTAAGTTTCGTTAATCCCGACTAGTTGAATCGAAATTCAAAAGTAGATTAAAGAATAAATTCAAGGAATTTATCTTTGATAAAATTAATGGGAACCTTTCCCTATGAATGTGAAATTTAGAAACTAACTGTCGGTTAGCCAAGCAGAATGGTTTTCTGGATATTGATCTGATGTTGGTTTCGGCCTTCGGGGTTTATATTTGGGAAATTATTCTCTTGATTAATTTACGGTTAGTGACTGATGAGTTGGAATGAGGCATATGTTGTGTTTGTGTAACACTTATTTAAAATATACGCGAGTTATTCGGAAAGACCGGGTTTATCCCATTCTGGATAACTGATACGACAATAAGTCGAAGATGAAGACGATGGTCGAAGAGCGGAGTTCTTCACGTCGTTTGGGTAATTACTGGTGATCTTGATTGGGCTGTACACCCAAGAAGATGGAAACAGTTAGTGATCGTCCAGACGTACTTGGAGATCGATGGATATGCGGGGTACTAGGTGCCTCCGGTTTCGTTCAGACCCAGAACGGACTTGTAAATGGACTGTGTGTCTGACATTGGATTTTAGTCCGTGTGATTGATCTCTATTAAATATATATCTGTTTGGCGGCGGAGAATTTATTCTCTTGCTTAACGCCCTTCTCTGAGACGTACGAGCTCAGGGGTTATATATTGATGGATATCAATCGCATGGAGTGAATTGCCTGTGTGGCATGCTAAGATGCAAATGATCAAGGCTTCTGTTGAAAAGCAGAGTCTTGTGGTGATGATCGAAGCACGGCCTTTGTGGCGTAGCTTTGTGTAACGTTGATTCGCGAGTATCACACCCGGTATGAATCAAAAACGGGAAACGGACCTCAGGGAGGACATGCGTTTCTTTCTAGTTAGGAGTGGCGTCAGTGCTTGAACTGGCTGACGAGTTTGACTCATGTGGATATTACTTATTATTACTTGCTGAAAAGCGAGGCGCCTCGTGATATCGGTTTCGGCCGATGCTTCTGGTCGGCTGACGGGCCAGGCTTACGCCCCAAAGGGTGGGCAAACGCATGTTCAGGCATTTTAATCCACATCGGTGGACCGGCCCTGAAGATCCAAGGGTCACTCGAGCTCTGATCCTGAGGGGCGGACTAGAGCTTCTCGAATCGGTTGAGGATCTTGCCCCTAGCCTCGGTTCATACCATAAATGATAACCCAACTTCCAATACGACATTTGCGGTTTTGATTGTAAACTTATATATGGCGACATAGTGTTATGGGCCATTCATGCCGCCTATGATTGATACTTATGATTTGAAGTGTTTTATACACTATGCACTTATAATAGTATCAAATGATTTGTTTTAAACGTATCAAGCATTCTTTGGCTGTTATAAGGGAAAACCCTATCCTCGGCTGCGTTGCATTGTGTGATGGGACCTGGGTCTTATAACAGCTTCATTTTTCTTTATTTAGCATTGCGCTGTTTGTTTTATGCACTGGTATTCTTGGGAGGAAACCCGTTCCGTGTTATACGGCGTGGTCCCTTGATTTACCTAACTTTAAAATAAAGATTAACTGTTTTAGTTCTCACACCAGTCACATGACTGACCTGGAGTTTATTGTTTTAACCTAAACTCTGGGTGCCCTTATTTTGACACGGGCAGCTAGTAGTTTTGGTTTTGCAGATTTATATTCACAGGATCCTGGTTTACAGCTGGAACGATATCCGGAAAGCTTTGTATCCGTATATCTCCTTCTAGTTGTGTATTGTATTATTTTCCGCTGCGATGTATTTAAATGTAATTTAAATCTCTGATATTTCTGTGTAATATTCATTTATACTCTGTATATTCTTGTAATCTGATGCATTGTTGTAATATACAATGAAATGTTCTTCCGTATGCGTTCTGTTGTGGCTTGTTCTCGAACTATCCGCCGCTTTCCTTTACGGGGAAGTTACGGGTTTTCACAGTTGGTATCAGAGCTTTGGTTTACAGAGCTCGAGAACAAGACATATTAGAACCATACAAAAGAATTCATCAGATATTGGATTAGTAATATCCAATTAGAATGACTCGTTAGAGATGGGATCAGTAGTATCCTAGAACGAGTGTGAAGAGTATATTTTTCAAATGAAAACAAAATTTGTTTTGAAAATTTAAATCAACTATTCGTATTTGATTATTTATTTTAATGAATTTGGACAATCCAGTATATATAGATTTTGCGTATATGTCTGATCCGCGTGTATTCGAAGTTTTGATATACTGGATAGATATAGAATCATACTCTAGTAGCCCGAAGATGATTCTGATGATTGACTAGTCGTCATTAGTATTCATGTTCGAGTAACGAAGGTGTGATATCTATATATTTCCATTAGACTGGTGTGAGAACCAAAACTTATATAGCTAGAACCCTTTGTTGTGAATTGGCATCAAAAACATGATTTTTGTATATGTATCAAATTATGAATTTGAAACTCTAATTCACTAATTGATTGATGTTTGTGTTGTTTGTTTAGTTGTTTGCTAATTTTTAACCATTAAGCCTAATTGGATCAAATATTGAATTATATTTAAAATTGGTCGCATTTGCTTGCATATACATGTATATCATTGAACAGGTCATAGCAAGGAGGCTAGAGCAGAGAATAAAATTTGTTTGCCCGACAAATAGGTACATGTTTACTACATAATTTACTGTTTTGTTTAGGTGATGATGATTTTATGAGCCTATTGGCTAGCCGCTTGGCTTTTTCTTTTTCTTTTTGAGATCTGAAGGACCGGGGAAGCTATTTGAAATTCCCCGATGCTCCCGGTGCAGGGGAGGTTATGGCGAAATTTTTCGAAAATTTAGGGAGATAGCCAAATTTTTGAAATTTTGAAAATTCTCAGAAACTGAAAAGTTGGAGAATGGAAGCCAGACCGAACGTAGAGTTGAATGATCAAACCACTTTCGACTTTGTTCCTTTTCGGGGACGAAAAGTTTTAAGTGGGGGAGATTGTAACAACCCGCAAATTCTGGGCCAGTTTAAAAATTTTATTTTGGCAATTTTAGCGAATTTTGATTATTTAAAATGAATTATTTTAAATAATATCGACGTGAAATTTATTTTGAATATAATTCGAACGTATATGTTATACGCGTCGTCGTTAGAATATAAATATTTATATATAATTATAAATAGAATTGAAAATGGCGCGGTAGTTCGATAATTCGATTTCAAACTTCAATTGAATGTACCGGGTGCAAAACAATCCGGATTTTAGTGAAACCAAAAATAATAGGATCCAATTGTGAATATCTTTCCAACGAATCCGAATAATCGAGATTTCATAGCGAGAATCAAAAGATATGTCCAGTTGAAAATTCTGAATAGTCGCTATGGAATTCAGGCCCTTAAAAATAGCAATTTTGCAAACGACCTCGGATTTCGACGAAACCACTTTTGTCGG